>CM037870.1:33074242-33543135 GCA_021292105.1 Anadara kagoshimensis | reverse complement strand
ACCCAAAATTATTGATAGGTTAATCCCGTTCTTTATTTCATACTCTCCGGGACTTGGACACAATTTGTGTCTTCGTCAATCCCAATCTTTATTACGATTTATACCTTATCATACTCTCCGGGACTTGGACACAATTTGTGTCTTCGTCAATCCCAATCTTTATTACCATTTACACCTTATTTCATACTCTCCGGGACTTGGACACAATTCGTGTCTTCGTCAATCTCAATCTTTATTACCATTTACACCTTATGTCATACTCTTCGGGACTTGGACACAATTTGTGTCTTTGTCAATCCCAATCTTTATTACCATTTACACCTTATGTCATACTCTCTGGGACTTGGACACAATTCGTGTCTTCGTCAATCCCAATCTTTATTGTAACCACCCATACATCCTAAAATGTCATACTTTTAAAGTCCTTGATCTTTGTCAATTTTTAATTCCCATCTGTAGTAGATATTACAGGTATTCACAAGGCTACTTGTAGACAAAGTTAACCTTAGACAGCCATCTTGAAGGGATTGTATCTACCTGGGTTAAAATATTTCCTGTTTTCAACTTTGAATATTTCAAAAAGTTACCAAGGTATATAAATATCAGCTTGGAAATAATGTAAATACAATCTGCAGTTTTTCCTTGTTAATATGATTTAATAAAATTGTTTAAGAACTAGAGGTGTAACAATATACAAATAAAACTGCTTCAGTGGGTTTTTGATTGATTATCACAATACATACCGTAGTTCATATTATATTGTAATGTGTTTGTACTAACGTACATCGACATAATGTTGTCACCGACCTTAAGTCGTCAGCACGAAATATTGCAAAATTATTTTTATTTATCGCTCTTAAGAAAGTTGAACAGTGGAAAATTTAAAAGCGGTAAATGTCTCCATACTTCAATAACATACTTTATATTATGTAACAGGTTTCTTCATAGTAAAATTGGTATCTTTGACATCACTATCAAAAAGGTACATGTGTCATATCGGGCGACAGACTACAGAGAATGACAGTCATTTGGGCGATCGGGTCACAAACATACTTGTCAAGGGTACACAACCCAAATGACACAAAACCCCTTTAAATATGTTCCTACTATATAAAGAGTTGTCTATCTTTGGCCAGAACATCAGTTAAAAGGTAAAAATATCGTTTTAAAACGACTGACGACTTTCAGGCGTACTGACGACTTTAAGACTGCATTAAAATCCTGCCAATTACCGGTATTCAGTTTATTTTAGAACATCTTTTCAGTTGTATAAGTGATTTAAGCGTTTTGGCAATATCTGTTTGGTGAAATTTCAAATTGATATGTGGTTTTTTTAATCTCACTTTCTGGCCTTGTTTGGTAAATTCAACTTTATAGCGAATCAAACAGTTTATATACACATATATACATGTCAGGAATGAATCAAACAATACAATTTTGTTCTTTAGATATTTATAATATCAAACACTACTAGCCAAACTAGATTCAATTAAACAAAAACTAAAAATCCCTTGGGGATCGAATACGTCTCTGATATTCTCGCACCTGCCGTAATAAGGCAACTAAAATGCCCCATTTCACGATCTAAGCGTGTCACTCTCGAGACCCCTTACTGCATAGTGTAACTGCCATTAATGAACAACTGATATATTGCTTTTTGTCAGTTACCTAGGCTAGCTGAAGTCGTTTCGATATAAGTGAAATAATATAGACTGAGTTTTGAGATATAATAATAAAGCGGAGGTTGGCAATCTGAAAAGAGTAAGTGGGAACACCATTTTGAACAAAGCCTATTTCTGCAAAACTGGAGGTTCACATACACGTTGAAGTTCTAACCAATGTAATTTCAAAACAAGAACACAATAATGTGTTACTTATGTGTACTACAAGTTTGCCTTAAGATAGTTCAAAAATATATTGTGTTTTCAGAAATGCAGTTAACCGCAAAATAAAAGAGTAGCTCAGTGAAATAAACGTGCTTGAAACAGCCAGATCCTCCAAGAACAAACGTCGGACAGCAAAACTAAGACCAAAAAAAATAGAAAAAGCAAAGCATGATAATACATAATACACTAATTTCGATACGTCGCCAGCTTTAGGCGAACGTGCAGAAATTTTGCCTGTGCGTTGCGCTGATGGCATTATACAGCAGGGTTCTTTAGCGTACTAAGCCCACCGTGACATGAGACCTCGTTTATTTTAAGTTCCCATACGAAAGAACCGTGTGCTTGGCGAAAAGTACAGTCACTACCCACTTTCAAGTCTTGGGTAAGACCAGGTCGGGGTTCGAACCCATGAACGACCTCCCACTTACGTAGCGAGCACTCTACCAACTGAGCTACCGCAGTGGTTAATCAATACAAAGAGAAAAGTAAATATAAAGACTCAATCAAGGCGAAAAAGGTAGTGACGACATTGGGTTAGCTAGGATGACGAGTTTTGGAATGCACAGTCTGAAAGTCGTCAGGTGCACCCCACTGCTGTTTCAAGTAGTTATTTCAATGAAAATCTTCATTTAAGCCTACACAAACGGTTTTGTTTTGTCTAAAAATATTTTTTCTTTCCGATCCCACTAAACAACACATGCTAGAAGAATATACTTAACGACTATAATGCAATATATGGCGTACCATGACGACATTATGTCGATGTACGTTACTGTATAACAAGAAATATTAGAGGTAGAAAACTTTTGTGATTACTTATGATCTTCTAAACTTTTTCAAAAGGAAGAAATTTTCACGGTTCCAACTGTAGGGAAAGTGAATCAAGGGAATAAATAATTTTCGCTGAGAAGATATATTTGCGGTATAAGTGTCAAGATGAAAATCGCGAGTATTTTTTCTTCCCAAGTATTTCTTCTTATACAGTAAAAGAATCAAATTTCACAATCTGCCAAAATCAATGTTATGCTTTTTAAACATTTGAATGTACACACACACATTGTAGTGCTGTTTTAATTACATGTTTGTACTCTTGATAAATTTGACTGACATTATTTTAGGTCAGTCATAGTCAACTATAGTACACAAGACCACAATCAGTTCAAGAAACTCAACAAATCGAAGGCTTACAACCTACTTGCATGTTTGATTTATGACAAGTACTATTTGTTTAAAACATGATTCTGATTACGATATACCAGTACAGTATGAATCAATACATATTACAGTAATCTTTGCTTGTACCCTCAACATGGGGATTTTCCTAGGTAAAATTCATATTTGCTAGTAGCCTTGTGAATGTTATATTCCTCATAAGATATCATACTTTCCGGGGGCTTGGACACAACTCGTGTCTTAGTCGATCCCAATCTTTATTACTATCCATACCTCATATTATACTCTCCAGGACTTGGACACAACTTGTGTTTTCATCGATCCAGATCTTTATTGCCAAAGTTTGCCAGTACATCATGTGCTGTCAGACAGACAGCATGTGCTGTCAGATGAAAGCAAAGCTTGTCAATACATTAATTCCATCCAATCAATGATAACATGTATCAAGTTTGATGACACTCAATTAGATATTGTTGCTTAGTTATTTACTTCTGTATACAATCAACAATAGTCATGACTGGTGTATAGATATGTATGTGCAAGGAAATAACAGACAATTTCAGAACTGTCAGGGGAAGGCTTAGTTTAGCTGTGCATCTGGTCTGTAAAGGTATATAAGTTATTACTCAGGGCTTCCATTTGACCCTTGACCTTGTCTACTTATGACATTGACCTTATATTACAATCTATTTAGATGTGTTGATATCAAGTCCATTGAAAATATATTGCGTAACAGTTGAACATTTTTCAAGTTAAAGTGTTTTTTCTAGGGATGTTAATGCGGATAAAAATCACTAACCAGTTGCTCTAAAGTCTTTTTAATCAAGTACTCAAGTACCCTTTAAACAGAATGATCTCTGTAGTGATAAAATTAAGATTTATTATTTACGAAACAAAGTAAATTTATTTAAAATAAATTGATTTCCAATGAACATTTAGAAAATGTGACAATAAACAAATTTAATATGAAAAATAAATGTTACCAGTTTTTACATAGAATTTGATCAGATCTGCAGCTCAAGTCAAAGTAATCTGAAACACCAGACAGGTCATAACTGACAAGATATGTGACTTACTAAAAACAGTACAGCAATTATTGAATTAGTAAAATAGTAACCGGTTAGCGATTTTTCGATTGAGTACTGGATTGCTCGAGTACTTGTTGACATCCTTAGTTTTTTCACATGTACTATGTTGATGATGAAAAAGACTACCATGTAAGCTTCAGTTAAACTTTTGATTTAAGTTTTAAATATAGATGTCAATGACCTTAACATTGGTTTCTGAATCTGACCTTGACAATGTTATTGTGTATTTGGATGGTACTGTAAAAAAGTACTTAGAACACTAGATATCGTTTTGTTACTATACCAGTACTCTAGATCCAGCTATATTAGTGAAAATGTAGTTTTGCATTAAATCACAATTTAAATCCAGCTCAAATTAAAATTCCATTTGAGCAACAGGTAATCATTCTTTTTGTATATATTTTTTCTATGCTATATAATTTTGGTTGATTGAAACGTGAATTCAAAGTTAAAATAATATGCCATAATATGGCTGTATTATAGAAATGTAATCTTATAAGTGTATGAAGGTCATGGAACTCTTCTATGAAATTAACATAGAAGTTAAAAAGGCTCAAGTGTACTTGGACTGTCCTGAAGTGGGGATAGTAAAAATTAGTTGTATAACTGTATACCTTTGTGTCTGTGGTTCCAGTGTTTTCACAGTTAATCTCAGGAATATTTTATCTCATTACCTGGTGGATATATCTGCCCAACATTCTGAAAGTGATTGAACCAATACACAGTTGTGTTGTCTTGTGGTAACCTAAATAAACAAAAATCATTGTTTTAAGATAATGTGTATTAGTATATTTACACATTTTGTTGCCATGGATACCATGTACTTAAGTAACCCATAACATTCACATCTATAAATGATTGAATATTGTAGAAAGTTTTCTGATAAAGTTTTGATGAGCCACAATCATGTAAACCAAACAAGCTAGCTTACCATGGCTAATAAAGTATACCAAATAGCCAGCTTATCACGGCTAATAATGTAAACCAAATAGCTAGCTTAACACAGCTAATAATGTAAACCATATACATGTAGCTAACTTATCACGGCTAATAATGTAAACCAAAATAGCTAGTTTATCACAGCTAATAATGTAAACTAAATAGCCAGTTTATTATGGCTAATAATGTAAACCAAAATAGCTAGTTTATCACAGCTAATAATGTAAACTAAATAGCCAGTTTATCATGGCTAATAATGTAAACCAAAATAGCTAGTTTATCACAGCTAATAATGTAAACTAAATAGCCAGTTTATCACAGCTAATAATGTAAACCAAAATAGCTAGTTTATCACAGCTAATAATGTAAACTAAATAGCCAGTTTATCATGGCTAATAATGTAAACCAAAAAGCCAGCTTATCATGGCTAATAATGTAAACCAAATAGTGAAATTGCTTATCATGACTAATAATGTAAACCAAATAGCGAGCTTATCACAGCTAATAATGTAAACCAAATAGTGAGCTTATCACGGCTAATAATGTAAACTAAATAGCCAGTTTATCATGGCTAATAATGTAAACCAAAATAGCTAGTTTATCACAGCTAATAATGTAAACTAAATAGTGAACTTGCTTATCACGGCTAATAATGTAAACCAAATAGCGAGCTTATCACAGCTTATAATGTAAACCAAATAGTGAGCTTATCACAGCCAATAATGTAAACTAAATAGCTAGGTTATCAGGGCTAATATTGTAAACAAAATAGCTAGCTTATCAAGGCTAATAATGTAAATAAAACAGCCAGCTTATCATAGCTAATAATGTAAACCAAAATAGTGAGCTTATCACAGCTCTTAATGTTAACCAAATACCTACACTAGCTTATCACAGCTAATAATGTAAACCAAATAGCTAGCTAATCATGACTAATAGTGTAAATCAAAAAGCCGGCTTATCACAACTTATAATGTAAACCAAATAGCAAACTTATCACAGCTAATAATGTAAAAGAAATAGCTAGCTTATCATGACTTATAATGTAAACTAAATAGCCAGTTTATCACAGCTCTTAATGTTAACCAAATACCTACACTAGCTTATCACAGCAAATAATGTAAAACAAATAGCTAGCTAATCATGACTAATAGTGTAAATCAAAAAGCCGGCTTATCACAGCTAATAATGTAAAACAAATAGCTAGCTTATCATGACTTATAATGTAAACCAATAAGCCGGCTTATCATAGCTAATAATTTAAACCAAATAGTGAACTTATCACAGCTAATATTGTAAACCAAATAGCGAGCTTAAAAAAATAATTTCCATATAAATTTTCAAATGCCTTGATTCCATCATTTCAAAGGCTATATAAGTTGAAATTAAAATATTAGTGAAGGGTACAAATGGAAGTCTTTCCAAAAACACTAATGAGTTGTAAGATTTTTTTTTGGTCTAGGAACCTTACCTTAAGTACTGTATAGTTGTCTTATTCTGCGGGCAATAAATTTTGCGGTACAGACACTTGAACTAATTCACGGGTTTAAAATTTTGTGACGCAGTGGACAGTGTTAACAATTTTCTGTATGGATTATCTCTGTCTATGATTAATAAATTCTACATGAATATATTCACTTTGTATTTAGTACGTATAAAGTCAAAAAGCAAATACATGTATAGCAAAATTAAATCCGAAGCAAATAAAAGCAACTATACAGTAATAGGTTCCTTCTAGATGTACATGTACTAACTTGATACGCAGTAGTTGTGATTTGGTAATTGTACATGTACTGACTTGATATGCAGTAGTTGTGATTTGGTGTAAATGACCAAGTACAAATAACATGAAAAAATGAAATAAGCCAGCCAAAACTACTAATCACATCTCTGCACTTTATCAGACAAAGACTGGAAAGAGACCAGGGGTTACTGTATATTGCTTTATTTTCACGGTGTCAAATTTTCACGGTTTGACGATGACTAGTGTATTTGCGATGTCATATTTTCGCATCTTATCTGATTCAAGGAAAATGGCTCTAGCAAGATTAATGAGCTGTAACTACCAGTGTCTATTCACAGTGGTTTAATTTTCGCGGGAATACACTTGACCGCAAATATAGCGAAAATAAAACCATAGCGAAATATAAGCATTATACAGTAGTTGTTCGAAGCTTAGTTTAATCAATTGATTAGTCTAAATTCAAATAATGCATAATTTCAAATCTGTTGTAAAATTAATGTTGAAAATGTTGTAAGTGAATAAGATTG
Source organism: Anadara kagoshimensis (assembly GCA_021292105.1). Lineage (NCBI taxonomy): Eukaryota > Metazoa > Mollusca > Bivalvia > Arcoida > Arcidae > Anadara > Anadara kagoshimensis. Next base: position 33,535,778 of record CM037870.1, on the reverse strand, counting down.
AAACAAATTGAAGTACATGGCTTTAAAATCTATGGATTTTATGATGATACATGTATGATGATTTTTATTGATATTTTAAATCTGTGTTAATCATTGATTACCGTAAGCTAATCAAGCTTTGAACAACTGGGTCCTGATGTGACAGTTTTAACGATACTGTCAGGTTTAAGTTCTCTCTTTATGATTTTTGGTCCCAGTTTTACAATAGTTTCTTAACTAAGATTGTCTTTAATTTAAATCTTGTAAATTTTATTCTGTAATAATTTTGTTAATTAATATTAAAGAATTTAAGGTGTTGTTTTGAAAATAATTCAAGATTATAACATTTGTATTAGTTTTATGCAAAATGTTTATCTCTAGTTCCAATTTTCCTAGAAAATCTTAGTTGAGAAATAATTGTGAAACTGGGGCCAGTGGTTCTATAGGGTCTTAGGCTAAATTACATGTTAAACAGCTTATAATCAAAACACCAGACAAAATATATATAATTAAACCCTGAGGTGTGCTAGAATTAATCTAAACTCAAATAAAAACACAAAAATAACCTAATATTGTTATAGTAATTTTTGTCATCACCTAAATATTCCCCTAAATAGGACAAAAAGCAGGAAATAAAACAAATCAGCAGCCAAAACCAGTGTCCAGTTGTTCAAGGATTGATTAGTTTAATCAATTGATAAGTCAAAATTTGTTTTTTGCATTATATCAAATATTTTGTGAAATTTTTGTTTAAAACACAAAAAGTGAATAGAATTTCATCAAATTGAAACAAAATGTCTTAAAACTTTTGATTAAATAATGATATGTTAAGTTTTATTGGTGTTTTAAATTCGCGCTAATCACTGATTTAATTAATCAAGCTTTGAACATCTGGGTCCAGGACTTAAACCTAGGACCTTCCCGATACTAGTGGGATGCTCTACCCACTGAGCTAACCAGCTTCCTATCCATCATAGTCTGTCACAATACCCCCCCCCCTTTTTTTCCAACTAGCTTGAATAAAAAACAACTGGTCCTACCCTATGATCAACCTTTTAGTGAGCCACTTTCCAGGGTTGGATGAGCCCCAAATGTGACTGAAAAGAGAAAAAATGCATTGGCCAAACCAAGACTCAAATCTGGGAACTTCCCACTAATTAGACGCTCTACTGACTTAGCTACCCAGCCACCTATGGAGCTTGGTCGACTACACATAGCTACCCAGACACTTATGGAGCTTGGTCAACTACATTAAGATGACAATTTACATCAACTATACAATATAAATCTGGAATTTCATTTAAGCAAAGTTTTTAAATATCACAATCTCCCCCCTTTCAAGTTTCTAATCTCACAGTCAACCCCTCCCCATCTCTTTTTTTCAAACTGACAAAAAACAATCTTATACAGAAATTCCTAAGTCTCTGAAATAGAAAAAAATCTTACCTTTTTATGTCTTTCTTTGAGCTTTTCAACTGCAAATCTTTGTTCAAAATAGGCAGAATATTTATCTTCAGTTCTGCTCACACACACTGACAAATTCCTTCAGAAAAATGAAACAAACAAAGACTTTCAAAATTGAACCAACAGTATTCCAGGTTAGACTAAGTGAGCCAATCAGAATCAAGGATAAAACTTTTGTTTATAAGTGTTTAATGACCCTGCTAGAAGGTCTGTAGGGATTTAGGTATGAGATCTGAAATGTGCTCATCAAGTTTGATAAGCTTTTGATCTAACTGTACATTTTTCACAGATTAATGACACAAAAAGAAAATTAATAATAAAACATAGTAGCACCTGTATAATTTCTTTAACCACTAGAATGGTCTTAAAGATTACTTTCTGTTATATTTCATTAGACAGGTGGGTTTTGTAAGATGGGTTGGTTTTGTATGACAGGTGGATGTTATAAGACAGGTGGGTGTTATAAGACAGATGGGTTTTGTATGACAGGTAGGTTTTGTATGACAGGTGGGTGTTATAAGATACATGGGTTTTATATGACAGGTTGGTTTTGTATGACAGGTTGGTTTTGTATGACAGGTGGATGTTGTAAGACAGATAGATGTTGTAAGACAGATAGATGTTATAAGACAGATGGGTTTGTATGACAGGTTGGTTTTGTATGACAGGTGGGTTTTGTATGGCAGGTAGGTTTTGTATGACAGGTGGATGTTGTAAGACAGGTAGGTTTTGTATGACAGGTTGGTTTTATATTATGGGTGAGGTTTGTATGATAGGTGGGTTTTGTAAGATAGGTGGGCTATAAGACAGGCTTGTCTTGTAAGACAGATGGGTTTTGTAAGACAGGTGGATGTTATAAGACAGGTGGGTGTTATAAGACAGGTTGGATTTGTATGACAGGTGGATGTTATAAGACAGGTGTGTGTTATAAGACAGATGGGTTTTGTATGAAAGATGGGTTTTGTAAGATAGATGGGCTATAAGACAGGTTTGTCTTGTAAGACAGATGGATTTTATAAGACAGCTGGGCTTTGTAAGATGTGTATTAACATTTTACATCTCCAAAACTCCCAGACCAAATTTTATTATATTTATCATGCTTGTTTGAAGTGTATTTTAAATAACATTCTTTGGACACCTAGTTTCAAATTTGCACAAAGCTGTGTTGTGGGGCCCAAAGGGATGAATGGAAAGGTCCTGAAGGAGAAAATTACTACAATTAGTGTATTTTTTCAATATATCTTGAAAACTATAAACTTTTTAGCTCACCTGAGCCATTGCATCTAACTCGCCATCCGTCGTGTATATTTCACATTTTAATAAACTCCTCCAAAACTACTGATCCAAACTGGGTGATATTTGGCAATAATAATGTCTAGGTGAAGGGCTTTCAGATTTTTAGCTAACCTGAGCTGTTGCCATCTATCTTCCTCTGTCATGCGTCGTCTGTTGTGTGTAAACTTCACATTTTAATCAACTCCTCCAAAAGTACTAAGCCAAATTGGATGATATTTGGCAGTAATGAGGTCTAGTTAAGGGGCTTTCAGATTTGCACAAATAAAATGATTATGTCCCCTTGGGTCCCATAAAGGGGAAAATTGTGAAAATCTTTAAAAATCATCTCCTCTGAACGTACAAGAAATATAGCTTAGATATTTCATGTGAAACATTTTTAGGGCACTTAGTTTCAGATTTGCATAAATGTAGGGGCCAAAATGTGGAAATGGGAAGGTTCTTAAGGGGGAAATTGCTAAAATTGATGTATTTGTCAATATATCTGGAAAACTATCAACTTTTTGTATGGGCATGTATATTAGAATATTGTTGGAATTTGCACAATGATCATTTTGATATATGAATGAAGGGGATTAGGGGTATGTTCAAGTACAAATTCTATTATTTTTCTATTTTTCATACTCAAGACGAGTAGCTGGGTATTATTTTTAAGATGTTCAAAATTCAAGTATATCATGATAAAGTATATTCAGTTTTGCATCTACATGTATTGATACCAAATATTCAAACACTAGCTTCAATACTCACAAAGCGGGGGGCAGGGGGGGGAGTTCAAGATTATAGATTATACTTTTTCAAAGTAACAGGCTGCTTTTCTAACAAGTAACTGGCTACTAGTAGCTAACTTTTCCCCGACAAGTATCTGGCTACTAGTAGCTAACTTTTCTTCTACTACATTCAATTCTTGTTGAATTAGTTGTTTGGTGTTTGTATCATTTGCATTGATTTCATTTTATTTTGAAACAGACTTTAGTTTACCTGTAATTAATTTCAATTGTTCTTTTCATGGTCCGCAAACATGCTCCAGTCTCCCTTAGCATACATAAAAATGTTTTCTTTTTACCTTGAAATGTATGCTAATTAAGTGAGACTACATGTCACAATATTTGTTGTTTTATCATTTTAGGATGAACTACAGTATACTCTGGAGAAGAAATATTTGGATGGCCAGAAATCCTATCTTTTTACCCGATTTAAACTTCAGTTTAAATACAGAATTGATTTTGTGAAGTTTCGGCAGCTAAACCTTGACACACATAAGGAGAGGAAGATTGCTAGAAAACCAAACTGCTTTGTCCCACAGAGTGATGTCATTAATGGTCATGTGTGAGTTATACAATAGATATCAGTAATTATGTAAACACATTTATTTTCTCCATGTACTAATTTTCGCTTATTTTGCGGTCTTTTGTTTTGTTTGAAAATTAATACCAAGTGAAAATTGTATTATGCTTATTGTGTTATAGTGCATATTTCAAAAACAATAAAATGTGTCTAAATTTCCTATACAGTGAAAATAAGTACATGCAAATTAAATACGTTTACAGTATCAAACCCCTCTTAAGGGCCTCTCTCAAGAAAGGCTAACCCCAATATCTCAACACACCACCCCCTACCCCCACCCCTCTTTGTAAGTGCCTGTATTCTTAAGCTAAGTGTTAATCCTTCAAGAAACACTAAGATTACATTAACATAAAAAAATTGCAGGAATATATTTTTAAATGAAACAATATACAGTAAAACCTCGATTCATCGCCACCATTTGTTCAGTCAAATTTTGGCGTTATAAAGGGATTTGGCAATAAATCGAGGGAGGCCCATTATGAAAAACATAAACAAAATAGATTTTGGGACTTCAAAATAGTGTGGTGATAAGCGAGGTGGCAAAGTTATCGAGGGGCATTATAACGAGGTTTTACTGTACTCTGTAATATTGTACTTTTAAAGCCAAAAAAGAGAAAACGTCTATTAGCACAACAGATTATTGATAAAATATTAGCAGTTTGACCAGTAAAACTCAATAACCTTACCTTAACCTTAATCTTAATGCTCTCTGTGCCAGCAGACGCATAAGGCTGCAATGTTATCTTTCCATTTTTGCCTGTCCTTCACTGCTGCTTTGACTGTGTTCCAGCCAGTCCATCCAGTGACATTTCTTTCCTCTCCGTTCTCCTCCATGTTACTTATGGCTTCCCCTTTTTCTTTTTCCCTCTGGCTGCAACCGTTGTGCTGTCTTGCAGTCATTTGTTCCCGTATTCCTTAGTAAGTGTCAATTGGCTTGGAAACAAGTAACTATGAACTCAGTAATTAAGTGATCTAACTATTAATCAATAATACTTCAGTTTGTCAGTTATATTACTGAGTATTGCCTTCAAATATTCAGTGTAAAATGCTGTATAGTTGTTTAATTCTGCGGAGATAAAATTTCGCACTTCAGACACTGGAACTTTGTGATGCAGTGGCCAGTGTTTACAATGTTCTTAATGGATTATCTAAGTCTACCTTTTGTGAATGCCACATGAATATATTTACTTGGTATTTAATTTGGTGCTATTAAGTCAAACCGTGAATATAACAAAATTAAATCCCCGGTGAATAAAAGCGACTATACAGTAGTGAATGCCAGATAATGTTAAAATGGTTTATTTGTTTGAAATGTTTTAGTCCAGACAGTATGAGTTTGCCTACAGCACCACCAAGACCACCAGGCTGGGCGGTATGGGATTGTGCTCATGATTTTGAACTGGTTGAGATCGAGACGGCAACTGATGAATATACAACAGTAGTGGACATGATGTGTGAAACAATAACTAGGAGTAAACTTAATATTGAAACACTGTATCGCATACAGAACAAGAAACTGTGGAGAGCATATGATGCGTAAGTTTTTATGAAACCAAAGTCACGAAAGTCAAAGGTCAGGGACCCTTTTTTCCATAAAAAATGGAAGGAAAGAATGTAGCTGTTTGGAATAGTTAAATTGCTGGATATACACATGTGAATTTTAACTGTCCTGCTCAAAGACATGCCCACAAAGCCTTGCTGGGACTCGAACCCATATTCACTTTGGTATCAAATCTGCAGGTTTAAATACTCAGAAATGCATATTTACATAACAAGCATTAAGATGATTTTCCATGTATTGTAATTACATCCTGAATTATATTTTTCAATTTTCATTAGGAAAAAAGAATATGCAAGAAGATGGAAAGAAAGATGGTTTGAATGAAAATGAAAAAACATTATTCCATGGCACAGACTCTTTTGAGACCTGCAAAGGGATTTGTACCAATAATTTTGATTTTCGGCTTAGTGGGAAAAATGGCACTGTATATGGAGAAGGAGCTTATTTTGCCAAAGAAGCAAAGTACAGTAATAGCTATACAAAGAGTGGAGAGAGTGACAAAAGATATATGTTTTTAGCTAAGGTTTTGGTTGGGTCCTATACGAAGGGCAATTCTTCTCTCAAACGGCCTCCTGGGACAGGGGTAGGTAACAAGTTGTATGATACTTGTGTGGATGATGAATCAGACCCTAAAATTTTTGTGGTTTTTGAGCTCAATCAGTGCTATCCTTTGTACTTAGTTGTCTATCAGTATAATTCTGGGATTAGTACTAGACCCTCGAGCATCCAGCCTGTGTATGCTAGTAGCCAAACATCAAGTATCAGATCCCCAACCAGACTATCAACAAATCCATCTCCACCCACTCAAGCAAATATATCTTATACTACTAGACCAACCTCCTTGCATCAGTCTGCCTCAAGTTCAGATATTGGTTCATCAGCTAGTGGTAGACAAGTAGCAAGTCCAGGTTCAAGTGTTCATTCCAATCCATATCAAACCACACGTCTGTCTTATCCAAGTTCATCTGCTTCCACAAATAGTCAAGGTTCTACAAGAGTTACCTCTCCTGTAAGTGGTAGCACTAGATGGTCAAGTTCCCCTGATTTTGACAGGAATCTGGTTTATCCTAATTCAGGTACTGGTAGCAATATCAGAATGAGCCTAAAAGTTCACCAGAAAAGACTTGTGCTATTCAATAGATATGTTTGATTTGGGTTATTTTCCAGTATTACAAATCTATTTTTAAAGTCCTGAGATGGAGAAATAATTTAGTTAGTTAAGTAAAATGTATCAGTTTAAGTGACATTTTACTTTCAATTTTTCTATGGTTAGATGGTTTCTTAAAACATTTAAGCATACAAGATAGGTAGAAGAAGCTTACACACAAAGCTGCAGAGAGTTAGGCAATTTTTCCTTTGTTTTCTTATGAATTTCTGCAAGTAGCATAAAACATCATATTGGGAAATTTTGAATTATTATAATGTAGTGACTTTTTACCAGTTGTGACTGATGATTAGAAAATTTAATATGTAAATAGGTTGCTAGACAACTCGTATCCAAGACAACTTGTACCCAAGACAACTCGTACCCAGGAAAACAATTTTTTATTCAAAACTTATTGAGTATCAATTTCATCCAAAGAACATGCACACACAAACATCAAAATTACATTCTTGATTGATAAAAAAATTAATAATGGGCGGGGGAAAGGTGTTTTCTAGTAATGCTTAATAATGTTGAAATAGTCAAATAAAATTCATTTAAGATTACAAAAGATTTAAATTTTCTTAAATTTAAATGAAATCTGTTAATTTACTTCAATTGTTTCTTGAGTATGAGTTGTCTTGGTATGAGTACAAGTTGACCTGGGTACGAATTGTCTTGGTTACAAGTTGTCTTGGTATGGGTACGAGTTGTCTTGATATGGATATGAGTTGTCTTGGTTACAAGTTGTCTTGATACCATGTAAATATATGTAAATGTAAATAACCTTCTTAAAAATTTAGATGCCAGATATGAAAATTTACCAACTTACAGCAAATTATTTCTTTAGTAATTTGTAAGTTTGAAATTAAAATAACAGTCAAATTATATTTGAGTTTTGGGGAAAAAATTCACAATTTTTATGATTTTTTGGGTTTTTTATTTGCATTATATAGCTAGAATTAATATTTTCGTCTTGTTTTAGCATGATTTTTTCATCAATTAATTTTCAATGTTGAATTTATTATAAATATAGATTAAATAAACGTTATTGGCATTGTAAATATTTAGTGAAATATTGTTGCAAAGGTTTTTTTTCGGGTTGGAGAGCTTACAAGCTTAGCCAAAAAATGGAAAACTATTTTGGCCAACAATGAGTAAGCAGTATGAATACCAATCTTTGCCAAGAGATATTGTTCCTTTAAAATTTCTTCTTGCATCTAAAATAAAAAGGCCATGCCAATCAAATGATTTAAAAACAACATGCAAGAGAGATTATTGTATTGAAAATTGATGATTGGACAATGAAATAATGAGGTAAGATTTTTCTTCAAATTTAAAAAACCTGGCATCAGTGTTTTATCCGCTATATTTATACTGCATTTTGCATTGTTTATTGTTAATGGTTTCCACTATAGTCCGTCAACGATATATTTGGCAGATCACGGGTCATTCTAATCTACACAAATGGGTATATTGATAATGTGTTATGGTAAGCATATATCCACACATTCTTGCCTTCATTTGTCAATATGATTTGCGTTCACCCTTTTTATGTCATATAGATTCGCCCATGTTTATGAACACTCTGCCAAAATATCGCTGACAAACTTTATAAGCTGAAACTATTTATTGTTTTACATTTGTCATTTAAATGTTTACAATTTATCCAACAGTAGTCCCAGTTGGAATTGTTACACAAATGTTTTAAAGATAATTTTGGTTACTACTGTAATATTGTAAACCAACTCTTTTTTTTTGCTGATATTAACTTTTGCAATTCTCTTACCAAAATCAATTCACGATTATCTATATTTGGTATAAATAAAACCATTTTTGGAAACAAATTTGTGAAGATTAACTTTCGTGATTATTTTGTCCTCGCAAAACATGAAAGTTAATCACATACAAATAAAACTTGGTTTACAGTATGTTACTGAAGTGTAATAATATAAAATATGTACATGTATTAGAGATGATACTTCTGAGTATTGGCAAACAATATTGACCTGTCTACTTGACCTTTAATATAAATATGGCCATCCATATGCAAAAAAGACCCTTATGTAAAATTTATGAGATTTTTACTTCTTGAAGTACCAACATGGCATTATACAAAAATAGTATTTAAAAAAAGTGAAATCATGTGGAATTTTTGTTGAGAAATAGTGGGAAAAACACCCCAAACCCATGTTTATATAATGGACTCTATTTATTGCATTCAAAGTCTGTTTTCTGAATTATGATTGAATTCTTCGAAAGGCCCTTTTCACTTACAGAACATCATATTTATTATGGAACAGTGTATTTATGTATAGGGAACATAGGTGTTTATTTAGTCTACATTGTCTGTGTATTAACTACAAATATGTATTTAGTGGATCATCTTATATGAATGATCCTAATGAAAGGTCAAGTGGATAGGTCAATGTTGTTTGCCTATACCAGACTTACCATCATACCTGTCTAAATTTAACACCAATGAAACTGTAACTTAGATTTTATACAGACCAATTAATGAAATGATATTAATGGTTTGTTCTAGTAAAATAGTTTAGACTGTTTTCAGTAAATTCTGGATTTGGTTTAGACAGGTTACACATTAGTATTGTCTACAAAATACAGTCAAACCTGTCTATAAAGGCCACCCAAGGGAACCAGTAAAAGTAGCTAAATGGGCAGGTGGCCTTTATATACAGGTTCAAATAATATGAATAAAGAACAATTGGGATACAATTCTGCTGGCCTTTATAAGCAAGTGGCCCTTTATAGAGTTGGCCTTTAAGGCAGGTTGGGTTGTAGATAAAATGAAGAATATTGATTTATTTGAGGCCATATGTATCTGAAGATATACATTTGATCAGTTTAAATTAATGAGAAAAGTTTGATGTTCCATAATTTGATTTTTATATTCAAATTTTGGTGTCATGGAACCAAATATTGATTTATTCAATATAAATGAAATAGAAAATCATGCTCCACACAGATTTTAATGCTTTGGATTCTGGTGTGTTACAGAGCTAGATGAATAATTTAGTGGATTTTGTGGTTCCGCAGAGGTGGTAAATGAAATCAGTAGATACTAAAGTCTTTCAAAACCATATGGTTAATTCAATGGATCCTGAAATCTAACAGAGCTATCTACTGTATATAAAGGATCTTGATATATTATAGAGCTAGATGATGAATTCAGGTGGTCCTTAATTGTAATTAAACATAAGTGATGAATAATTTAGTACACATTGCAGTCCAAGGTGGTGCATTCAGTGGATCTTTCAGACATGTGGTTATGATAGATGATGAATGTAGGTGGCCCTCAATTCTAACAAAATGTAAATGTTGAATTTAGTGTACCTTGTATGCCATGGTGGTGCATTCAGTGGATTTTTCAGAGTTATGTGGTTAATTCAATGGATTCTTAAGTCTTTTCGGAGTTATATGGTTAATTCAATGGATCATAAATTATTTTCAGAGTTACGTGGTTAATTTGATGGAACCTTAAGTCTTTTCAGAGTTATGTGGTTAATTTAATGGATCCTAAATTCTTTTCATAGTCAATGGATTCTAAATTCTTTTCATAGTTATATGGTTAATTCAATGGATCCTAAATTCTTTTCAGAGTTATGTGGTTAATTCAATGGATTCTAAATTCTTTTCATAGTTATATGGTTAATTCAATGGATCCTAAATTCTTTTCAGAGTTATGTGGTTAATTCAATGGATCATAAATTCTTTTAGAGTTATGTGATTAATTTAATGGATCCTGAATTCTTTTCAGAGTTACATGGTTAATTCAATGGATCCTAAAGACTTTTCAGAGTTATGTGGTTAATTCAATGGATCCTAAAGTCTTTTCAGAGTTATGTGGTTAATTCAATGGATCCTAAAGTCTTTTCAGAGTTATGTGATTAATTTAATGGATCCTAAAGTCTTTTCAGAGTTATGTGGTTAATTCAATGGATCCTGAATTCTTTTCAGAGTTATGTGGTTAATTCAATGGATCCTAAAGTCTTTTTCAGAGTTATGTGATTAATTTAATGGATCCTGAATTCTTTTCAGAGTTATGTGGTTAATTCAATGGATCCTGAATTCTTTTCAGAGTTATGTGGTTAATTCAATGGATCCTGAATTCTTTTCAGAGTTATGTGGTTAATTCAATGGATCTTAAAGTCTTTTTCAGAGTTATGTGGTTAATTCAATGGATCCTAAAGTCTTTTCAGAGTTATGTGGTTAATCCAATGGATCCTAAAGTCTTTTTCAGAGTTATGTGGTTAATTCAATGGATCCTAAAGTCTTTTCAGAGTTATGTGGTTAATTCAATGGATCCTAAAGTCTTTTCAGAGTTATGTGGTTAATTCAATGGATCCTAAAGTCTTTTCAGAGTTATGTGGTTAATTCAATGGATCCTAAAGTCTTTTCAGAGTTATGTGGTTAATTTAATGGATCCTAAAGTCTTTTCAGAGGTATATGGTTAATACAGCAGATCCTTAAATTAACAAATCAAGCTATTGACTTCAATTGATCTGTCTTTAACAGTTGTATTTAAGTATTGAATTTGGTGAATCTTGTAGAGCTGGATGTTGCATTTAGTAAAATTTAGGGTCTAAGGGTCTAAGTTTTGAATTGAGTAGATCATATTTTTTTATGGATCAAATTAAATCTTGGATTCTCACAGAGCTAATACTAGTAGTTGAATTTAATGGATCCTGAGGTCTTGTAAACTTCAGTGACTTGTGGGGCTTTTATTGGAGAAGTCAGTTGATCCCGAAGAGTGATTTGTTGAGTTCAGTTAATATTGAAATCACAGAGATATGTGTCAATCCTGAGGTTGCAGAGCAATTTGCTGAGATCAGTTAGTCCTTATATCACAAAGCTATTTGTTGAGTTCAGTTTATTTTCAAGTCATGGAGCTATCACTTGAGTTCAGTTGATCCTAAAGTCATAGCTAATTGTTGAGTTCAGTAAATCCCGAAGTCATGGAGGTATTTGTTCAGTTCAGTTTATCCTTAAGCCATGTATGTGTTTGTTCAGTTCAGTTGACCCTAAAGTCACAGAGCTATATGTTGAGTGCAGTTGATCCTGAGGTCACAGCTAATTGTTGAATTCAGTTGATCCTGATGTCACAGCTAATTGTTGAGTTCAGTTGATCCTGAAGTCACAGAGCTATTTGTTGACTCAAGTTTCCAGAAGTTTCACAAAGATAAGGGGACAGGGGTCATAGGATATGAAGTGCCTGATGCAGTTATGCATTAAATCCACTTGTTTCTTAAGTTTTACAGAGCTATGTTATAAATTAGCTGGACCCTGATATGTTGGGATCTGATGATTCTAAAAATCATGATTTTTCAGAGAGGTTGATATTGAAATCAGTAGATCCTGAAATTTAACAGATATGGGTGTTAAATTCAGTTGATCCTGAAATCTAAGACAATTAAGAGTTAATGTACCCAACATTTGTGAGAGCTAGATGTTTAGTTCATTTTAGCACAGTGTACTTTGACAACTGTGTGCTGGAATCAGTGGACCATTTATGTTGGAAACAGTGGGTCCAGTTTTTTGGAGACCTAGGTATTGGATTCTGTGGGTCCTTGAAAGGCTAGGTGTTGGATACAGTGAGATACAGTTGTTGGATAAAGTGGACATATTGGTGTCCCACACTTCTATTAGCATTCATTTGAGGTATTGTTGCATTCAGTGGAGATATTGATGTCCCACACTACTATAAGTGTTGCATTCAGTTGAGATATTGATGCCCCATACTGTTATAAGTGTTGCATTCAGTGGAGATATTGATGTCCCACACTACTATAAGTGTTGCATTCAGTTGAGATATTGATGCCCCATACTGCTATAAGTGTTGCATTCAGTTGAGGTATTGATGCCCCATACTACTATAAGTGTTGCATTCAGTTGAGGTATTGATACCCCATACTACTATAAGTGTTGCATTCAGTGGAGATATTGATGTCCCACACCACTAAAAGTGTTGCATTCAGTTGAGGTATTGATGCCCCATACTACTATAAGTGTTGCATTCAGTTGAGGTATTGATGCCCCATACTACTATAAGTGTTGCATTCAGTGGAGATATTGATGTCCCACACCACTAAAAGTGTTGCATTCAGTTGAGGTATTGATGCCCCATACTACTATAAGTGTTGCATTCAGTTGAGGTATTGATGTCCCACACTACTATAAGTGTTGCATTCAGTTGAGATATTGATGCCCCATACTACTATAAGTGTTGCATTCAGTGAAGGTATTGATGTACCACACTATTATAAGTGTTGCAGTCAGTTGAGGTATTGATGTACCACACTACTATAAGTGTTGCATTCAGTGGCGATATTGATGTACCACACTATTATAAGTGTTGCAGTCAGTTGGAGGTATTGATGTACCACACTATTATAAGTGTTGCATTCAGTTGAGGTATTGATGTACCACACTATTATAAGTGTTGCATTCAGTTGAGGTATTGATGTACCACACTACTGTAAGTGTTGCATTCATTGGAGGTATTGATGCCCCACACTACTATAAGTGTTACATTCAGTGGAGGTATTGATGCCCCATACTATATAAGTGTTGCATTCAGTGGAGATATTGATGTACCACACTACTATAAGTGTTGCATTCAGTGGAGGTATTGATGCCCCATACTATATAAGTGTTGCATTCTTTCATTGAGGTATTGATGTACCACACTATTATAAGTGTTGCATTCAGTTGAGATATTGATGCCCCATACTATATAAGTGTTGCGTTCAGTTGAGGTATTGATGTACCACACTACTATAAGTGTTGCATTCAGTTGAGGTATTGATGCCCCATACTATATAAGTGTTGCATTCAGTGGAGATATTGATGTACCACACTACTATAAGTGTTGCATTCAGTTGAGGTATTGATGCCCCATACTATATAAGTGTTGCGTTCAGTTGAGGTATTGATGTACCACACTACTATAAGTGTTGCATTCAGTTGAGGTATTGATGTACCACACTACTATAAGTGTTGCATTCAGTTGAGATATTGATGTACCACACTACTATAAGTGTTGCATTCAGTTGAGATATTGATGTACCACACTACTATAAATGTTGCATTCAGTGGAGATATATGTCCCACGTTACAGTACTGCAGGTGCCTCAGTCTAGTGAAGTTATTGAAGTCCCATGTACTACAACTGCTAGCTGATTGACGTTAGTATTTTTCTGGTACTCCAGTGTCCTCCACTAATTCAGAACTTACCAGGTCAAAATAAGTGAAAAAATCTTTATTGGATATATAGCACCATAGATAAATGTTGATTTAGAAATCTGTGGTTGCAGATACCCAATTGTGGATATTCAAAGTTAGAACTCAACAATGTATCCTGATGTGAAGTTTGTAGGTTTGTTTTCATAGTTAAATTCCTATAGAGAATAATATTCTTGTTCTTTGTTCTTATGTTGCTCAGTCATTTTCAATCTCTTCTTCATGTAAGCGTCCTCTAGCGGCCACATGTGGCCTACTCTTTTTCGAACTCTACAGAGGTGTCTTTAGCCTGCACTGAGACAGGGATCTGGGTTTTGAGTCTCATTTAAAAGACTACTCTAGTAATGAGCATTTTACAGCTCTAGTATATATATAATCTATAATATGATTATGTTATACAAACCTAAAGAAGGTGCATTGTTAAGACTGTAAGTTAATTATATATAGGGAATGTTTTAATTCAAATTTATTTATTGTTATTATTATTAATTATTATTATGGAATATATGCATATATTGTGATATTGTTTCTGCAAAATTGTATGTTTTGTTAATTGTATATTTCAGTATTCGCCTCTCATATGCCCCTCCCATAATATTACAGTAATTCCTCTCTGATAAGGTACTCTCCCATTAAATTGATTCTCCCCCATTATACATTGTAGTTGTAGCTTTTTAAGGGCCCCTCTGATTAAAAGCAATCCCTCTTATAACACTTCTTTCGTTATAGCTATAACCATCCAATTACAGTGATGATCCCCTCCCATTTTAACTGTAAGCTTTTTATAGGCCCCTCCAATTATACTCCCAATTATATAATTAATCCCTCTTATAAAACCCCCTCCTTCTATAGTTGTTATCATTTTAAAGGCCCCTCCAGTTACAGTGATCCCTCTTATAGGACCAGCTGTAACCTTTTTAAAGGCCCCTCCAATTACAGTGATCCCTCTAATAAGACCCCTTTCATTATAGCTGTAACCCTTTAAGGGCCCCTCCAATTATAGTAGTCCCCTCTGTATAAGAGAGTCCATGTTTCAAAACCCTTTCCATTATAGAACTCCCCCCTTATAAACCAATTTCTGCATATGGTGTCAACTCTGATATGGCACCTCATTATAATACCTGTAGCCCTCTCCTTTTTTTTTTAAAAAAAAAATAAACATTATTAAAGCTGAAAAAAGTAGCTTTAGCAGAATGATCTTAAATGTTTAAGATTTTCAGTCTGTAGTGGTATGACCAGATATAAACATGTATAATTATATACCGGTATGGGTGGAAGTGTACATAGTGTGCATTTACAATAATATTGAAGGTGAGCAAATGAAAGTTGCTTTTAAGCACAATTAAATTCTGTAAAGGGAATTTTCTCGCGGGGTAAAAATTTCGTGACTTCTGAAATCTCGCATTTCGCAAGGGTGTAATTTTCGCGTTACCAATATAAGTGAGTGTATATTGTATATATATGATATATTAGCCTGTGTATGGTAGACTTTTTGCTTACGGGTAAAATTTTTGCTGTATTTTCTTTAGAACGAAATAAGTGAAAATTTTACTCGCACAACAATTTCCCCCTTTGCAGTAGACTATATAAAGAAACATGTGCCTATGTTAAGTACCGGTACCACCAGAAAGATATCAAAAACTGAGGGCTTTATATTGTTGTATACCGGTAATTAAGGTGCTTACGCTTGATATTTATACTTAATTATTTCAGTTTTGTAAAATTAAACCTCACAGGTATAATATTTTACAAAACTGTTTAAACTTATTTCAGTTTTATGGTGTGTTTAAACTTAGTTATTTACTTATTTTTTGACATGATAGACATACAGTCAAACCTGGCTATAAAGGCCACCCAAGAGAACCAGTAAAAGTGGCCTTTATGGACAGGTGGCCCTTATAGAGAAGTTCAAATAACATGAATTAAGAGCAATTGGGAAAAATTTTTACTGGCCTTTAAAAGCAGGTGGCCCTTATATGGAGGTGGTCTTTAAGGCAGGTTTGACTGTAATTATTTTATATATCCAATGTATTAACTTGTTTGACACAAAGCATGTAGCACAATGTTGGGTAATATATGGTTCATTAGTTTAATTAATTAATGTTGCTTTTTCTTGACAAATTTAACTATTGAACTGTGTAGAAATGGTGTTTATAGTGCTATACCTTTCATTGCTGTGCAAAGCAAACTGAATAATGCACAGTAGCGTGCTTTGATAAGTTTTCCATTCACAGCAATGGAATAGCACTTTAAATGCCATTTCTAGACTGTTCAATGGTTATATTTACATTTCTCATTTTTGGAAAATCTAATTTTGGTTTTTAAATTCTGAAATATATTTAAAACACTGTATGACATGCATTTTCAATTGTTGGAACAGCCAATATATGACGTCACACTTATCAAGGCACAAACAAGAAAGAAGTGACGTCATTTTAGCAAATGGAATTAATAGTCCTATAATTACATTTGGTCTCAAACAGTTTCAAATTATAAAACATCATCAATGTAATTATTAGATAATGAAGTTTGTGTATGCTAACAATACAACTTTTATATATAACTTTTTACCATGTGTAACTCGGTCATTTTCAAACTGCTATTCTTTGTCACCTGTTGATACCTTGAACACCGATCTATAAATATTACAATGTATGATATCAAAATCAGCAGGGTACCGTGAATATTTATTTTTTATTTTATTTTTTTTTTTTTATTTATTTATTTATTTTTTTTTTTTTGTCATTCATGTTTTTCCGGTTCATTTATTTTTCAGAAACTATTTTCAAGATTATCTGGTAAGAATAAGATTGGAAAAACTCCAAAACTCCAAGAAATTTTGTATTTTGAGCTAGCAAACTCTCAGCATTTTTTACAGAACTACATGCATGTATTACCTTTGCTTGTTATAAAAATATTTAGTCAAAATTTTGTTAACCTCATTTTAATATAAAAATTTCAATTTCAACCAACTGGAATGAATTATTCATCTTATTTCTAACGTTTACATGATTGGTCTTTTAATGAAATACAGGTGTTTTTTTTTCTTTTTGCTTATTATTATTTTTGTTAATTTTCTATTATGTCAACAAACTTGTTCTATATGATAGAATTAATTTAGTAAGTCTATTGATGTATTTGTATGATGAATTAGACAATATGCCATTATATGGCTCTTAAGACAACTGTTAGGGACCTGTGCACTAAAAACTTTAAATGAATAGTATAGAACCTGTTTCAGCTCTCCTGACTTTACTGATGGAACTACAAACAATTTTAACTCACAAAGGCAACCATATGAGAAATCTTTCATTTATTTGTCAAAATTGCATTACTTGGTATGTCATGAAATTGAAACAGTTTATACAGTCAAAGCTGTATATAAAGGCCACCCAATGGAACCAATGAAAATGGCCTTTATAGGCAGTTGGCTCTTATATACAGGTGAAATTTTTCACTTATTTGTCAAAATTGCATAACCTGGTATGCCACGAGATTGAAACAGTTTATACAGTCAAAGCTGTATATAAAGGCCACCCAATGGAGCCAATGAAAATGGCCTTTATAGGCAGGTGGCTCTTATATACAGGTTAAAAAATATGCATAAGGAGCATTTGGGATAAAACTTTACTTGCCTTTATAAGCAGGTGATCCTTATATAGAGGTGGCCTTTAATACAGGTTTGACTGTACAGTTGATTTTCATAGTTAAGTATAAGTCATTTGTCATTACACATGTATATCTGATGATGATTTGTAACCAATATTCAGTGTACATACACCAGGTTTACCGTACATAGTCGATCACGAGAGCTGGCGAAGATGTTTCTTTTTCTTGTAACCTACTGAATAACCTGCACACTCTTCTCAAAATTTTTTTTGGCTAAAAAGTTTAGGTTTTAGGTGAGAAAATATGATAAATCATCAATGAACACGATTTATATTAGTTCTTTCATTTAAATAAGTATGTTGACAAGAGTTATTTGTAATAGCAGAAATAAGTGCCATAAAAATTAATTGTTAATATATATACAGTATTTTGTAATTGGTGGCTTTAAATTTTTGGTGTTAATTATTTATAATATTTTAGTTAATTGTTTGATTTATTATTTTGTTTGATTTTTTTGGAATAAAAATAAAATTAGTATTCAGTTTGTTACTTCACTTGTTTAACGAAGGAGTCCAGAGGACTGACAGAGGGCAGAACAAAAAACTCCATGGTGGTTATTATAGCAAACTTCTCAAACTTGATTTCACAATTGGCAGGTGTAGCATGGTACAACAGAAGGTGCTTACCCTTCCTGAGCACCTGGTCTCACCTCAGTTGGAAAGTTCATATGTTCAACTTCATTCACCAATTTCCAAACTTTTCTTAACTTCTTTTAACTTTTCAACATGGACCAGTCTGTTTGTGTTCAATTCAAACCATTTGGAAAGAAATAAAAGCATTAAGTGAGCTCGGACAATCTACAAATTGTACCTAGGTCATGAAATAACTCTTCTGGACTCCATCCCAGTGTGCTAATACGAGATAGGTCTTGATTTATTCTAAATTGATCATCATTACAATCTAATAATTGAAGAAACCCCCACTATGGTACCTCAGTTGCTTTAAATGTGGGAGGTCATGGGTTCGAACCCTGACCAGGCTCTGACCAAGACTAGAAAATAGATAGTGCTGTTCTTTAGCCAAATACTGGGCATTTAGAAATCAAAGTCACAGGGTCTTTCGCAGGAGACCTTCAAAACTGATGCCTCATGCTACGGTAGGCATAGGATGTTAAAGAACCCTCACTGCATTTGCTCTGAGTGTACAGCATAGGTTAAATTTCTGCCACTTCATGTAAAGCTGGTGACATCTTGATATATTCTTGACTGGGACATAAAACCCCATTCAAGTAATCAATTAATCAAACCAATAAATTAAAAAGAAAGCAGTTTATAACAAACAAGTTTATTCTAATAAATATGTAGTATTTTTGATATGACAATGTAGAGGATACATTGAAGTATTATAAAACATCCTACATTAGTCATAAACTGATCCGCTATTGTTATATAACAGTTAAGTATTACTGTAAATCATCTTATTCTCAGGTCATCTTATATTTCATGGAATTCAGTAGGATAATTTGAAGTTCATCAGACTTCCATATTGATATCTCAGGACTGTAGATGTGGTTAATTTTGGGTCTGAAAATGTACCCCTGTTCCCAGGGTTCAAAACCTATATATGTTCCAATTATTAGTTAGTTTTCTAAATTTGAATAAAATAAGTACAATATTGTAACTTTTACATTTCTTCAATGTATTTTTTAACACATTTTCCACCGAAATTTGATATAAAATTTTGCTTTTTTTTTCTCAATTTCAAGGGCTTTGGACCCGGTACCAAAAAGAATGGTGACAGTCCTGGTTCTACTTATAAGTTTCTTTGAGTTGTCAAATTAGAAAGATCGTATGAGTAAAACATTCAAGTCAAAAGGTAACTTTAAGTTATCCATGGTCCAAAGTTTGACAATACCGCAAAAATGAAACAAAAAAATATTTATTAGTACATGTAATTTCCTTAGCATTCTGTCTCGGGGTTAAATCCCCAAAATAAAATAAATGTGAAAATAAAATGATTTACAGTATTATTTAAGCATCTTTAAAGAATTGTACCAGCAAAGTTAAATACAGAGAGAGCAAGCTAGCAAGAGCATCTTTAAATTTTCCCTTTATGTGTTAATTGTTACACGTATATATCGAGAGACAGCATATTTAAATGCCCCTTATCTGTTAATTTAACACCTATACATATTATTGAGAGTTATATCCCATTTCTATATTCGCCTATATTTAAAACCAGTTGGTTTTTGCGACAAATTAACAGTAAAGTTTTATTAATTACGACAACAGTCTGAAACTTCTTATGGCCTATCCAGTTCCAAGTAATACACTTGATAATAAAAGTCATGTAAAAATCAGAAAATTCCACAGTATTTTCCATGAAATATAAAATTTCCTCACCTCTCAAGATTTTTATGTTGCCCTCAGTCAAGGTTTTACAATATGGTTTTTATATAAAATGGTATTACCGTAATATGTTGTTTTTTTATATACTGTTCTATTATTGAATTAACATAAGAATCTTGTTACTTTACATGCTTATTTAAATGTGCATCATATTTCAGTTTGCTTTAGTTTTTAGAAAAGTTTATATTATCTGGTTTTCTATTTCCATATAGAAACTGATAATAAATATCAAGAATGAGATTTCTTCAAATTCTATTTATGATACATTTAAATAAATTTTGACCGAGTAAGAAATATGAATATATTTCCAAAAGATTTTTTTTCAAATACACAAGACAGAAATGTGAAATTTCAAACTTTAAATTCTAAAAAGTTTTGAAAAAACGGGGTAAGAGTTCTACCAACTACATGGTAGTATACCAAACTGATATTACAGCAGATAAATTGCTGTTATTAATTTTTTCATAACAACATGACTGGCACACTAGAAAACAAACAATAGCTTGATAGACACGGGTCATTGAAAAGCATGGCTTGATGCTACAGAATTAAATAATAGCTTTTAAACAAATACTGTTAAAATATATATTTTCACGCAAAACAAATGACAGCGAAATAAGTGAAAATTAGTACACCGTGAAAATAAATACGTTTACAGAATGTTGCCGCCAAAACCACAACAAAGACAGTAACATGACTATAAGAAAAGTTAAATCAAAGCCTTTTTATCCCACAACAGTAAACATCAGTACAGATATAAGGCAAGTAATGTAGCATAACATTAAGAAACAATATTACACATGAAATACATGTACATAATACACATGAAATAAATGCACATAATGTAGACAATGGTGTTCCCCACTGTACCACGTGATACCCTGTAAAATGTTTATGTGGAACACTTATTTCCAATGAATATGGAACAGCAATCCCAGAATCTGTGATGTTGACGTTTTCCAAAACGTTCCGCACAAACATTAAGAGATGTTGATCAGGTGGTACAGTGGTGAACCCCACCGAGAGATTTTGCGAACCCCATTGAGTAATTTTGCATCAAAATACACAAACATTACATATTTTTTAGATTTACAAAATATGGCAAAAATAAAAATAAATTATCTTCACAGAATGTTATTTAAGTCAAAATCCAAAAATCTTCATGAAGGCGAATTTGGATTTTTTCTAATAGGCAAAACTTTACATACTTGTAAAGGGAATTATGATGCCAACAAATTCCTAAAACATTGTATACTTTAAATCTATACAATTGGAAATTAAAATATGCATGTGTAATCGACAATTTTATCCAGGTGAAAATGTGTAGTGGAGGATATAATAATCCCACATAAATTGGCGATATTTCCAAAAAGCCCTTATTCATGTACTCTTCCAAGTCAATTAAACCAAGCATTCACAACATACACACAATACATATATACGTCATGATATACAATGAAATACAATTAACATGCAATTGCAAGTTCATATAAAATATATTGTAAAGCAGGTTATGGGGTGGGGGTGGGGGCTTCAAAGGTTTAATTCATGATAATCCAAGTTTCAAGTGTCAATTCATTGTCTCATTTACTCAAATACATGATACGTAGTAATTGGGTCCGCCGTTGTACCATGTGTTCAATACCTCTTCACATTTGTGCGGAACGTTTTAAAAAACACATTAAAAATTCCCAGAATATCGTCGTTTTTATGGGAAAACGTCATCTTATGAAATTCCATATCCATTGGAAATAAGTGTTCCGCAAAAACTTTAGAGGGTATAGTGTGGTACAGCCGCTAACCCCATTGGTTGATTAATAAAATCACACTTATCAGCTGGAATCAACAACAAGAAAACAAAATGTAAAAACCATTGATATCTAACATTGCTAGATAAGCTTCTTACTAAAAACTTTTCACTGTTCTGGTCTAGTGACAACCATAAGAAATAGATAGTACAGTTAGTGTAACAAAATTGACAAATATTTTTCTGTTTTGTAGATTTGATAAAGACTGTGAGAATGCGCCAAAATATGCACCCCAATTAAATAACCTGCTATATGGTAATGGGGTTCGCCGCTGTACCAAGTGATCACTACCTCTTAACGTTTGAGAAAACATCAAAGTCACAAATTCCCGGAATAACGTCGTTTTCATGGGAAACCGTCATCTTATGCAATTCCATATCCATTGAAAATAAGTGTTCCGCACAAATGTTAGAAGGTACCACGTGGTACAGTAGCGAACCCCATTGACAAAAATTGCATTGATCAAATGAAAAACATAATATATAAAATTTGACTTCCATTTCATCTATATATTCAATTATGATTAAAATTATTTACATTCTGTACACTAATTATAAAACAATAAAAAAATAACAAGTCTTTTCACCTCACCCAAGATGAAAATTTAAAGAAAATATATTTACTCAAGAAATAGAAATATTAAAGAAATGAATTATATTTTCTTATGTAACAATTTTTGCATCACCATTTAAAATAACCACTGATTGCCATTTATAACTTAAAGTAACCTTAATTAAATCCAAATGTTGTGACAGCTTATGGGTTTTATAATCAGAGTTGAGTTGAGTAATAGCGTTTAACGTCCAAATCAAGAATATTTCACTTATATTGAGATGCCCCCAGTTATGGGCAAAAGTGCAGATTTTTTGATAGTGCATTGTGCTGATGGCATTATACAGCAGGCTTCTTTATCGTGCTATACCTACTTTGACATGGGACCTCGTTTATTTTAAGTTCCCATGACTTTCATTTCATAATGCCAAGTGTTGCGAGAACAGTCACTACCAACTTTCAAGTTTTGGGTCAGACCCGGACGGTGTTCGAACCCACAGCCTCGCACTAATGAAGCAAGCTCTATCAACTGAGCTACTGCAGTGGTAGGTTTCATTACCAGGATAGTTGTACATGAAGTTATGACCCGTTGACATACAAAATGAGATTCCTTTTTATGAAGTCATTTCAATGCTGTGTTAATCTAAAACCTCAAAATGTTTTTCTTTCTTTAAAGGTTATTGTTATGCAAATAAATGTTAGTAGACATCTGTAATTTAAAGATGAAGTCAAGTGTCTATTATATATTATTATATATGGTGATATTTTAGACACTAATGTTGTATATTTAACAACTACAGTAAAACCTCGTTATAATGTCCCTCGATAACTTTGCCACCTAGCTTATCGCCACACTATTTTGAAGTCCCAAAATCCATTTTGTTTATGTTTTTCTTTATCCGCCACCCCCGATTTATCGCCAAACCCCTTTATAACGCCAAAATTTGACTGAACAAATGGTGGCGATGAATCGAGGTTTCAATGTATATAATAATACATGAGTATAGAAAATAGGAATAAGAATACAATGTACATTAAAAACTGAAACAAATTCATTCCTCTACGAGATGTTTTCAAAATGTGGATTAATTTTTAGTACCAATAAATATTTTGATTCCTTTTACAATTGAAAACACAAAAACAGCCATCAGGAAATCAGCATAGCTTTCATGTACATTTTGTCTTTAAAAACAACTTACTTATGTCCATCAAAAATTATCACCACTAGTGTCAACCCTCAGGTGTTGGTGATGTGTCAACCCCCATACGGATAGTTTGTGGTGATTGTGGTGTGTCATTCCTCAGTGTGTGGTGTTGGTGGGGTGTTAACCCCCATACCGATAGTTTATGGTGTGTCATTCCTCATACTGACAGTGTGTGGTGTTGGTGGTGTGTCATTCCTCATACTGACAGTGTGTGGTGTTGGTGGTATGACATACTCTACACCATGTATAGTCACAATACAGACAAACAAAACAAAAAAACAAAAACGGTAAAATGACAGTTTTCAACCCTTTCATAATAAAATTTATTAGCCTACATATGAGAATTCTAAGTGTATGTTTTCTGTCTGGTAATATTGTTACTGATGCAACCGATAGTAAATATTAGTTGGTAAATATCATTAATACATAACTAAGCAACCACAGGCCAGTTGTTCACAGCTTTGATAGGTTAACCAAATGGTAAAATGAAAATTCAAAATGTTAAAATTGAAAATATTTGATATAAAAACTGCTTCTTTTTGATAATAACAATTGTGTGCATTAACATTTTAACAAATATTTCAGAAATATAGCCTAAACAACAAAGTTTGGATAACCAACTTATTAAGCTAACAAAGCTTTGAACAACCGGACCCAGACTTTCTTTCAGTATTTCTTCTCCAGCAACAAGTCGGTAAAAAATATGAACATCAATTTCTGTGGTGTGATTTATCATTCCACGATACTCCGTAACACATATTTAACAGAATATGCAAATGCAGCGAGTCCAATTATTACAAACACATTTGCTATTGCACTTCCAAATATTCCTTGATTTTGACCATTATCATTATTTTGTCCATTAGATCTAGCACGCTGTCCAGTAAGTCCATTATTTGATGCTTGAAGTAATTCCTCTTGTCTTTTTCTCTGTTCTTCCCGGATTGTCTACACAAAGGAAACAATAACACAATCATAAAACACAATGAAATTAATGAGTTGAGTACTGGTGTTAAATGTCCAAGTCAAGATTACTTCACTTATATCGAGATGTCACCAGCTATATAATATGCCAAGGTGCAGAAATTTTGCTTGTGCGTTGTGCTGATGGCACTATACGGCCAAGCCCACCGTGACACTGGACCTCGTTTATTTTAAGTTCCCATCCGAAAGAACCATTAGTTTCATTTTGTAATGCTGAGTGCTTGGCGAAAGAAAAGACACTACCCACTTTTAAGACTTAGGTCAGACCCGGTCAGAGTTCAAACCCACGACCTTCCACATACAAAGTGAGCACTTTACAAACGGAGCTACCACAGTGGTACTGAAACTAATAAAATAAATTGTCTCATGTGGATAGGAGTGAGCAGAGTAATAGAGTTGATATGCCTCAGTCAAGATTCTTTCACTTATGCAAAGATGGTCTGCTCTGGATGGGGGGAGAGTACCTGCCATCGGAGAAAACCAATGTGGCCAAGTTGTCTAAATCTAAAGTGTGTGCTTAAAGCACTTCTCACCACCTAGGTTCAAATTTGTGCTCTGAATGCATGATAAAGGTATACATTTCTGTATGTTATTCATAGCTTGATTTGAGGGAAATAATTTTGTCTAGGCCATAAAATTCAATCCAATCCATCTCTAAATCTCTACGGATTAATGTGTATGCATGAGATGTGCAAATGTGTTTTATGATCAGCCTTGTACTTGCATGCACTCAAGGCAACTTGAAGGTTCTAGGTCACCGAGTCAATACTGCAGACAAGCATGCCACTCCCCTAGTAATATTTTCCTGACACTGGGTGAACCAGTAGATACTCTGGCCTATTATTAATGAGTGCCAGATAAAGAAGCAGTTTCTCAAATTTTAAAGTCCTATTTTTGACCTGGACAGGGTTCGACCCTATGACCCAAAATGATTATATACCTTGTGTATTATTTAAGGACAATTAATTGTCAAGTATGTTATTATACAATTATTGACTTTGATGAGGTAAACATAAGGATTTATCAACCTCAAAAATATTATATTCACTGAGGCCGTAGTCGTGTGTGTCATTGCACAGTGAACATATCAATTTATCAGGCTCACCAAATGCATTCTCAGCCAATCAGAAAAGGGCAAAATCATTGGCCAGATAATAAAATATGTTAAATAATTATGATAAGGCATCATATTCTTTTAAAAGCAAACAGACTCTTCACTTCAATAGCCTCTCATTTCTTCTGTGGGGGCATTAATTAACATGATTCTATCTAAGTACATTAACTACAACTCTGGAATCTTTACAAAAATATGCTAGATGTCTCTACAAACTCAAGATATGTTATGAAAATTGAAAGTTTAAAAAGTGATACCTCTGCTAAATCTGGAAACATGTCACAAAATATCTTGTTATTCAAATTAAAAGGTCCACTCTCCACTGCTAACTGGCGTTTCTGGAAAAAAAATGGCATTACAATAATGATTTAATGATAATACATACATACAACATTTGATACTGAAAAAAAAATTTCTGCATTAAACATAATTCAATCACTTAAAATTTAAAGATAATCAACATGTTTGATAAAATTAAAACAATATTGTACTTTTAATGTCAATGTGTTGTGATAGCATATTCTCATAGAAAATCTAACAAATACTGCAGATTACTTTGAATTTGCAAGTATCACATTTCGCATACATCCGTAACACCATTTTCTGAGACTTTATCTAACATTCCCTGACTTGGAATTATGATTGTGTGAAATTAGCCAGATGATGAAATTAGGTTAATGTGGAGAATGGGTCTGATAGAAGTAAACAATACAATAGAGTTTGTCGCTATACCACATGATACCCGCTACCGTTTGTGTGAATTTTTTTCCAATGGATATGAAATCCCATATGACATATTTCTGTAATAACTATGTTATTTCATGAATTTGTGGCGTCAACATTTTCCAAAATGTTCCACACAGACATTAAGAGGCATTGATCACATGGTACAGTGGCTAACTGAATTTACTAGAGGTCTTGTATTGACATGTGCCATAGTACATACACTCCAGAGGTCCGGAAACGGTCATATTTGCCGGATGTCCGAAAATTTATTTTGACCGACGTGAAAAATCACCAGTCTGACATTTTTTGATTTCAAACATTTTTAATTTTACAACAGGAATATTAAACGGACAAATCAGTTTTTTGGTCCGACAAAAGTAAACTACCGCTAGTCTGTCTGTTGGTCTTTTAAACTCCATCTGACTTCACTACAGTAAGTGTATTGTCCCTACCATGCGTTTACCTGTCAACTACAACTCGATCTAATTATCAGGTGATTGTTTATTAATCAGTAAATACCTGTGGACTTAAGTAGTCGCGTGCCACGTGTCTTACTGTCTAATTCTTTTGTTTCCCAGTCAGAATCATAATAACTTTCTTTAAACTTGTGTTTGTTTAATAATAAGTGCATGGTTGTAACTTTGTTGATTACGGAAGCCATAACGAGTGTCGGTCAAGGGTGACGGTTTGTTATCAAAGAAGTTCCACGAGGGGTGTTGAAAATTAACTTCTACGCGCTTCGTAACTGTTTCTTTATTAATAAATACAGAAACGCGATTAGATTTTATTTTAGCCATTTATATCTTTCATTCACATAAATATATTGGAACCTCGTCAAGCCGTTGCCGTTATATCGTGATTCCTGAATTCCTATTTAGAACCTCTCGCCATAATTCTAATTACAATTCTTGTATCTTCGGAATACGGAAATTCACGATTGTTAGTAAACAATATGGCGGACGTGCAATATGAAGCATCGTGGACAGTAACGCATATTGATATTAACAGCATATCGCGGTAAACGTCTTAGTTAGATTTCACCTAAATAAACATCGTGGTCTTATAACGCACATGGATATAGATTAAAATTGGCAATCGCGGTAAGGCATAAACAGCCCTGTGCCGACGACCTTTTTTTTTTCCTTTTTCTTTTTTTTTTGCTTGTACAAAAAATGTCCGACTGGCCAGACCAAAGTTTCCGAGGCCCTGATACACTTCTTCAGTACACTAACAATACAAAAAATAAACACTTACTGTATAATCTGATGTTTCTATACTGCCCAAGGTTGAGGTTTTTTCTAACTGAAATAATCAATTAAAGAGTACATGAGAGAGTAACATATGTATACAGTCAAACCTGCCATAAAGGCTGCCTGCTTTTAAAGGCTAGTAAAATATTATCCCAATTGTTCTCAATAGTGTCATTTGTTTATATAAGGACCACCTATTCATAAAAGCCACTTTTTTGTTTCCCTTGGGTGGTCTTTACAGACAGGTTTGACTAAACATGTGAACCTATATCTAAAATGTCAAAACATACACAAAAACCACAAAATATAACTATATAACTTGGGTGGGTGTTTACAATGATAATTTTTTGTACGAAATGGCGGGGTAATTTATCTTACTTGGTAATGTCGGAAGAGTTGACTATTTACGTAGGTTAGTGTTTTTCAAGAAAGGATTGATTTCGGTAACCTTCGGGATGACCTTAACTGATTTAATAAACAACCTTTCTGCATTTTCAAACTTTGAAAATATTGATGTAAATTGAAACTCAATTCAACCTTTGAGCCCCTTACACACCTACGTAAATAATTAATTCTTCCGTCATCATTAAAAAATACAACATTTAGAATACAGAATGTTTTATACATACCATAAAACTTAGAAGACCAGTAAGTATAGTTGACACTGACCAAGCAGGATTCCATGTGTCTGGATGAAAGTCACTGATCGATAAACATAATCTATAACAAAGTCAAAAGCAAATTACATGTGTTTTACGGCTTACAGTAAAAATAAGGTCAACAAATATAGAAATGACAGGCAACTCAACATTCGTGATCGACTTTTAACACACAATATCACTTCAAACATCTTTACACATAGCCGTCGGTTAACAAGTTACAGTTCAGTTACTAAATTTCGGTTACCCAGTTAGCATTTTTACTAAACGTGACCACCCTAGCAAAAACATATAAAGTAAACCCTTATTAAAACACTCCTTGGTCACTTTGCTACTTTGCTTATTACCAGTTTTGTTTTTAACATCACAAAATCATTTATATTATATTTCCTTCTGATTTTTCTTATCAATTTTTTGTCAAACCCTTATCACAGTTTGTAGAGAGTACAAAGTCTTATCAGGCTGGTGAAAAAAAAAACATTGTAGTTGCATGAAGCTTAGTTGCTACTGTCCTTTCTTCATAAACAGATAGCCATTTGTTCAAATCCTAATATATGAAATACAATATTGGAAATTCAGAAAAGAAAGACACCTAACCCTTAAGTGAGGTTGTTTAAGTAAAGCAGTTAATATGTCAGCAAACATATTTTGGGGATTGGTCCCTGGTTTGCCACATGTGAGAAAGAGTTTTCTTTGGGAGCTTTTCCTCTTTGTTATATTCATACATACCGAAAACGAGAAATAATAAA
Source organism: Anadara kagoshimensis (assembly GCA_021292105.1). Taxonomy (NCBI): domain Eukaryota; kingdom Metazoa; phylum Mollusca; class Bivalvia; order Arcoida; family Arcidae; genus Anadara; species Anadara kagoshimensis. The sequence goes on along the minus strand of CM037870.1, from coordinate 33,506,666 downwards.
ACAAATTGTATACCTTGTATTACATTTAAATCTTCCATTAGGTGTAATCATTATTATACTTGGAGGTTTAAAGGGGAATTCCCTGGGAAATACCAGTTTGCCATGATAAATACCACCTGTTAGAAAAAAAACAATGCATAAATTATCACCAATTCAAATCAATCAAAAAGGCAATATGATAATGTATGTATACATTCAAAGCTTACTAAAACTACATTGTTTCATATATTTTGGATTTGAAATAATGATAAAATGAGTATAAAAACTTGATACCTGTGTTCAATTGATGGATCGCCATGTCCACATTGTTCCAACAAAGGCCTGACATGCTTGAATTACATGCAAGAAGAATAAAATTTGGCCTTAATTGTGCTGTTTAATGAGGTCACTGACACTAGTACATCAGTAGTTGCTGTGAAGCTGCTTTGGTACCATGATGCTGACCAGTGTCAGAACATAATAAGCATGGCCAGTGATACATCAATTAAGAAGGGGCCCTTGTGGCATTGGCCCCAAAATGAAAATTTTGTCCTATAAAAATCATGTCTGTGGGACTACACTTGCCCATCCTTTTAACCGATCTAGTTGCATTTTGAATAAATCCATTTCTACCCCTTTCTCATTTATATTTTATCTATGACTTAATACAATACTGATATTTTCAAATAAAATGCATCAAGTTATAATTATGAAGTCTACCCGCTTCTTTTAAACATGGTCCCTGTTTTTCACAGACCTGAGACGAGATGACCCTCAACAACTTCATTTCTGGATTGACCATGGCTCATGTACATATAAATTTTATACTGGAGTATCATGGTATGTACAGTTACAAAAGTACATGTACTAAGACATTACAACTAATTGTTTACTAGCTGGAGGCCAGACACCTGCAGACATTAATAGTAAATGGTAAAATCAGTTTGTGGACCGATCAAGTTATTGAGCAGAGAGTTTTTACCCTAGTCTGGCCTAGAACAAAATAAACCAATAAGTGACTTATTTATCCAATATATAGACCACCCTGCACAGTTTTCAGCAACTAACTAGTTAAACCAACATTTTGAGCTTATGGTCCTTAAAGACAGAGTGCTTGAGAAAAGAAAATGAATGCAGCCTTCTTTTTCATTTTTTTATTTTTAGATGAATTTATCCCTGTAATGTATATAATAAGGAACTATAACAACATGTATATACATACCATCATATGTAATGTATATAATAAGGAACTATAACAACATGTATATACATACCATCATATGGTGTCTTTTCTGGACCTGTCACAATATAGTGCCTATAAAACACAAGAAAGATTTATCAATATATAAAATACCATGTAAACAAAACAATTTGATATATATCAGTATCAATGCAAGACTTCAGATGACAAAAATCTGTCGATACAACAGGTCACGTGCATGATGACCTTGCTTTATTGCAATCAAAACTGTTCCACAGGAAGATTGGTTGACTGATTGCAATGTGTTTTCTGTCCCAGTCAATAATATTTCATTATATTGATACATCACCAACAGCTAGAGGTAAAGTGGTAGAATTTTTACCTTTCCAGTGCCCTTTTTGCACTGTGCAGGGAATGTTTTTAATATGCCACACCTGTCATAACATGGGGCATCAGTTTTTAAGGACTCATTGACTTTTATTCCTAAATGCCTAGTGTTTGGCAAAAGAACAGTCACTGCCTAGTTTAAAGTCTTGGTCAGACCCGACCAGGGTTTGAACCCACAACCTCCCACATGTGAAGCAATCACCCTACCAACTGAGCCACCGTAGTGGCTTCACAGGAGGAACTTTCAAAGCATTGTCTATAGGAGATATTCAAACATAATAAATCAGACATTTTCCATTAAAGAAACATTTCTAATACAACATGAAAGATTTACCAGAATTTTTTTTCCATTCATGGATCATGAGTGGCATACTTTCTGTTTCACTTCCGTAATTTAAAAATAACAGTTACTGGTACACATTTATTGGTTTTCCAAGAATAGCATGTTTGCAAACTTCAATTTTTACAATCAAGAACAAATGGCCAAAAATAAGAATCAGTTTAAAGATGGTTATCATATGAGTGATAAGAAAGTATAAATCATCTGGACCCCAAGTCCACTGAAAACTGATAGTTGTTCATGTTAACATTGGGTAAGGGTGTTGAGTCAAAGTTGTCAAGTTAAGACAACAACAACACTTCTGTTCTTCTTGCATCTACTATGGTAACTCAGTTGGTAGAGTAATTCTTTCAAATTTATACATGTACATTGTACAATTACATATAAAGTTATGGTACTACATTTATATACAGACCATTCCAATATATTGGAAGGAAGTGGTGCAGCTCTGACATAAGGAACTGGATCTTTCATAATTCTCAAGTAATCCTGTTTCAATCTAGCAGTAGCTGTTGTGTTTACACGTTTGGAACTCATCTGAAATAGAAAATAGAAAAAATTCCATCTCTTTGCTTCAATATGACATATGATATTGAATATCAATGTCACAAAATATCGATAAACCTGTAGAGTACATACAGCAGACTTGAAGGTATCTACACTAAAGTTGAAAACTTGGGAAGTAAAAGCCTCTGACTTAATAGGTACTTCCCTCTGACTTAATAGTTTAACTCTTTTGCCTTGTTTATAGTCTGACAAAGACAATACAATGTTTTTATAAAAAAGATTCATTCCAAATCTGACACACATCTCAATATAAACGTAACTTCAACTATTAAGAGCCAAAGATTGATCTTGCAAGCTACTTTTAAGACAATGTGTGGTTGTCATCTGATTAAGATAAGCAGTAGTCCATGGTCCTTAAAACAAGTCTGGGAGCCTTCATTTCTACACATTTTAGCTATTTATTACTATTATAACTTTTTTTAATTTAAAACGAGATGGGGTCCCCAAAATAAATACACCTCGTCTCTGAACAAAGAAGCAATATAAATTATCTTAGTGAGGTTAAGAAATAAAAGCGGAAATGAAAGTAAGAGAAAATTTCAATGTAAGGAATATTACATCATAATGATTACAATGATGTAAAGTTTATGGAGTCAACATGTCTGCTGTTTATAGAACGACTTCTACAAAAGGCGATATATCTAGCGAGTAGAAATTTAGTAAGTTATGATTACAAATCAACTCTCAAGTCCATTACAACTATGGCAATCAATTAAATCAAGTCACCTGAGGTGAAATAATTTTGAGGACCTGGGGATATGACCTGATCTGCTGATGACATGAACTTCGTGACGAAATGTTTGTGTTACAGACCAGTAAACTGACTCTACAAATCTATTTTTAAAGTAAGTAGAGATGTTTTTACCTCCATATACGATACTTAGGTACATAACTTACTTTTGCTTTCGTTTATACAAGGAAACTAAAAATCTGACAAAAGTGGTAGTTGGCAGGTTGTCAATTCAGTGAGAAGCTTGATTTTTCAAACGTTTCCTTCACTTGGAATTTATGTTATGCATAAAATACAAATTGGATACGGAATAATGACAACATGATTTAAGAGAGATAAGGGCATTGCCTTAATTTACGGATTTAGCATGGTATATATTTGGTAAAATTTGGAGACGTTTGATGACAGTTGTCATTTTTGATTACAAGTGTTTATTTGAAACGTAAACACTTAAATTTATTATCATTTATCCTGCTATTAAGAGGAAAAGCCATTACAATTTGCACATGTCTACAAGGCTGTCCATATTTCCTGTTATTAATTTATTACTGTAGTGTTTATTTAATTTTCTGTATATTTGTTTTATTAAACACTGCGTCATGTCACAAAGATGAATATCCAATGCTTAAACTGTTAAATACATTAACGGTTAAAGGTCACAGTACATGTAATTACATTTATAGAGAAACAACTTTCTGTTATTTTAACAACCAGCAGTAACTTCATTAAGATGGTGGAATGAGTAGTTATGTTTTTATTCACCCTAACACTGGTCTTTAATTGGGATGTTATATGTATTTATTGTGTAGTAGTCTGGGTAGCTTTGTGGTAGAGCACTTGCCTATTGTACAGGAGGTCCCTGGTTCTATCCCTGGTCAGACCCTGCATTTTTCTCTTTCCTGTTACATTAGGGGGCTCGTCCAACCCTGGGAATTGGCTGACCAACGACCAGTATGGAACCTGGTGGTTTAGATTCAAGGGAGTTGAATCAAAAAAAGGAAAGGAGTTATGTAGTGGTCTGGGTAGCTCAGTGGTAGAGCACTCACCTATAGTGTGGGAGGTCCCTGGCTCGATCCCCGGTCCGACCCTGCATTTTTTCTCTTTCCTTTTCATCACATCAGGTGAACTGGCTCCTTTACTTTAGAGGTGGTGCTATTAACATATACATGTTGTAAGCACATGCATCTTGGAAGGGGTTTTCCACTGTACCACATGATCAACACCCCTTGTGTTTGTGTACAACATTTAGGAAAATGTTTTTGTCAAAAAGTCACAGATTAATGTCATTTGTATAGGAATGAATGAACTGATATGATTCCGTATCCAGTTGAAATAATTGTAATGCACACAAATGTTAGGGGGTATCACATGGTACAGCAGTAAACCTAATTATAGTGATCCAGTCAGCTCAGTTGGTAGAGCACTCGCCTAAAGTGTAGGAGTTGAGTTGAGTAATGGTGTTTAACATCCCAGTCAAGAATATTTCATGTACATCAAGACGTCACAAAGGTATCTAGGCAAAGGTGCAGAAATTTTGCCTGTGCGTTGCGCTGGTGGCATTATACAGCAGGGTTCGTTATTGTGCCAAGCCCAACGTGACACGGGACCTCGTTTATTTTAAGTTTCATCCAAAAGAACTGTGACTTTCATTTGTTATGCTGAGCGCTTGGCAAAAACAGTAACTGCCCTCTTTCAAGTCTTGGGTTATACCCGGCTGGGGATTGAACCCACGACCACCATATTTCAAAGAAAAAGGAGGATATAAAATTTGAGTTTACGTCCATTCTTTTGTCCTTCCTTCTGTCCTTCCATCTATCTGAAATTCTTGACTGTGCAAATTCTCCTAAACTATGAAGCACTTTTTCACAAAACTTGGTGCAAAGCATCAACATTGATTGGAGATGCGCATATCGTTAACCTGTAATGAATTGCTCATTTTTCTGGGAGTTATGGTCCTTTGACTGAAAAAAACCTGCTGGTGGGGGGTCCTACTGTATTTCCACAAATTCAGTGTACATGGAAAAATGCAAGAATGAAGTCATATTTTCCAACAAACTCGTAAAAAATTTGTCATAACCTGATACAAAAAATCTACTTAATAGGAAAAAATATTTTTCATTCATCTTAAAGTGAATTTAATTCTGTACATAGAGCAATTTTTTAACTTTTTAACAAAATAACAAATATAACTATGTTGAAATTATCCCTTCTGTACCTTCTTACTCTGAACAACTATAAATGTTATGTCATAATTGGAATATCCATGATGATAACACCTGGAAAAAAATCTAACAACAATGACCTACCTGACCCCAAACACCCTGATGTAACTTTGAATGAGGCCCAATTGGTGTATAAACTTGATCAAATTTTCAAAATTTTCTCAAAATTTCTCTATGTACAGGAGAACTACCAGGGTAAATAACTTTTTGTCATTTAAAATTTAATTTGGCTAGGTCAGTGCATTTTAAATGCATTTGATTAATAGTTTAATGGAAACATTTTCAAATAAAAGAAATAAACAATAAAAACAATGTGGCCTCAATTTATGGAAATACAGTAATTCACTGAATTTGCTTGTTATATATGTCCTGTGGAATTCAGTTGTCGATTTGCTAAATGTGCAGATGAGCTAGTAGTCATTGTTCATCTGACAACTCTTTTTGCTCAACTACTACTGAATTTTATTTTTATTTTTTTCAGATATACAAGGATTTGTTTAGTCTGATGTAGGCTCCAAACTAAACAGACATATTTTATACACAAGACATAGTGGACATCCAGTTATGAGAGGCATGTCATCATTGGAAAGGAAGCTCAACAAACATGCAACAACAATTCTGATTGGTGGAATATTTCTCTCCTTCAGTGTATTAATGTTTCTATCTCTCTGTAACATGCCATGTGAGGATCAGACATACGCAGTTCTACATGAGGACGTCGTTAAGGACCATATCTTCTCTCCGTCACGAGAATTGTCAGCTGACTTGGTGATATTAATTTTATCGGCTCCAAAAAATTACAAAGAGAGAGATTTGATTCGTGACACTTGGGGCCATGACCTGGAGAAAAAAGTTATTTTAAAATTCTTTATTGGAATTGGAAATCTTAACAGCGATCAGAGTAAAACTTTATACAATGAAAACCTGTTACACAAAGATCTTGTGTTACTTAAGAAGTTAAATGATTCTTTTAAAGCTTTAACTTTAAAAGTCATGGAAAGTTTTAAATGGATTGATAACACCATCAATTTTAAATACTTATTAAAAACAGATGAAGATAGTTATGTGCGTGTTAATAAAATTATAAATGAACTTAGGAATAAACCTAAAGACAGATTTTACTGGGGATTTTTTGACGGTAGAGCTCATGTTAAAAAAAGAGGAAAATGGGCAGAAAAGGATTGGGTGCTCTGTGATAGATTTCTCCCATATGCTCTTGGAGGTGGATATGTTATATCAAATGACCTTGTACATTATGTTGTTCAAAATTCAAAATTTCTTAAAATATTTAACAATGAAGATGTGTCATTAGGTGCGTGGCTTGGACCGCTAGATATCAGCAGAATACACGACCCTAGGTTCAATACAGAGTATAAATCAAGAGGTTGTAATAATCAGTATCTTATAACACATAAACAAACCGGTATGCAGATGCGAGAACTACACAATAATATACTTAAAACAGGACAATTGTGTACAAAGGAATTCCAGAGCCGTAAATCATATATATATAATTGGGACGGTTTACCAACATCATGTTGTATAAGAAATAATTCAGCCATTCCATAAATATGATCAATAAAAAGAAATATTTTTAATATTTTTTCATGTAGTTTTATATATATATAAGTATATGTATAATGTCTCTGTATCCAAATTACCTAAGTAGTTACATGTTACTTTCATCCTTAATTTTGATTACACACGTGGCAGGTGCAGCGAGCCAAACAGGAGGTGCTTACCCTACGGAGCGTCCGGCCTCACTTCCTTAGTGGAAGTTCATATGGTTAACTTAATTTGTCAGTTTCAGAGTTTTTACTTTGCTTTGGGATTGTGATTCGGACATGGATTAGTGTCTGTTTTTAAATCTAACCTGATGCTTAACTTCATATTTGCTGTAAAAGGGCATCCGTTTTTATAAGCACAGTTTCGTTTAGTGATATTTACTCTTGTGTATTGGGGACACTTGGCACTAGTGAAATCCCCATTGAAGTATAACCCTAATCTTGAAAAGGCTTAGCATCTTATGGAGACTGATGAAAAATATATGTGCATAGATTTATTGCTTCACAGCATGGCATTGTTCCATTAGGTGCCCTCCTGCTTTTCATTAGGGCATGGCACTGATATTACATAAGATATATTGCACAAATTTTACCTATAGCTATTGAGGTCATTATATATCAGTGAAATTTTCTTAGACATTAGACTCCACTAACTAAACAAAGTTAATTATCCATAAACCTTCAAATATTTTTTTTAAATATGAATGTAAGGAGATATTTATTGAAATCTCTAAAGCATTCTTTTTATCATATAGGATTGTTAGCAAAACAGCACTAAATGTTGGTGAAGGTACAGTAGTTCAACTAGAAGTGAAATTTATTCTACTCGGTGTTAGTCTATCAAAGTCTTAATAAGGTTGGTTCAAATCCATTACCGGTAAATAAAAGGGTGAGTGAGATGTTATTTTACAAAATTATATCACTTATATTTAGATGTTCCCAGTTTTGAGTATGTTACAGAAATTTTATATTTAACGGATAAACAATGCTATTGGTAAAAGTGGAGTGGAATAATGTCATTTTACTAATCCCCAATCAAGAATCTCGCTCATATTAAAGTTGATAAATTCTGGAATGATGGAGGAATCTGGAGTACCCAAAGAAAATCACAAATCTTTGATAAGCGAACTGACAAGCTGTCTTACAAAAGGATCTGCAAGATGGTGCTTAAGCCCATCTTCGTCACTTAAGATGATCCCCTCTGAAAGCAGTATGATATCTCTTTGATACCACACCTTCCATGATACATAACATCATTGTTTGAAGTCTAATCTAATCATGAGGGACCATTTTATGGCATAGCGCAGCGTGTGTATGTGCGTGCGTGCGTGAATGCGTGCGTGCGTGCGTCGTTAACACACATTTTCGACTTCTCCTCTGAAACTACTGGACAGATTTCAATGAAACTTGGTAAGAAGTATATATGGGCCGGTGCAATTCAGATTTGTTCGTGGCGTTGCCATGGCTACCATAACTAGGTCAAGGTGACCTAGGGGTGCAAAAATCTTAAAAAATCTTCTTCTCCGAAAGTATTGATTGGAGAAAAAATCTGATGTGATATTTGGCTTCTCTAGGGTCTTAAGCCTAAAGTTTTTTCATGTTTTGAAATTCGGACAAAAAATAGGTTACGCGTTTTTGCGTTTAATTTTGAAAAAATCGTAAAATAGCTTCAAATTGTTAAAACTTGACTATTTGACCAGATAATGACATGGGGTTTTCAGTTTTGACATATTCTTGTAATTACCTTCAAAATGGTGTCAAGGTCAATTATGAAGGTCATGACCTAATTTTTTACCTTTCTAATATTATTTATTATCTGGAAAACTATAAACTTTTTATATAGGCATGTAAATTAAAATATTGTTGGTATTGAGGTAACGATCATTTTGATGTATAGATAAAGGTCATTGGTTGAAAGGTCAAGGTCACAGTAGCAAAACAATACCAAAATGTTTCTTTATCTTGAAAACTATTAACTTTTTATATAGGCATGTATATTAGAATGTTGTAGGTATTGATACAACGATCATTTTGATGTATAGAAAAAGGTCATGGGTCCAAAGGTCAAGGTCACAGTAGCAAAACAATGCCAAAATGGTTAATTATCTCAAAAACTGTAAACTTTTTGTATAGGCATGTATATTGGAATGTTGTTGGTTTTGATGTAACGATCATTTTGATATATAGATTAAGGTCATTGGTTTAAAGGTCAAGGTCACAGATGTGAAAAAATACTGAAATGGTTCATTATCTTGAAAACTATGAACTTTTTGTATAAGCATGTATATTAGAATGTTGTAGGTATTGATACAACGATCATTTTTGATGTATAGAAAAAGGTCATTGGTCCAAAGGTCAAGGTCACAGTAGCAAATCAACACCAAAATGGTTAATTATCTTGAAAACTATAAACTTTTTGTATAGGCATGTACATTGGAATATTGTAGGTATTGATGTAATGATCATTTTGATATATAGATTAAGGTCATTGGTTCAAAGGTCAAGGTCACAGATGCGAAAGAATACTGAAATGGTTCATTATCTTGAAAACTATTAACTTTTTGTATAGGCATGTATATTAGAATATTGTAGGTATTGATACAACGATCATTTTGATGTATAGAAAAAGGTCATGGGTCCAAAGGTCAAGGTCACAGTAGCAAATCAATACCAAAATGGTTAATTATCTTGAAAACTAAACTTTTTGTATAGGCATGTATATTGGAATATTGTTGGTATTGATGTAACGATCATTTTGATATATAGATTAAGGTCATTGGTTCAAAGGTCAAGGTCACAGATGCGAAAGAATACAGAAATGGTTCATTATCTTGAAAACTATTAACTTTTTGTATAGGCATGTATATTAGAATGTTGTAGGTATTGATACAAAGATCATTTTGATGTACAGAAAAAGGTCATGGGTCCAAAGGTCACGGTCACGGTTGCAAAACAATACCAAAAAGGTTCATTATCTCGAAAACTATGAACTTTTTGTATAGGCATGTATATTAGAATATTGTTGGTATTGATGCAATGATCATTTTAATATATAGATTTTGGTCATTGGTTCGACGGTAAAGGTCACAGATGCGAGTAGCAAGTTTCATAAATACCTAAATATCCACATCAGAGTTATTGCTCCTTAAATGTAGTATTTATTGTGTTTTTGTGCTGTTAATGGCCCAGGTGAGCGGTACAGGCCCTATTGGGCCTCTTGTTGAAAGTAATGAAAGCTTCCTATTAATGATTAATGTCATTATTGAATTTGAGTTATTTGATGGATTTTTTCTGAAAGTGTTTTGATTTATGTGGAGAGTAGGTCCTGTATTGGTTACCGTCAAATGACTATTCTTTTATTTTCCTACATGGATTTCTGTTCTTTAATGATGCAAATGACCATGGATCACTCTGCACTATGTAGAGACATAGTTCTGATCTGGTTACATTACTCCAAATTGCAAGACACCCGTGGTTTTAGAAGAGATCTTGCCTTTAATGGATATGTGCTCTTCATCTTTGTACACAATGTTGTCAAAACTTATAATCACATCTCTGAACACATTTTATCATAATAGTCCATTGGCAATATCTTGGCAGAGTCCATATATTGAAATATTATCATACGATGTTGGTATAGTCCGTCAGCAATGTTATGGCAGAGTGTTAATAAACACAGGCGAGTTTATTATATACCAATAGGTATTTATACCGTGTTACTGTATACACATGTACATATATTCACGCCTTGATGCGTACATTTGTCAACTCCACCTTTATATATCCCTATCTTAGGTTATCTACATTATATGGACTTATCCATGTTTATAAACACTCTGCCACAATATCGCTGACGGACTATATATACCTATTTGTGTTTATAAACACTCCAAAATATCGCTGGCAGACTTTTCAAAGTTTACTTCTAGTATATTTGACATCCATCAGAAGTCTGCATTGTTTAATAAATGGTGTGCATGTGATCATGTGTTTTGTCACTAATTCTTTTCGTTCTTTTTTATTGGAGAAAGTTTTAGGTGTCTGCTTATTGTCAAGTTATACATTTTCATTTGTTTTAACTATGGTACATGTATTCAGTTACATCTTTATAAATATATTTCCTTATCGAGTTGAACCCATTATAGACCACCAATACTGACAGTGCAGATATGGGAAGATATATTGATTGTGGATCTAAGCCAAGCTAGCTACTATACTCATGATACTTTTATACACCGAAATATCACCCGCTTTAGGAGACTGCAAAAATTTATATCGTGTGTCCTGCATTTCACGGCAGTGTGCAGGGATTTTTGAGGGGATTGGCATTGCATTTGTGACATATTTTTTTCTATTTAAAACCGATTACAGTAGTCTAGGGCTAAGGAGCTAGTTTGAGCTGTGTATACTCAGGAACTGGATGATCAAAATGATGCCTAAATCATCATTTGGGTTCATACGACTCTTATGTGAATAGTGACTTAAAAAATAACAATCTTTAACTTCTTATCTTCACATCTCATTAGTGTGGATTTAATCTGCCAAATTATTGCTACCAGCTTCATCAAAAGGAATGCAAACTTTCATTTCTAAATGACGTGGTTTGAGCAAGAAAAGTCGCAGAGACATGGTACAATGCAGGGCTGCATGATTTGTGTTTCACTTTGGCAATTACAGAACAACCAGCAGGGTGGCAGCCAATCTCAGTTGGAAAACACTTTAGGAGTGTAGAGCACAAGCCAATGCCATTATGATGTTTAGGATTGTAAACAACCTTGTTGACATTCTGACTACCTACCTATCACCAACTGCTACCAGTGTTGGAGGCCACTACCAGAGATTTTTAAGTGTCATATGTCAGAACCCCCACCTACCAATAGTCCTTCTTTCAAGACTCAAGAGAATTATTTCTAAATGACAGGTGGTTGGGGTACACATTTTCAAAACTGAATTCGCAATAAATAAAACATAACACATTTTTGTCAGCCTATTTACATAAAGCATTTATTTTTTCATACACAGTAATTTACAAATACTTACTAGTCATACATGGTCAGACTTCTTTGCTCTTATTGTGCAGTTTTCATTAAGTTTGTAATATTGTCATGCTTGTACATTAATTTCTAACCAGTATATCAACAACAAATAGTACCATATATGGATATCCTTGACAGTTTATCCAACATATGAAGGTATTTTAATTGACTCTGTATAGTCAAAAGTTTGCAAAATGTCGCACTTTCCATTTAGAAAGTTTTTGATGGTCCAAGATAAGTTTTGCGCTGATAATCGAAAATTTTTCCTACCATTTTTTGGTTACCAGTATATATTACAAAGATATAACTTTGAAATCACAAGGTGCGATAGTAAAACGATTTCAGTTATTTTTAATATTACAGAAACTGCACTAAAAGATAGAGAAGATGGACCAAGTATAACTACACAGACTATTGTGTAGACAGTGTACCTACATACTGGGTGACAATAATTGTATAAAGGTTTCTCTATATTAACATGCAATTTACAAAATTATTTTAAAACCTTTGGCTACATAATCACAGATCAAAAAAGAAAATCTTAATAATAAATAAAACTTAACAAAGAACATTCACCTAGATTCCTATCTGAAATTCTGAGAAAGATGCACAATATCCATTTTCATTATCGTAAATCCATATTTTTATTATGTCGCTGGAATCCTTAGAATGCAGCTGAACATTTGGATTTCATCTAAAAATGTATTTTAAAACATTGATAATGGGGAATTTTCTTTTTTCTTTAGTAATTAATTCATTTCTTCATCTTTTTTTTTGCTGTAAAATTTTTATTCAAGCTTATACATGAGAAAAAAAGAATAATTTATGCCTTATTCTGTTATTCACGAGTACCATGTTTCACTGATAAATAAGTAGATTCAGAATATAAGTAAAAGAGGAATTAGAACGGCTACAAAGAAAACCATTTCTTGATAGCAAGAGTGGGCCAATAAGGATAACACTGAACATCATCGACTGTTATGACTAGATGAAGGTGACGGTTTAAATTTACAGGATTATCAAGCTATATATACACTATATACTGTAAATGTACTTATTTTCGCGCAATCAAATTTTAGCGCAAATGCTGTGTTGTCACTAATTCGCGCAATCTTAAATTAGCGCACTCAGCTCACGGGAGGTGCCGAAATCAATTTCTAAATCGGAAAACGGACAATGAATTCAGTCCAGTATAAATTAATATTAAACGGACAAATCAGTTTTCGGTCCGACAAAAGTAAACTACCGCTAGTATGTCTGTCGGTCTTTTAAACTCTACTTGACTTCACTAAGTGTATTGTCCTTACCACGTGTTTACCTGTCAACAACAGTAAGATCTAATAACCAAGTGATTGTTTATTAATCAGTAATTACCTGTGGACTTAAGTAATCGCGTGCCGCGTGTCTTACTGTCTTTTTCTTTTGTTTCCCAGTCCGAATCATAATAACTTTCTTTAAACGCGTGTTTGTTTAATAATAAGTGCATGGTTGTAACTGTGTTGATTACGGAAGCGTCAAGGATGACGGTTTGTTATCAAAGAGGTTCCACGCGGGGTGTTGAAAAATGCCTACTACGCGCTTCGTAACTGTTTCTTTATTAATAAATACAGAAACGTGATAAAATTTTATTTTAATAAAAGTTTAGGCATTAATATCTTTCATTCACATAAATATATTGGAACCTCGTCAAGCCGTTCCCGTTATATCATATTTCGTGATACCTGAAATCCTATTTAGAACCTCTCGCCATAATTCTAATTACAATTCGTGTATCTTCGGAATACGAAAGTTCACGATTGTTAGTAAACAATATGGCGGGCGTGCAGTATCAATCATCGTGGACAGTAACGCATATTGATAATAACAGCATATCGCGGAAGCACATGGATTAAAATTGGCAATCGCGGGAGCTCAAAAAATTTATTTGGTTAGTTTGACAATAAACCACAATATGCACGCATAGACAGCCCTGTGCTAACGACTTTTTTTCTTTTTTTTCCTTGTACAAAAAAATGTCCGACGGGCCGGACCGAAGTTTCCGAGGCCCTGAGGTAAGCTTATATTTATAAACACATTTATTCGCGGTAATCATAAATTAGCGCAATTTGTCTAGCGCCAAAACCGCTAAAATAAGACTACCGCTAAATAAAGTACATTTACAGTAACCTCACTAAAAATCTTACAGATACACCATGGAAATGTAAATAAATTTTAAATCTGTGCATGGATGAACGTTTTCAAAAGGTTTTATGCCCTATTAAAAGAAGGAATTCATATTAACCCTGTCATACCCCAAATCATCAAAATGGTATAATCCATTTCATGTATATCATCATTTGTACACTGGATTTTTGTTTGTACATTGGATTTTTGTTTATGTTTTCATATGTATATGTAAACGGAAAACCATTTTCCAGCAAATGCTCTGAACATGTTTTCACCATTGTAATTTTGTTCTAGTGTAAAGTAGCTGGTTTTTCCTAAACTTACAATAAAATGCTCTGTTCCTTTCTGATATTTGGACCATACTAACAAGGTTAATAAAGCACCCTCTTTTCTCTTTACGTTTCACACAGAGGCACAAATTAAAATAGTTTGAGGATTTTTTTTTCATGGTGTTAAACAACATGTACATCATGTTTTTTTTAAGTTCAGATATACATATATCTCAAGTATCTGGTTAACAATGTCAGGTGAAAAAAAAAAAATCTATTTTACATGGGACTGACAATGCATGGATGGGTTAAAAATATGTCAAATTACACCGATACAATGAAAAAGGTAGTTACAAGATTGACCTGTCACTACATCACACCTTTTAGGGTTTATACTGAACTAATATTTCCAATGGATACAGAATCACCTTGTTTGACCCTTTCCAGTAAAAAAAGACTTTCATTACTGAAAACTTTGGAATAATGTAGATGTTTTCTGTTACTATTGGAAACAAATAAGTCCTCACAAGCCTTAGCAGGTACCAGTACGTGATTCACAGGTCGACCCCTATAAAGGTACACAGAAAATGGTTCATAACTGTCAGAAATGTATACTCATTTATACACTTGTATAATGATATATATATGTATGTATATATATATATTGAATGTAGATATATGTCATATAATAATAACATGAAATTTCAAACAAAATTAATTATAATAAATAAACAGCACTTATTAATAACTGATTTAAATAAAATAAAAAAAATCATCAAGAAAAACAAATATGAAGACATGCCTTACTGAACAAGATTAGTAATCTTATCATGACATTTGAATCCAACACTCATAATTATTTTACTTGTCTTCCTTGTGTTTATGTTACACAAGGCCTTTGGTTACTTTCATTTTTATGAACTAACTAAAATGTTTCATAAACATATTAATTATGTAAAATGGTATTCCCTTTTAAAAATATAAAGAAATGTTTTAAAATGATAATGTAAGTTAAGTGCCTACTCTTTCTTAAACATGTATCTGTGTTAAAAAAAGGAAAATGAGAGGATAAACATGCTTATGAAGAACCAATTGAAATAAATTGAAATTGAACTGATATTAGACCCATGTAAGATACATGTTACAAAACTGTAATGTGTAGTCGTACCAACTTAGTATCTTAAAATCTACAGTAACAGTGATTTCCCTAAAATTTGTAGCAGGAGGTAGATTGACTAATCCAACAGGCCAGGAGTCAAGGGGCCACCTAGGCTGAAAACAATTTTCAGGTCTTCTAGAGGCAATTTTATGAATTTCAACCAGCCAATTTGACGTTTTAAGGGGTCAAATCTGCCTGTTGCTGGCTCATAAGGAAAACACTGCAGTAACAGAACATTTTTAAAGTTTCAAGTATTTTTTCAGAAATTAGTACCTGCAATATAGCGGTACTGTAAGTACCCAGCTTTGGATACTGTTTGACTTACTTTAGATATGGATATCAAAACTAGTTGGGTTTTCATTTTCTAGTGTCTTGAATGTTTCAGATTAACATATTTCTTATGAAACAAGTTGGGTTAAGTCCCATCTATTAGTATTTGTAACTAAAAATAGAGAAGAGAGAATAATTCCAAAACAGAATTGACCATGGATGTAACTGGTAATAATGATCATAATGGAAAAAACCAGGAAATTCTTGCGTATGTGAAAACAGCATAAAACACATTTATTGTACAAATGTATAAAGAATCTTTTGATTGATTCGAGATTCATCTTAAAATAAACAATTTTAAAAATTAAAATATCCTTAGTTATCTCATATTCTCTATCTGTCAACATAAATCACAACCTTATAACAGTGATAGCTAAAATTGGCATGCATGTTCAGTAAATTTTATTTGTTTCTCCTAAATAAATCAGACAAAGAACCTGTACCAATGTAAACCAAAACTTTGATCTGTACTGATACAAATAAATAAATAAAATTGATTCCATCTTTTAAGTTAAACTACTTTTAATATTGCACTGTTCATCATCTATAGACACTATTTCTCGTGTTAGTAAATCATATTTTTTGATTGGAACAATGTTTCTGCTATTCAGTTTTTTCAAGCAGAGTGATGGATGATGGGATATTCTTGAAGGAAAGAAAACTTGACTTTGATTCAAGCTGAACAAAAACTGAGCATTTTATGACCTTTATCTAAACCAAGGTTACCGTAACAGAAACATGCATCTACAAGAATTTTTTTTAAAATTCAGACAACTGGTAGATGAAGATGACTTTGGCTACCAATAATAATATAAATTGAAACATGGATAGTACAGACCTTAAAACATTATACCACTTCTATAATTATCATAAATATAAGATGGAATGTGATTCAACTTACTTATAACTAGACAATACATATATAACATATATTATAACGAGGAACATTTAGACTCATTCTATATCAAAACTGCTTATTCTTTGGAAAAGTCAGCTGTTTTACTGCTCACATAATTCTATCATTCCTCATTTAGACTCATTCTGTATCAAAACTGCTTATTCTATGAAACAGCTGTTGTACAGCTTACATAATTTTATCAGGAATCAGAAAATAAATCCAGGATTTTCCTGAAAATGTATCCGATTTTCCTTAGCAACTGACACTTTTAACACAGGATGCAGATCTGATATAAAAACGTTGTCAAACGTTCCCCATTCTCTATAGATGATAAAAAGACTCATTCTGCTGTCATTCTAACATGTACAAGTATACATGATATAAATGGGATTTTTATACTGAAATGGGGAGGTGTTTCTCATAAAACTGTACAAATCACACTACAATAACATATCATCATTCTACAACACTTTATGTTTGTTCAGAGTTAAATCACATCCAACAATGTTCTAAATATATATATAACAGACCATGATTTATATTATTTGGCTTATTTTTTTCCAGAATTGTTATTTTTTTTTTACACATACACAAAATTCAAATGTTATTCAAATGAAACCAGAATTTTAATTTCAGTTTTAATTACATCATGCATGCATATATCTATGAATGTATATCCATTTGGAATAATAATGGGTTTTTTACAAGAAATTTTTCTTTTTAGAATATTATACATGAATTATTTGTGAATTTTTAAGTCTGTGTTTTAACACATAGAGAAAACTGAATTTCATTACTACAAGTACCATTTTTATTTTTTTTTACAAATGATACTCTTAATGTACAATGTTGCTGTAAGTCAGTATATAATGTGTTCTCTGTGGTGTTACAAATATTTAGGTATTTACTATCAATACGGGACAAAGGGAAAGTTTACACAAGATATATATAAATAATATATAGTTCATATTAATTATACTAAAATGAATGAAAATGTGAACACAATCTATCCCTACCCATCAACAGTTCTATTTTGTATGTATGTACTCCCTGGTATATGTAATATGCTAACCCCTCCCCCTCCCCACCCACACAATCTTTAACAAATGAAAATCTCCATTAAACAATAAATAAGCTGTCATTCAAAATCTGCCTTCTGTCAATCAATCATCCAGATCCACAGATTATGTATGTATGTAGTTGTAGTAAATCTAACCACTGCCGGGTGCTGGTGTTGATGTTACACTTGGATTAGTGCTACCCCCTCCACTGCTACCTCCTCCGCCCTGTGATGACACCACCCATACTGTAAATAAATAGATAAAACACTTCTTGTTACAAACATCATACACATATTTTTGTTAAAAATCTGTAATAAAAACATCAACAATTAAATTTTTCAGTGAAAATCGTGAATACCTGACAAACGTTCATTCAGTTTTACCTCATGTTCACTGATACTGAGACATGATACTACATGCAATAGCTTATATTTCTTACAACTTGTTTTATTTTACCTTAATACAGTGTCATCCATATAAAACTAATTGACCTTAGGTTTATATCATACACTTTGTGTCAAATTACATTCATAGAATTGAAATATTCAAAGTTCAAATGTGAAAACTACATCTTGACTTAATGATCTAAATATATGCAGAAGTTGTTTCTCTTGGATTTTTTTTAATAATGGGTGAAAATGAAAAAGTGGAAAATTATATTTATCATGATAAACTATAGTTGAAATACACATAGCTTTGGAAATGTTTTCAAATGTGTGACAATGTTCAGTCTGTATCGATATAACCAATTTTTATACTTTTACAATAACATATGCACAGCAGTGTATATTGTTTATATTGGGTCATTAAAATGTAAGTAAAATATTATAAATATTCTAATGTGTAAAACATGGATTTTACATCTTTTTTAAAAAAAATATAATTAAAAATTACCATTGTTCAATTTAAAATAAATCTCGTAATCCATCAGTAGGAAAACAAAGAATGAAATCCTTATCAAAATGAAAGTTATATAAAAGTTAAGATAAACTTAAAAATTATAACTTGGAAGATGCAGAATGAAATGTGAAAAAAATTGTGAAAAAGGCAAGTAAAGATAAAAGTATATTTTGAAGATATAAATTCAACTTGCACCCCTCATCTGGCTTTTTTTCCATTTCATATCGGATCAGACAAGTGTGTAATTACCAAATTGGTACTGGATTGGTCCATGTTTTAAGCCATGTTAATAATATTTGTACTGTAAATCGTGCAAATAAAGTGTACAATTCAAATTAAACATTATATGTTGAAATGAACTGTTTCTTTTTGCAGATTTTTAGAGCTGATTTGGTAATTATTAATCCAGTTTTCTAGGGACCAGTGTGAGTGTAGTTGCAAGCCAACATAATTTTGAACGGGCATCTGATGCCTACATAGATGGTATTAACACAAACTTGTGTACTTCATAAAGGACAGATAATAAGCATAAACAAGTAAATTCAGTGAATTAGGATCCCCAGCCAGCAGGTTTTTTTTTTTTTGTGATTTGCACTTATGTTCAAATGACAATAACTCCCAGGAAAATGAGACAACCAACTCGGGTTAACGATATGTGCATCTCCTAATAATGCTGATGCTTTGAACCAAGTTTCATGAAATAGTGCCTTATAGTTTTGGAGAAATTGCGCAGACAAGAATTTTGGACGGACAGATGGAAACTTGAATTTAATATCCCCTCTTTTTTCCAAAAGCGGGGTTGGGGTTGGGGTTGGGGGTTGGGGTTGGGGGGGGTGTTAATAAAGCCCTTCTTACTAACTTAGAATATTGAAATTTTAGAATTAAGCAAGTTGAATTAAAGAATGAAAACAACCACACAAATGCTCTGCCATGCCTTCAGCTTCACAGGCAACAGCCAATGGAGCTGAACAGTCATATATATTATATCATACACATGAAAAATGTTTTTTATCTCTAAAATAAATTGAAAACTTAAAATAATAATATCCATTCTTCAAAAAAAAAAAAAAATTGAGAGTCTGAATGCATGATCAACTTACAAATATCAGTAGTGCTAATTTAAAGTCTGTGCATATTATATACTGAGAGAATTAAATAAATCATCAAAAATGCATGCAAAAAGTCAAAGGTTATAGATCGTTTCTGAAAGAGGAGAGAGTTTAGTTCAGAACAAGAAAGATATGTGCAATATATATATACAAGATATTACAAAATATTAGAAAATATATTTGTACATTATTTTTCAATTTAACTGCATATGTATTTTGTGAAAATGTAAAAAGGATGCTATACTATGTGACTGTTTATTTACATCATTCAATCATTAAAAGATGAGTGAAAAGTTTTAGCTGTATAAGGCATACTTTGACAAAAGTCAAAGGTTATAATGAAATGGTGAAAACAAAAGCTTTCCGCTTGCCTGTAGATATAGTTCATCAGAAAACTTTAACCAAAAACTTTCAACATTTCAATCTGGAGCTAATGCCAGTAGTATGACATACAGTAAGCTTATCTTGCTTTATACATGTAAGAATTAATTACGTACCAATGTTCAAATAAGACTAATTATATAAGTACAGAATATAAAGTCTGAATCATAATAAAGGCAAGCACAAACCATTCTCTTTCATTCCAAAATTATGGATAATGGACAACACTGATGTTTAAAATAATAAAAGAAATATCTGACTCTTTAATTCATCAAGAATCAACTTTATCTTTCTATAGAACTACTGGTAGATATATTATTACGTGTGTAATGGTAATTATACGGGTACTCATGATTTTTAATTTCATACATGTACTAACAGAAAATTATCTTAAATTAATCACATGAAAACACTTTCAATAAAAGACTGAATGTTTTTGAAATTTGAATACCGGTAACTGTTGTCACATGATCAGCCAGTCATGGTAATCCAGTTATTTCACCAATCACGACAGTAGAACTGTTTTTACTACAAATTTTTTAATATTGAAATCAAAAACATCAAGTCACATTTCAAGTCCAATGCATTTCCTGTTTTTAAAGTTTTACTCTCATTAAAACATTTTCATGATTCAGTATTTGTACCATGTATTGCCATAATAAACTAATGCAAATGGGAAAGTTAGATTCAAATGTTTAAAGAGCCGGACATTTATTTCTAATGCACAACATTGATAAACAATAGACTTGGTAATAAACCTTAGCCACCATATTTCTGATACACCCATACTGATGTAGTAGCCACAGCAAGGAAAGAATAGCAAAATGAGAAGAAATACACAATTAATAAAGCAACTGGTTAACTGTCGGTAGATATATAATAAATACAAATGTACATATATACATTGTACAGGAACATTGACAAGCATATACAAACTAACATACATGTATATTGTTATATATAAAATCAAACAAAATTCAAAAGCAAAAAAAACGTTACTAAATTTTTGGACTTATCTGGCCAACTTTATAAAATTATTTGATCAATTGCTATGTTAACGTTTATTAGAACTTTGATTCACTCAAAGTCTTGGTATGTTCTGTGGATTGAAGAGGTATATACCTAAATGTGACCTGGAAGAAAAGGCAAAAGGACGATAAAATAGACTGTGGAGTCTGTAGACTAAATCACGTTTTAAACAATGCTGAACACTAAAAACAACAATTAATTTTGCAATGATGAGTTATCTGTGCTAGATAAAGGGAATACAAAAATTCTTTTACGTAAAAAAAAATTATTAAATTCTTATACATAAAAAAAGAGAAGAAAAAAAATAAGGGCTGCAGAAAGAAAAATTTGTTTGGCTTTTACAATTGATGAAAAAGTTTCTTGATATACATGTATGTATATAGTGCAAAAATTATACCATGTATATCCCAATGTAAGTGCATTTAAATCAAATAAACCCCCAAAACCCTGAACCCCTTGACCATATATGATGTAGAAGTAAATTATTAAAAATCCCTGCAAATCTGACCATGCACAATATAACTTTTCCATAGTTAAGACAATGGGACAGACACATACAGAAAAAAGAAACATGAAGATGTTGTTGCACAAGTCATGATTTGCATTGTCTGCACAAAAACAAGGGTGGGTAGGTATAAACAGGTTCTTGTACTGACTAACCAATCAAAGTATAACCTAGAAACACCAAATAAGCATACAATGAATATAACCAGATTATCTAACAAATTGACCAATCAAACAGCTTCTTACATCATGATGTTTAACCATATGTAGTAGCTACCCATACTGAAGGCATGAAGAAAAAAGTTTTTAAGATTAAGTATTAAAATGTCTGTTAAATGCACATATACATACTTTAAGCAAGCTTTAAATTCACAACAAGGAAATATAGCATGATTGATAAATTAGCTGACATTTTGCAAAACAAAAATCTAGACCTTTGCATCTCTGGTTATTTGACCAAAATAATTCTACCTGACCTGATGGTAGTGTAATTCAAATCAAGAAATTTCACCCCAAAAATTCACAAATATCAAGAATGACTACCCGTTGCTTCTATAGTTAAAATCTGAAGTTAACATTGCCACAAATATCCAATTTAAGCATTCTTACAATATTTTCTTTACATGCAAAATTAAATGACAACAGTAAAGAATTCTTCAGCTCAAACTAGGTATTGTTTGAGAACTTAAATACCAGTAGACTTTATCAAATTTAAAATGGTTGTTTTTAATTAAAGAGTTCATAAAAACGTATTAATAACGAAATTAATTGTACAAGAATACCCTTAAAATGCTATTAATTAGCTGACTTTTTCTGATTTTCTAAATTTCAAGTGGGTATAACAATTCGATGTTTGTGTCATTGGGAGGCTAGAATGATGATGGGTCGGCAGTGGTTTGTAATTTTTCATATACTTCAACAATTACACAAACCTTCCCTACATATCAGCAACAAGCAATGTAACACACAGATTGTTGTCACAAACATACCATAATGCTTAATGTTCCAATTTAAATATTAATATCAATTAGTGCGGATATATATTGACTGAAGGTGTTGATGAAACATATGCTCATTAATTATGTAGGTATAGACAGTGAAGGTCAATGAACTAGACAATGTACAGCTAAATGTACCTGTACAAGTATTGGTGATTCATTACTTCAATCAATAAGTACGGGTAGGCCAAATTTTAATCAAAGTCCATAGATAAACAGTATTGACATCTGGTAAATATTAACAACCTTGATACTTATTATCAACAGGTGCTCTCAGAAGAATAACAGAGCTTGTCTGCACATCAAGTCCATCAAAAGACGAGCCAAACACTTAAAAAGTTTTACATCTTTATAAACAGCACCAGACATTTATTCTCATACATGTGACACAAGTTCTTCTCTGCTTCTTACACAAAGCCTAGAATGGCTAACCATGTTGCATCACCAAGCAAATTAAAGTTGTCAAGTTTGAAAAATACAAAATCTTTTAATCTGCTCTCAAGTTATCATCTTTAAACATTTAAAACTATAAGCGAACAGATTTACACTTAATGAAAACCGATAATATAACGTAATAGTAGCGAGTTAAACAACTATCAAAATCGCTGACATTCAAATTAATATTACTTGTTCTGGTTGAGGAAGTTTCAGCAAATATAATGTCTATCCAAGATGCATTTTGAGATTTGTTCTTACCGGTATTTAATAACTGATGGATGCCAACAAGAATACAATGTATTAAAAGTTACTTTAATACACATAAGAATTGAACATTCATAAAAAAAAAGTTTGTTTCTTTAAATTTCTCTTATAATGGCATTAAATTTAAACACATTACATGAACAGCATTAATGCCAACAATGCTAAATTTGTCCAAACTATCAGCAACATAAAATTCTATCAATAGGACAAAAAAGAATGAATGTAAAAATCCATGCCAAATGCTTTCTTTTCTAAATCATCTCAATAAAAAAAGAAAAACAATTACAAATTAAAAACCCCATGCAATGTTAACTCAGCATATTATCAACTAATTCAGTGTACTAAAAATTAAACAAGATCCAAAATAAATCAGCCACTCTTGCCCAAAGCATATTATCCTGAGAAAACTCTTATGCAGCTGACTTTTGCCTGTTTAACGTTACCCCTTATAAAACCCGACACCTATTAAACATTAATACTAGAAAAAGACCTTTTCCTATTTAAAATTGAAAGGTATATGTTGTATCCCTAACCCCTAAAAACAAGTACCACAAATTCTCAACAATAGCCCCCTGATAGTTTTTAGTAACCAAACCACTTGATGAATCTTTATTCCTTTTCCCCTTATTAACTTCCACAAGAACCATCTCTTTCCAATTAACTCCTTGGCTTTGACTGGTCTAGAGATCAAACCAGTTGACCTGCACTTCCCTACTTTCAGAACAAAATCTTAACCAACTGAACAGCATCATGTAAGATATGCCGGCACACAACATAATCACAACAGGGCTCAATTACCAAACAATAAGCCTACTGAAGATTTTTTAAATGAAGAAGCAAATCAATGTACATTACAAATATGTATAGCAAATTGATAAGCAAGGCGAAACCACAAACAAATTGGGTTTTTTTTTTGGGAACTCTTTTTAAAAACTTTAACATAAATGTAAATGGGAATGCCTAATTGTAAAGCAGAGGTGACTGGTTGGTCAAAATAAGTCAAAACCCCATTCAGTAAGAGTCCAGGTTTTCACTATTGATAAATGTATTGTTTATTCTGTGTAAAGATTAAAGTATCTATAGGGGATATATCTGTTTATTACTTCTTGGACATAATTTGTTCTATGCATTGATAACCTCAGTGGTAGATTCACAATTTCTTTATAGTTCATTAATACACAGAGTTCTGTTCAGGGTATGATGTTTATTAGCCCAGAATTTGGCATAGATTGAATTCAAATCAAAGATAAAAACATTTCATTTTTATCTTTGGAGAAAAACAAACTCCCATAAGCCATATCATTTTCAAACTATTGCCAGATTTGCAACACATGGGGTAGGTTAAGCAATTTTAAAATTTAAAAAAAAAAAATCAATATCATGGGGGTAATCATTAGTCTCGGTTAATTATATATATCATCTCCCAAAATTAGGTAGTTTATTTTATTTTAACTAAAAACTGAGGAAATTACAGTTGAATATCATTATCTCAAACCTGAACATGACAGTTGATTGCCCTTAATCATGTATCTTGAACTTAAATAAATTCATTTTTTTTTCATTTCTCTGTGAAGCTTGAGATAATGAGATTCAACTGTATATAATACAAAAGCAATACAAGCATAAAACTAAATAAAAATAGAAACTTACCGACAATTATAATTATAATTACAAGAATTACACCGATTAAAATTAACCACATCTGAAAGAAGCATGCAAAAAGAGACATAATAATTGTGCATAGTAAAATCAAAATGATGACAATAAAAAAAACCTACAACAACACTGATGTCATCTGACTGGTTACTCATCTTTAAAACCCCTGCTCACATGTACAGACCTTTATTTATCTGGTGTATTTTTGGTTTTTTCTTCTTTTATTATTATATTTTTTTTTATTGCAGTGTTGACCAGGTTAAATTTCAGATGGAAATGAAGGACACAATTGTTAATCTGCATCAACCAAGGATCTTCCATTTTAAATTAGGCTGAATTTAGTCCAACCATTTATGGAGAGAATATTAAAATTTACCCATGTACAGAAAGGCATGCTTTGTCATGCTGAAGTGAAACTTAGCTGGATATTTTAAGCTAAAAACCAAACTACTTTTTCATCATTGGGAGCACTTCAAATTTAATGATATTATCGTTTTTGTGATGCACTCATACTTCAACAATTTAAGGTATAACTAAAGTGATTTGTAAGAAATCAGTTTCTCAGGTTAAAACTTTCAAGGTTTAGATAAAGTCATCATGAAGCAAAGAGATATAAAGATCAGTAACCAGTCAAATTAGTGCTTGTATAAAAACATCAAAATAAATAATAAACTGAAAATAATCCCAAAAAGGTGCTGATGCTCGACAGTCAGACTTAAATAAGTCTTTGTTGACTACATATTAAGCTGACTTAGAAACGGATAAGTGTGATGACAACACCTGGACTAAAATATTTACAACAGCAAAATAGAGTACAGACAAGCAACTATAAAAATAGTATAATAAAATTATAGTGTGAAATCTGTACTGCAATAAACGGAGACAGAATTACTACACTGACATTACACAGATCTAGGACTTACCAATGATAATTATAACAATTACGCCAATTATAGCCCCCAATATTAACATCATCTGTAATGGTTAATTTCTCTCACAATTAATTCCAATTATATATGCACTCAAATAACATTGACTTAAAATACCATTATACAAACTGGGAATTGATAACTTTGTTGTTATAATTGTTTGATTTGTTAAATGTCACAGCTTTATATTAAGATGTCACCAGCTTTTGACTTAAAATACCATTATACATACAGGGAATTGATAACTTTGCTGTTATGATCAGTTTTTTGTTAAATGTCACGGGTTTATATTAAGATCTCACCAGCTTTTGATTAACATCACAGCTTATAATAAGTAACTGTATTGTTTTTTACTACTGCCAAGTAAAATATTAAATTAATTTACAGTACACAATATGCAAAAAAAGTGAGAAATACCCTAATCAGCATGGAGAGCTTACCAACACAAACTACTTAAAATTGTGACATTGGTCATATTCCTCACTGTTTCAGGATTTCCAAACTTAATGCTTGCTGAAACAGTAGTTTTGATTCTGACTAGGATGGACAAGTATAATTCTAATGCTGTCACCATTATTTTTTTTTTTAAATAAATATATATATATATATATGAAGACATTCATACCTTACAATTCTTCCACCAAAATTTTCTTTTCAATTTTCCAGCACTAGCTTCAAACTGTGATGCACCTGCTTGCAATGCATCTGTAGTAGACATAAAAGGGAAGACACTCATATGGATACACAAACATTGAAACAGTGTTCATTCTAGCAAGGCTTATGGGGCCATTGATCTTTCATTATTATGCTATATGACCCAATTGTTAAACCCTTAATGGGCCATATTTAACATTACATGAATGCAAAAATATTCATGTCAGAGCGATTTAGAGGAATGTTTTTGAAATGACCCCTTCTGAAAAATCCTTGATTAAACACTGCACCTACCATTATTTTTTTTTAAATTGAAATATGCAACATGAGCTGAGCTATGTTCTGAGGGTGCCACATGACATGGAGTTGTTGTGTGACACTAGGAGTTCTTTTTTGGTCACTTGCATATATGTGAATGATGATAGTGCCGCTAAAGTCACAGTAAATAACATAAACAAAGTATCTCAATTTCAATTCCAATCAAGTCCTACAGCACATTAATGACGCACGTCAATCGTAAAGATCTGGGAAATAAACCTTTTCTCTAATGTTCCACATAAATGTTATGTGGTACTGATCACATTAGCAATATACCAAATATCAGGGAAAAGTGGTGAAGAAGTAAATACAATTGGTCTATGAACTGCGACCTCTGAATTTTTTTTAGCCATGTTAAAGATATGTGATGATAAATACCTGCTCTATCATCAAGTTCAGATATCTTCTGATCTCTTTCCAATACTTTGTCAACATTTACTCTCATAATATCAACAACCTGTAAGAATCAATACCAAAACTATAGTAAAACATGTCAGTACACTTGTACAACAAATGTATAACACAGTAATATCAAATTTTAGACATTCACTTTGATATCAGTATAATATAATGAAGCATTCGCGAGTAGCAATTATACATAGTATGTAACATACTTTATGTTCTGACATACAGGGTAAGCTGGTAAGCTAAAACAATGTTTTTTTACATGCATAACCAACAGTGAAAGCAGGTCGAGCAGCTGCTCAACTCCATCTGTCTGTCTGTTCATTTTCTTTTTTGTCTTTCATACATGTACTTTATGTAATCTAAGTCATACTACATTAAAGCTATAGTTTTAGAGCCTTTAAATATTTACTTATATAACAAAAGTGTATCTCCTATTTGGACAAGTTTTGATAATTTTTTTCGATGAATTTTAATGCATTGAACTAAGCAATTTTTTCAGCAAAATATGCTTAGGCAGGTTCATATTTTGCATAATCTGTAACTCAAACTGTCTTTAAAATATACCTTTCAAATTTTGCATAATGTTTATATCTATATCGAACATGTGCACCTCCATGCTTTGTAGCGCATATGATGGTGATGCCGGTTTAGATCTGCAACAACTTGTCTGTAAAAGTGCAAGTACATAAAGGTTTACAAATAAAATAATGCTTTGACAGGAACCACATACGGTACATGTACATTTTACTTTTTTACTCCCACTGTTTATACTGTGTCATTATATCACTATATATAACAAGAGGCCCATGGGCCTTAACGCTCACCTGTGACCTTGACCTCTGAACCCATAACCCTCATTCATATATCAAAATGATCATTAGGCCAATACCTACAATATTCTAGCATACATGCCTATACAAAATATTTATAGTTTTCAAGATAATTAACCAATTCACTATTAATATGCACCTGTGACCTTGACCTTTGAACTCATGACCTTCATTCATATATCAAAATTATCATTAGACCAATACCTACAATATTCTAATATGTATGCCTATACAAAAAGTTAATAGTTTTGCAGATAATCAACTATAACAGAAATAGTTATTAATCTTTGACCTTTGAACCCATGACCTTGATCTATGTATCAAAATGATCGTCATGTCAATAGCTACAATTAACTGAAAATCCCAAGCCATTATCACTTCAAATGTTTAAAAAATAGCATTTTTTATCAAAGGTCAAAAACAGGGACATGACCTTGACCTTTGACCTTGACATCTTTTGGAAGAAAATAGCAAGACAAGATCAACAGTGAAAACTCCATACAATTATCTTCAGCCGTTATTGAGGTTATAACAATAAATGTCTCATTTTCAAAATTACATAATTTTATGCAAAAAACGCGTAACCTATTTTTCGTTCAATTTTCATGAAAAACACAATTTTAATGTCCCCAGGTATGCTGAATCCAAATATCCAATCAAAATTTGCCTGCACCTTCTGGTTCCAGAGAAGAAAATGTTTTTGTCTTTTTGCTATTTTTAGTAACAGCGGCCATCTTGTTGGGCGTGGCCAAACCCCGAACCTAATTTTGAAAGGCTATTACCCAGGCATGATAATCACCAAGTTTCATCAAATTTGGCCCAGTAGTTTTGGAGGAGAAGATTAAAATGTAAAGTTTACACATGACGCACGACACACGACGGACAGTGATAGATTGCAATAGCTCATCTGAGCCTTCGGCTCAGGTGAGCTAAAAACTTACTTCATCTACTTGTGCCTGTGTCTGTTGTAACCGTTTGCTCTGCTGTGCAGGCGGTGGTCCACCTGGTCCTCCAGACCTGTAATTAAACAATAATTAGTTCATAACCATATCTAGGTACTTCATACCTGTATCTACCGTACTCACATATCCCCAATATGTACATAAGTCATGTCTAAGTTACTCCTCATATTCACTGTCAGAGAGATGGTTGTACTACCTTTAGATAAAACACATACTACCGGTAATTTTGATTCTTGCTTGTATTTCCTTCATATGCACACAAGACAGGGACTTTGGTACTGTAACAAAAAATGTGGACAACGGCTCAAACATCAGGTTAGGAACTTAGATGAAATGGTCATGTAGAATTGCTGTGTTCGATCTGGAAGAGGCCTTTGCAACATTTCCCCAAAATCAAAATACATACTCTAAAAAATTCTGTTAGTGGCCAACTTTGCCATATTTTTTCAATATCAATTGAATGTTGAGAAAATATTATTTTGCTACTCCTTTCTCTTTTTTTAATTTCTGTCATTTCACCATGTATAGCTGGTGTTGTCTTGATTATAATGATATGATAATAATGAAAATATTCTTGACTGCAGTAAAACCCATTTAATCAATCAATCAATCTTTGTTTCAAAACTTGACTGTAAGTTTTCAAAGGTATCAGTTGCAAAAATGTGTGATTGTGCAGATGACAAAACTATTTTTTTTTTCAAATAAAAGGGTCAACATAATCATGTTGTATCTTTTTTTAAAATCTGGTCCCAATTTTCACAAAGCTTGCCCAAAATGGCCTGATCAACCTCAGTTCCAGATTGTACAATAAATATGTTTCTATTCTGGCACTTGGAAGCAGCAGGAATGGTACTTCAAACTCCAATTTCCTTACTTTTTCATGTACACAAACGACTATTTGTTTGTTACACATTTTGTGTGTGTTTACCACATCACTGGCCTGGAAAGTTTTTGCTTGTACAAACTTTATAGATGTTAGTTTATCATCTGTGTCATTTGTCCTTGTATATATATGGCATGACACAAAAAATACTGACCATATGTTACATTTGGAGATATGCACCTCAGGGTTAAGGTGATAATCATGATTTAAGGGCTGTGTTCAAGCTTAGCTGTGCTGAATAGCACTTCCTAGATTCTAGCTTAAGCAAAACAGTCTCATTCCATCCAGCTACTAAATGAGGCAAAACTACTGAGGGTGTTGTGTGCTCTCTGTCACTTCACACAAATTAACAGATATAAACACCATCCTGATCAGCTTATATGCAAAAATTTTATTATGTTTATGACAGACCAACTTAATAATATTCAATGCAATGTACTAATAAATTTATGAATAAATGGCTGAGTGTTGTGTATACCATTACCTGTTTAGTGTGTCTTTTGCACATATGAATATTGACATACTAGTGCAAGGTGAGAAAATAATGATATAAAAGTTTTAAGAAAATGATAAATTCAAAATCATACAAAACATCAATATAAACACATGTACAACATCAAAATATATTAAAAAAAGTATTGTAAAATGTACACATAATGTATGCAAGACAACATCAAAATAAAGAATTGAATACATAAATATATGTGAAACCATGTCCAAGCTTTTCCTATGAAATTTTAATTCTGATGGACTGAAAATCCAAAATGAATTTAGGCAAATTATGTGAGATCTAAAATGGTGTATTGAAGACAACATATTTTGATTAACCACAAGATGTTTTAATCTCTCAATATTTTAGGTCACTGTGTCCATCTTGGAACATCATGTGCCGACATGCAAATTTCACCTCCTCGTTTCAAAATCAAATTTGAGCCCAGTGCAGATGTACTACATGCAAGACATCATTTACAAACCATACTCCACCTGTATTACTTTTTTGTCACCATAATCTAAAGCCCTATACTCCACAATAATATTCAAATATAGGGAACTTATTTAACAAATGACCATTTTAATTAAAATATCCATACAACATCCATCATCATGCCTATTCCTGTTGTGTCCTTTACTCATCAAACTTTTATAAATCAATCAGCCAATTTTTCAGACCTGATCAGCAAAAAAAGTTTGAACTCCAAAACAAAGACTAAGAGATATACTGGTACTTGTTCCTGAATTACTTTAAAGTTACAATCTCTTTTTCTTTCCAATTTAAACAGGTAAACTGTGATTCTAAAAAAAATTATATTTTTATGGGAAATCAATATTCACTGTAAATGGCTGAAAATCATTATTGCTACAGTAGTTACAATCATTATTTCGGACAGGTAAAAATGCAATTTTTGAAGAAATAAAAATTCTCGAGTAGGAAAATAGCAAAAGAACTAATATTGTTAAGCATGGTGATCTAAAGGGTTACACACAATATACATGTATTCTAACTGAAAAGTTTACAAATGGATTTGGGAAAAATACACATTTTGGACTTGAGAAAATTACAGATTTTTAATATTAAACATGGGATAAATGCAAAAATATTGCTGTTTTATGGTGTTTTGGACTTGTTTTAAACTGTT
This sequence comes from Anadara kagoshimensis, assembly GCA_021292105.1. NCBI lineage: Eukaryota > Metazoa > Mollusca > Bivalvia > Arcoida > Arcidae > Anadara > Anadara kagoshimensis. The sequence goes on along the minus strand of CM037870.1, from coordinate 33,474,856 downwards.
GGACACTGCCCAATGTCTTTTTCACATTTTAATTAATCCTCTATAGTTTAATTCCAGGTCCGCTGCTGTACCATGTGAATGTCCTGATACCCTTAACGTTTGTGCAGAACTATTGGATAGGGAATCATATCAGTTCATGTTTTCCCGTAAAGTCATTATTTATTATGTGACATAAATATTATCCAAAACATCCTGCACAAACGTTAAGGGGTATTAATCATATGGTTCAGCCGTGAACCCCATTGTAATATGTGAATATGGTAAGTAAAGGACACAACTGTGTAACTGGCTGTTATAACTTACGCTGGTGGTCCTCCTGGACCAGCCTGAGGATTCTGAGGTACAGACCTACATTCATAATGATAAATATAACTTGTAAATATAACTATCTGCAAGCTTTTTATATCTGGTAAATCAATACGACCAGTGGAATATGAAAATGTTAATTATTTACTTCACATCTAAAATAATGACATCAAATGCAAATGGGGTTTATTTATCAAAATGTTCCCAGGGATTGAAACATGTAGAGTTCATGAAAAGACCATTTCCATCATCATGACCAGTGTTGTTTTCAGTTGCATCGTGTATGTCATTTTCTTACATCTGAGGTAGGAAGAGGTAGATGTGTGGGAGGCAGCAACTGACAGATGAAGACTACAACTGGATCTTATATCCAAATAATTTATCGGTTGAAGATAAATGTGCATGATGAGCAAATTATCCATAATCATTGTGTGTGAGTGTAAAGTCAATCGTATATGAATGCATTTCCAGAGAAATTATGTTTTCACGGAAATATTTTTTTCGGATTCGGACATGGAAATGATAGATGGGAAGACGGACAGATTCTTACTTTCAGTGTAGTTGCTTCACTGAGGGCTTAAATTTTTTGGGGTGTTTTTGGTTCACTATTTTACTGTACTTACATTCTGTGTACGTAGCTGTATTTACAAAATGATATGAAATCTACCCCGGCTTCCTGTCACCCGTTAATGACTCAGGTGCACAGGACTCAAAATATGTAAATGTATCAGGAAATATGGCGGCGAATGTCTGATGTCATTATCCGGGTATTTTTTCCGAAATCGATAAAACGCTCTGCGACGAGTTTAGCCTTGCTACAAGTGTCTATGAGACCTTGATTTTATGAATGAACGGGAAAATTAGCGCGTTCGGAGTACAACAGCAAATAGCCTTTAGATACCAAATAGACATAACATATATCCGACTAATTTCAGTCCACCAAACCCCCAACAATTTTATTTATAAAATGAGGTTTAGTGGGCCGATTGGTTGGAATTATTAAATCTTGGAGCACAGCAATTGAATAATTTATTTAAGAAATAACTTTCACTTTACCAGTTGTTTGTTGTGGCCAGTTTATGGGATAGAGCAGGCTGACCAATCAAATTTATTATTTCGATGGTCCAGCTCAGTACATTTTTAGTGTGCAAGGTTGCCATTTAGCAGTGTTTAGCCTGTACTTTTTTTTATCGCTAAGTGTTTAATCATTTTGGTACAATCGGTTTCATACAAAAAAATCCAAATTTACCGTGAGTACTTTACCATGCAGTTGTTTAATCATAAGAAACCCGTAAAAATGTGTGTGTGTGTGTGTGTGTGTGTGTGTGTGTGTGTTTTGACCTAATTTGACCTTTTTATTTTATCCGTCCGTTACAGATCCGGTGTTATGATACAAATCCGTCAAAAAAACCCAGATAAATGGATAAACCCGTCGAATTTTAACTTATATGCCTAAATTCTCATAAAGTTTGAGTTTTTCGGCATCAACCTTAAGGAGAAGACCTTCATGGCCTTACTTGCATTGGTTTCCTAAACTTCATAAAAAATCCATACATGTAAAGATATATAGCATGTTCATTTAAATGTACGACTATAGTCTATAAATCATTATCAGTAACGTAACAGAGTCGTCAAAGGTGGTCTTAAATAAGTCTTATTTTCATAAAGTCTATTCTACATATTTCATGACTAAGGATAGCCAAATTTATATTTGTTCACTTTAAAAAAGTTATAACCTTTTTTTTCTTCGCATTTCTGTAAAAATAAAAATTATTTTTTTTATAAAAAATAAAAATACAACCTGATTTTTATACGCCTCTGTTTTTACCGAGGCAGTTCCCGTAAGCTAACCGCACCCCTACCCGCCCCTGCAACAAAAAGCAACAGATATTGAAATAATTCTGGTCATTCCCTTCAGACCAAAGTCAGATGTTAACATAGAAATGTTCTCTGTTTATTTTAAAATTATTTTTATACATCAAATTTAATTTAATTCAATATAGTTATTTTAATAACTGTAGTGTATTAATGAAAGAAGTTGCGTCATTACTGTATATCCACAAATTCAGTGCACATGGAAAATGCAAGAATAAAGTCGTATTTTCCAACAAACTAACAAAAAATTGTCAAAACTTAATACAAAATATACTGACCTAATAGGAAAAATAGTTTGCATTCATGAAAAAGTGAACTTAATTCTGTACATAGAGCAATTTTTGAACTTTTTTACTTGGAACAACTATAAAAGTTATGTCATAATTGGAATATTCATGATGATCTACCTGACCCCAAATGCCCTGATGTAACTTTGAATGAGGCCCAATTGACAGTGTATAAACTTGATCAAATTTCCAAAATTTTCGCAAAATTTCTCTATACATGTACAGGAGAACTGAACAATAGTGTTTTTATTTTAAAATATAAGTTGGTAAGGTCAGTGCATTTTAAATGCATTTTATTGATAGTTTAATGGAAACATTTTAAAATAAAAGAAGTAAATAATAAAAACCATGTGCACTCAATGTAGTTGTCATAAACACAGAGAATCCTCAATTCCGGACCGATTTTTATATTGCTTTGACCCAATCACATCCGTTTCATTCGAGGTTGTGCAACTTCGGTGATTTCAACTTGTTTTATTTCACATAAGTGGTGTAAATATTCATTTATAGCACAACGAGAAGCATTTAGTATGATATGCATGTCGCCAGCTGGTTGTTGAAAATCCATATATCGTTTGTGAACAATTCCAATATAATCTTCAACCAACACCTGATTCGAACTTCGAAGTAACTGAGTCGATCTTTACGTAAGATTTATTGAAGAGATAAACATAAGGTTAGTAGTGTATAGAATGACCATTACCCCTAACCAGGAAGACGTGAGTTTACAAACCCAGTGTCTCTTACCGCTGTGAGTTCGAGTCCTACTCGGACCACATGTGGAAAAGTGATTTTTCCTTGCAGTTGGCCTTTACTGGTTCACCTGGTGTCAGTTTAATGTGACTGTGTGAGTGGCACGCTTGTCTGCGTCATACTGACTCGGTGAGCTAGCACCTTAAAGTTGTCCTGAGTGCACACTAGTACAAGGCAGACCATAAGACACTTGCACTTGACATGCATACACAAACTTGATCATAGATTAATTCATAGAAAATACTAGAGTAGTTCTCAGCCTGAACAGCTGTAAAATTGCTGATGTGATGTTAAGCATCATTCAACAACAACTTCAACACCTAAAACTTTACTGTACTGGACTCCTCCTGCATCTGATGAAAACTGCTATCGTATCAGGGATGAAGCTTAACTTTTTTTGAGTAAGGGGTCCACTTCAGAAAAAAAGTTGCAATAGTAATAAATAGCTAAAATGTGTACTTTTTAAGGGGCCCAGACTGATTTTAAGTAGCCAATGACTACTGGGCCCCTGCTAATCTTCATCCCTGCATATGTTGTACCAGTTTTATGAGTAATGTATCTTTTACTAAGCTTAAGTTTTAAACACCTTTCAAGATTCTTTAACTCATATTGAGGGATGGTGGAGGAAATCAGAGTACCCAGAAAAAATTATCAACCTTCTACAAGCAATTGAAAATATTTTCCCATGTATCTATCTATCTATCTCTCGTTACAACTCTCCTTCCTTATAGAGTACTCTGAGTTGGGTGCACCGCTAGTTAAAAAGTGAAAGAGTAAAAGAATATGGTGTGAAAATTTTTGAAGTTTGAAAAAGATATGGGTTAAAAATTAGTATTAGTTACAAATCTCATAAAAACTTCATCCCAGAGAATACAAATTGATGCTTAAGCTTTAATATTAGAATCTAACTTCTAAGACAAGGACTGATGGAAAATTTTGACTCATTTCAGTGTTAGTTTTTCTTGGACAATTCTGTTTTTTATCTCCTGCCTTAGAAGAAAGAGGGGGGTATTAAATCTGAGTTTCTGTTCTTCTGTCTGTCAGAAATTCTTGTCTGCACTAATTCTACAAAAATATGAAGCACTAATTCATGAAACTTTGTGCAAAGTGTCAACATAGATAGGAGATATGCATATCGGTAACCTGAGTTGATTTATTCATTTTCATCAGAGTAATGGCCCTTTGAACATAAGTGCAAATCACAAAAAATAACCTTCTTGCGGGGGATCCTAATTCAATGAATTTGCTTGTTTCAGTTATGAGTTGATGCGTTCCACACTTTTAACCAAAGATTACATCAGCAAAAAATGCCCACATTGAAGATGCTAGGGTTGGGTATTTGGTTCTGAAGAAACCATTTTAGTTGTATAAACTTGTATTTGGAACAAACATGCATGTATTCCCTGATTTTATTTTTAAAATTTATCAGCATTGTGAAGTTATTCAGTCTCTCTTGTCAAACCCAAAAAATGAGTTGCTTTAGATAACCTACATACGTAGTTGGTAAAAAGTACTAAAGCCTTATTCAGTGAATCGACAGAAGATAATGACTTCATTCTCTTCTAGTGATATATAATATTGATTTATATTATTTTAGTTTGATCTAAAAAGGTCATTATGTGTGCAGATTTCAATCAAAACCTAGAGGCTGGTAAAGGAAGGACAAGGGAAAGAAGAAACAGAGGGACAGAAGAAAAAGTTGGTGAAGATAAGGCAACACCATGTGATAAAAGACCAAATTCTGGGAAGAATTCCAATGAAAAGAAAAATGATAAAGACAAGGTGGCAAATAGAGGGAGACCAAATTCTGGTGGAGAATCCATTAAGAAAAAAGGCAAAAACATAACTGATAATGATGTAAATAAAGAAAAAACTGGTGACAGGAAGGGAAATACAAAAGGGAAATATGAAAAAGGTAAGTTTTTAAAACAGTAGACATCATTCAACCATGCAGGGGACTTGAGAAATGATGATTGAACAATGTTTGATAGCCTCGGACAATGATCAGAGGTACCACAGACAGATGAATAATGGTGTTTAACATCCCAGTCAATAATATTTCACTTATATTGAGATGTCACCTTAGGCAAAAATGCAGAAATTTTGCCTGTGTGTTGTGCTGATGGCATTATACAGCAGGATTCTTTATCGTGCCATGCCTACCATGACACAGGACCTGATTTATTTTAAGTTCTTATCCAACAGAGAACAAAATTATCACCAGACATTAGTTCTTTACTTTTCAGGCTGCAGGCTTCTCATAGTTTTGGTGTGGTAAAGTGTGATTTTTCTCATTTGATTTATGAAACTTTTTGTCTGTTAAACTACTGTAAGATATATTGAACAGGTTTAATAGGTCTATGGACCTCTTGTTTGTTGTATTTATATCATGGTGTCTGTCTACATCATTTTGTTTGCCTTAGTTACAGAAGCCTTAAGCTCTTGAACTTTGACCCTGATGGCAGAGATATAGAAAAACATTTATTTTATCAGGAAATGGTAGAGAGTTACCGGTGACAGATAATGGTGGAAATACTCCAAAAGGTACTGATCGTAGGAAGAATCAAAAAGTGTCAGAACAGGTAATGGCAAAATGAAATTGTCAAAATATTTTACCAGAAAACTTATAAGTACTGGGTAATGGGTTTCACCAGTGTACCATGTGATACCTCATAATGTTTCTTGGGAACAGTTATTTCCATTGGAGATGGAATCACGTCAGTTCATGTTTTTCCGTAAAAATGATGTTATTACGGAAAATTTTAACGTAAATGTTTTCCAAAATGTTCCGCACAAATCTTAAGGGGTATTGATCACTTGGTACCCTGGAGAACTCTATTATAGAATTTTACTACCTGTCAATCATTAAAGGAGGTTAAGGGGATTTCCCCTCTTTTTCTATACAGCTAAGGTGAGGTTGCTATAGACATTTTAGAAAAAAAAAATCTGGAGAAAAGGGATTAAGATAAAGAAATTGACAAAACAGGATATTTGCAGGATAGTCTAGCTGAATGGGAGAGATTAGGCAGAATAAATTACAATTGTAAAATTGATGTTGTTTTCTTCCATTTTCAAGGTATATGAGCCATATTGGTCCTCAAAAGATATATCTGATGGACTTAAAAGAGGACAATTAATTCAAGTAAGTAAATCATATAAGACCTTGTATAATGCCATAGTCCATTATTAACAAGGTGTTAGTTTACCAATGAGGTATTTTTAGGTTAACACTGTTGTCGTTGATGGTAAAAGAATTTTGATAGACAAAGCGAGTTGAAGAGAACCATATAAAACTAATTTGGTTGGCTGGTTGAATGTTGTATAATGTCACACGAGTTTGTTTGCTAATTTTTCTCAGAGTTATTGCCTTTTGAAGTTTTCAATGGGAAATTTTTGTCTAAAGTAAATCTCCAAAACTGTTTACCAGCTGAAGTTTACAAAATTTGATGGAAAGTATCAACAATTAAAGGTGGCATACATGTTATATAATGTGAAAATCACAAATATTTATCTACTTGTGTGGGATACTAATTCACTGGAGTTGCGTGTTCTAATTGTGATTTGATTTCTCGATTTGAATACATGCATGAAAATGATACACTGTTCTTCTTACATGTCTGATGTCTGTTGTATTCTGTACTTTGACAGGGCCCAATTAGGATAAATAATAAAAATTATGAAGAATGTTTTGTACCCCATCCTGTAAGTATTTGTTATGTCATCAAAGGTAATTAAGAGAAAGAGAGAGAGAGGTGGGGGGATTCAGAATGTATACAAATATACACGGTAATAATACTGTTGTCAGCTCAGTTTTCAGTATTGTGCTTATGTCTGAAGATTTAAACATGTCTAACTTAAACAAGGATTTAAGCATAGTTCTGGATTTGAAGCTAACATATATATGCACGCATCAAGCCCACAATGTCTTTCAGACTTTCTCATATATATATGGTTTTATTCATTTTTAACATCCATTTTAACTGATTTTCAGTTATAAATGAACGTATTTCATTTAGGTTTAATGAGAACAATACAGTCAAACTTGTCTACAAAGGGAACCATTTAATTGGGCAGGTGGCACTTATATACAGATGACTGTTAAGGCAGATTCAGCTGTACCTGAAATTGTGCTATTTAAGTTTGTTAGTGGCATTACCACTGGAACCAAAAGTAACTTTGTAACTGAATTGCAAAAAAAAATTTAGCAGATTAATCCACAGAGGTCTTACTGAGGTATACAGTTTAGTCATCTGTTAATAGTAAAGCTTATTAATATCTTTGAGATGATATATCATCACTGTTTTCTAAATTAGAAATCAGGTTAATAAAAATATAAATTTCAGGACGGCATATCAGACATATTTATAAATGGTATGAAAGACAGAAATAGAACATTGAATGGAGACATAGTGGCAGTACAATTATACAACAGAGAACAGTGGCATGTAAGTGTTATAATACAGTAACACCTGTATAAATTGTTCTACAGAACCAGGTAAGTCAGGTATACATGTCAGGCACAACACATACAGGTAAGTCAGGTATACAGGTGAGTCACCTGGATGGTGTATCTGACATATTTATAAATGGTATGAGAGACAGAAACAGAACATTAAATGGAGACATAGTGGCAGTACAATTATACAACAGAGAAAAGTGGCATGTAAGTGTTATAATACAGTAACACCTGTCTAAATTGTACTACTGAACCAGGTATACAGGTGAGGTACCAGGTATACATGTGCGTCAGGTATACAGGTGAGACACAACATATACAGGTGAGGTACAACATATACAGGTGATTCACAAGATATACATGTGAGACAAGATATACATGTGAGTCACATGGTATACAGGTGAGTCACAAAGTATACAGGTAAGTCACAAGATATACAGGTGAGCCACAAGATATACAGGTGAGTCAAGTATACAGGTGAGTCACAAGGTATACAGGTTAGTCTGGTATACAGGTGAGTCACAAAGAATGCAGGTGAGTCACAAGATATACAAGTAAGTCATATGATTTACAAGTGAGTCACAAGGTATACAAGAGAGTCACATGGGATACAGGTGAGTCACATGGTGTACAGGTGAGCCACGTAGTTTACAGGTGAGTCAATCTTGTTTGTTTATGAAATGTGATATTATCAATTAGATGTTGGTGGGAATGGTAATGTTATCCTCATGAAAATCCTTAATGTTCTGTATTCTAGTATTAATGCTAAGAAAATATCTAAATACTATGCTTCCATCTTGTTGACTGCTGGGCTTAGTTAGTTGCTATGATAACAATGTTTGTGGCATGTGGCTGTCCTTGCTCAGTAGAGCATCACAATATTTGAACATGGAGATTTTGAGATACTAAATGATACAAACACATGTTATTGTGACTTGATTTTAGGTTTAATTATCAACAAAAAAATTGATATTATATGAAAATTTGTTCTAGGTAAAAATGAATAATTTAGAAATTTATGAGGATGGCATAAAAATGGCATCAGTATGTGAAAGCAGTACAGATGCAGAGGAACAAATTTCGATAGCTGAAGGTCAGAACGGGGTCAAGGACAGCGATGATTCTGCAGCAAAACAGCAAAGAAGTGTAAATAACGAGAACGATGAAGAATCTGATCCAGATATTGTTATAGAGAGTGAAGAAGAAATTGACTTGGTTACGGGAAAATGTACAAAATTAAGTGAAAATAGCAAGAAAACAACCAATGAAATTAACGAGAATAGTGCAATAAATTTGAATCCGTCCAATGAACAGAAGGGTGATGTTAACAAAATCGCAGAAGGTGTTTCTAACATTGATCTGGCAGCTAATGGCAGTGGTGAGTCACAGGTCAAACAGAAGACCCCTCAGGCAAATATTTCTTCTAAAGTTAATCCCAAAAAAGATGGTTGCAATTCAGCAAAATCGACACCCAAAAAGAAATATACTTCTTTACAAGACATTCTTCAAGAGGGCAGCCCAGTTGCTAAAAAATTGTTTGGTAATGAAGAAAAAATTCACAGAATGAAGCAAATGCTGACAAATATTTACAGAGAACAGGAAAGGTAATCTATTCTTGATTTATATTCATTTTAAATTGTGAAAAAATATGAAAAATATATATTGCCCTACATTTTTAGCACACCTTTATGACGGACAGAAATCTACTAATCCTACCTTCACATCATGATATTTAGAATATTTATATAGAATTCCATACAATTATAAAATACCATAACAAGTACTTACAGTACAGGCCTGTCGAAAGTTTAACATTAATCAAACAATTTAGTGATGAATCAGCGGATAATTTCATTTGTCGTAAGGTATATTACGGCAGCTGCTATCTATCTATCACTCATCAGCAGGGTTTTCGGTCACCGGCAAATCATATCTCGGTGACTCGACAGCTGATCTTTGACTCATTTTCATCGACTCATTATCAAACATTCCACAGCTCTGTACTGTATCAATTATTATTATGGACCGGATATTGATTATTTATCCCATCAACTAGTTGATATTTGTGAAAAAGTTATGAAGTTAGTGATTTACAGTGTTCTTTCAGTTGAGACATAAGTGAGATAATGGTTGTGATCAAAGACATCAAATAAATGTATTTGGTTAAAGTCCCTTTATCGACTAGATGTACAGTCAAGAAATTTATTGACAGCTTGTGTTCCTTATAGCACAGATAATTTCTATATACATGTAGTACTCTTTACTTATTTCCCTGAAAACCTTTTTTTTTATCAGATCCAGATGTTAAATTTGAAATAATACCCATTTTGTGAATTTATATTTATCTCTATTTACTATACAAGGTGGTTGGAATTATAGAACCAAAGCATTCCAGAGCCTGCTCAGGAAACTTTAGATTTATGCAGGGTAAAGTTAGTAAATATAAAGCCATGTTTGTTCCAATGGATTCACGGATACCAAGATTGGTCATACCTATTGAAGATTGTCCAAAGGGTAGGTATTGTTGGATTTAATGTTGGTCAAAGCTTCCTTTTTACCATGGAGACTTCTGTAGCTCACGCCACTACAGTACCCGGTAGCTCAGTTGATAGAGTGCTTGCTCCATATGTGGGAGGTGGTGGGTTCAAACCCCGGCCATTTCTGGCAAAATAGATAATGACTGTTCTTTCTACTTGGCATTTAGAAATGAAAGCCACTAGGTCCTTCATATGTGACCTTAAAAACCGATGCCCCGTGTCATGACAGGCATGGCATGTTAAAAAACTCTCCCTGCACATCGCCCCTGAGTGCACTACAAAGATAAATCCATCTGTAACTTCATCTATAGCTGGTGATGTTTCGATATAAGTGAAATATTTTAGTGTGAGGGGGTATATAGGAATCACCATGTCTGTCTATCCATCAGTCTGTCTGTCTGTAAAATCGTGTCTGGGCCATATCTTGCTTTGAACGACTGTCAAAACTTCACATGAATAATCTTCATGGTTCAAAGGTGTGCCATGACCTTGAACCAAGTTCATGTTAGAAAGGTCAAGGCCAAAGGCAAACATTAAACCCTCGTAATGTTATTGGGGGTTACAACTCAAGAAACAGTTCTAATTTTGACAGGACATTGAAAAAAATATACCATTTTGTAGTTTTTGCTGAAATCATCTTGTAATCTTTGACTCCAAGCAGATATATTTTACAATGAGAAACATTATGGTTAAATTGATATGTAACAGCCATATGAGGTACTATAGATTTGCAATTTTAGACAGTGAAAAGATATTTATTTCTTATATAGATATGGTAAAGCCAAGAGAACATGACAATACATTGTTTATAGCCAGAATCACTGATTGGCCAGAAAATTCACAAATGGCTCATGGGTGAGTGTTATTTTAATTCCACAATTACTAATGGGTTAAAAACATCACACATAGTTCATGGTTAAACACTATAAAGTCAATTCCTTGAAAATCTTTACCTTTGAAACTACTGGTCCAATTCGGAGCTAAATTTATTTTGTGTGTACGGTCCCTGCATGTGCTTAGCTCAAATTTACATCTGGCAACTTGGCCAAACACCCAAGATGGCTGTTGTTACTACAATGTATAAATAGTAACAATGCAAAAATAGCCATTGTGCATTCAAATTTGAACAGATTTTATTTAAATTTGAATTATAGATAGTATATAGCAGGTCATTTAACATGTGTAAATGGTTTTCCAGGATATTTTTGTTTAATACTCAATTTTTGTGTATTATGCAAATAAGATAAAATTTGTATTAAATTTTTTGAAAATCTCTGTAACCCATGTCCAGCCTTCTTCTATGATGTATGATCTCATTTGAAATACAGTCCAACCTGTCTTAGAGGACACCTCTATATAAGGACCACCTGATGGTAAAGGCCAGTAGACTTTTATCCAAATTGTTCTTTATTCATATTATTTGAACCTGTATATAAAGGTCACCTGCTCATAAAGGCCACTTTTCACTCTTACTGGTTCCCTTGAGTGGCCTTTATAGATGGGTTTGACTGTAACTGTGTTTGTTATTAATGAAATTTATAAACTTAGTGCTGGTTGAACATTACAGACACTATCGGGCCTCTTGATTGATCAAAGTATTTCTTTATGCAGTATGATTTAGAAATGATGCACTGAAAAATAACAGTATATTAAGATATTCGAAACTTTTATGTATTTATACATGTGTATACAGTCAAACCTGTCTATTAAGGCCGCCCAAGGGAACCAGTAAAAGTGGCATTTATAGGCAGGTGGCCATACGTATACATGTTTAAGAACAATTGGGATACAATTTTACCGGCCTTTAATGCAGGTTGGACTGTATTTCTTAAAGAGTATGGTTTTGTTAGGTAGCTAAAATACAACTCAGTAATAAGCATTTTTCATTTGGTATTTAATTATATATGTTTGAAAATTTAGAAAAATTATATTTGAAATTTATAGGAAATTGATGAGAAGTCTTGGAGAGGCTGGAGAAATTGAACCAGAAACAGAGAGAATTCTGATAGAATATGATGTTGATTATTCTGAATTTCCACAAGAAGTGAGTTTTGATTAATAATTATCCAGTAATATCACACATTGTTCTTCATCTGCTCTCAGCATGAAAGGAAACCCTTTCATATAACTTTTTTGGGGGGGGGTGGGGGGGGGGGGGGGGGTGGGGTGGGGGGGGGGTTGTGACTCTTCACCATCTTGGATTGAATCCCACTCCAGATAGCTTATAGAATCAATAAGAGTATTCATTTGTTTACTGAAGAGTTGAGTGGGTGATACAGGGTTTTATGGAACAGTCAAGATTGTTTCACTTATATAGAGACATCACCAAAATTTGACAGTTGGCCCGCCACACCCACATTGTTCCGACAAAGGCCTGACATGCTTGAATTAGACACAAAAAGAATAAAAACTCAGCCTGAATTGTGTTGTTTAATGAGGTCACCTACACAAGTATGTCATTGGTTACCGTGACACGGCTTTGGTACCGTGATGGCAGCCAATTTCATAACATAATAGGCGTGGTCGGCGAAACATCAATAGTTGCAGGAATTTATACCTTTGAATTTCGGTCAGGACAGTGAGGAGTACTTTTCTTACCAGGGCTAGTGTGATATGAAACATTAGTTTTAGATTGTATTTGAATGATCTTAGTCAAAAATTTTCTTAAAAATTTTCAAGTAGGTCTTGGATTTGAACCCACCTTGGACTTAGAAAGTGAGAATAATATCTGACCATGCCTGTTAATACAATGTACAGTCGAACCTGCCTTAAAGGCCACCTCCATATTAGGGCCACATGCTTATAAAGGCCAATATAATTGTATCCAAATTCTTCTTTATTTCTATTATTTGAACCTGTATATAAAGGCCACCTGTCCATAAAGGCCACTTTTACTGGTTTCCTTGGGTGACCCTTATAGACAGGTTTGACTTTATATGTATATCATATATAAAATACTTTCTTTATGTAGGTTTTAGATTGTTTACCAGTACAAAGTATGCCATGGGTAATTCCTGAAACAGAATTGAGTTACCGTAGAGATTTCCGAGATGAGTGTATATTTACTATTGATCCCTCAACAGCCAGAGATTTAGATGATGCTGTTTCTATAGAAGAACTTAAAGATGGTGAGTAAATGATAGAATACAGCCCTCATCTTTATTTTGTCAACTAGAATGGTGGCCAATTCGACCTGAAAATGCATGTACCATGGAGCCAAAAGGAATATTCCAATATTGAAATGCAAAATTTTTGGAAGTATTTGAGTGCAACATTGGTTTTCAATATTTTTGTTTCTGTAAAGAACATGTGGTTAAAATTATTCTAATGAAAGAATGAGTTTGTCTCGAAGAATAAATTTGTTACACAGCAAAAAAATCTGCTTTCAGATGTTTACAGATGTAAATGAAGAGGTTGATAAATTTTTTTTGTTCACCTGCACAAAATATACAAATTCCCCAGCATGATTGTTTTAATAGGCAAACAGCATTGCCCTCTCCGCTTGACCTTTTATCAGGAATATTCATGGAGAAGGATCCACCCAATGCATGAATAGTGTTAAGATCCAGGTTAATACATACACAGTGCACATGTTTACTCTATGAGGTGATAATATCTTATAATGTATACAAAATAAACACCTGTGTTCCCTATACATAGATGTACTTAGTCTGCGATTAATATTTAAATGAAAGGTTAAGCAGACAGGTCTGTTGTTTACCTGTACAGTCTTTGTTATTTAAAAATGTTTTGGATAATTATATATGCAGGAAAACCTCGCTGTTCAAAAAGTTCTGCTTAATGTTTTTTTTCAGGGACATTTGAAGTGGGAGTACATATTGCCGATGTTAGTCATTTCCTTAAACAAGGTACCATGTTAGACTGTATAGCAAGTCGCAGAGCTACTAGTGTCTACTTAGTACAAAGGGTAAATATAAAAAAAACAGACTTTTTAAAATTCCAAAATTATAAATATATTCATAGTGCAAACAAAATAATGGTATTTCTAATTGTGTAAAAACAGAAAAATTCTCAAATTTATATCTTTTTTCTTTGCTGACCAAAGAATACTTCTAATATACTTTTTTGTGAATTTCTCCTGAAATCTTATTAACTCATAACAATTTGATTAAATGAAATGCCACACTGTAATCTCAACATAGATAAAAGAAAGTCATATTCCACAATGTTACATTACTTGACTACATTGAGCATTATGCATAAATTGATTTAGTTTGATTTATTTATGGAAGTGGTGGTGGGGGGGGGGGGGGGAATAAAGTGTACACTCCATTTCTTCCACCAATATCTGCTACCTTTCTTAAAAACAATGTGACAGATCTTTATGAAACTTCACAGGAATAATCTTTGGACAGAGTAGATGTGTCGTAGGCTATTCATATTTTGATCATGAAAACATGGATTTACCAGTTGGGATTCATTCTGGGGACATGTTTGAAATTAAAATCCATTTTAGTTAAAATTCATTTAATTTAGTTACATATTTTAACTGCAATGATTAATTTCTTTAAATACAATAATAAACTAATGAATATGTAAACATAATTATTACAGGTTATACCTATGTTACCAAGGATACTATGTGAACAACACTGTAGTTTAAATCCAAATGAAGATAAGTTAACATTTTCTGTAGTATGGAAAATGTCTGATGCAGGGGAGGTAAGTCATGGTTTACCAGTTTGTTCTGTTTAGTCTGTCTCTCCCAATATCATGCTTGCTACATAACTTCCTTATCTATGGATGGATTTTGATCACACTTGGAGCAAATGTTAATGAACATGAGAAAATTTGTCAAATATCAACTTCAAATGTGTAGGTCAAAGGTCAAGGTCACAGAGCCTACTGGGGGGTAATCTTTAAATTGGCCTGCAGTCAATGTTAGGGATGGGAGTACAATTTGTTAGTTGTCTCTCAAGGGACTATTCTAATTAGAAACAGAAAATTCTACTTTATAAGAAGAAATATTAGAGGCAGGAAAAATTTGCCATTTTGATCTTTTTAATTATTTCGCAGTAAGAAATTTTCGTGGTTCCCACTGTAGGGAAAGGGTTTCAAGGTAAACTTTCGATGAGAAGATATATTCATGGTATGGGCTTGTAAGGCGTTTTCGATCACCAGGTGTTTCCGATCACTAATGTAAATTCAGAATGGCAAACATGCGCAGTCAAATTTTTTAGGCGGTATTGTCTATTTATAACGACGGAAGCACGTTTTTTCTACTAATGTAAACAAATAGTCAAAAGTACTTTCTAGGAAGGTAAAATAACTCACATTCTGTCCATGTTGATAAAAACCGCAATTTTTGTTATTCCCGTTTTTCTTGTATCACAATATGTCCAATTTATTTTGATCAAATCGTTTTCATACAATCCAGTGTCGTCTGTTTACTCTCTGAGCGTTTTAATAAATGTCAGTTCGTGTGACGTCACCAGTTATAGTCTGTTTCAAGAAAACCGGTGCTGTAAAGTGGCACCATGTGTTATAGCATAATTGTTATATATGGGGAGCAAGATTATAAGGTTTTCAAATGTTATGAAATCTATGGATGACACACAAATGGATGAATGGTTGCTGGAATATTACTTAACTTAGGATTTAGATGAGGCGAGATATAATGTGTATGTTTCATGTTAACACTGGCCCGTTTTGAGCCTCAAACACTTTTACTTTCTTGTGTAATACGTCACTACATCACATGATCGGATTCACCTTTCCGCCATTTTGTTTACATAGAAATGGGGACTGGTAGGAATTTACATAAAACTTGCTGTGTAATGCTTTGATTGAGTTTTTGTCAGTATAAAAGCATCCATATTAATTAGTTTTAACTATGCTGATGTACATTTGATTCAGTATTATTTAGCAAGCTAAACAATTATTCCAAAATCCACTAAGTGATCGAAATCCCCTAATTCCGCCATACACTATGAAAATTGTGAATATTTTTTTCCTCACGAATGTTTCTTCTTATGCAGTATTATTTGTTTTTACATATTCATGTATGAGCCATTCTCTATTGGTTGCTTTACCCTACAAAACAATAATAACCTGTGTAAGTACCAGAGTATAAGTATTATTTCAGTTTTTGTTATAATATCAGAGTCTGATGTTCATTTTATTTTACTGATTTGTTAAATAATATTTCAGATATATGAAGAATGGTTTGGCAAATCTGTGATAAATTCCTGTGTAAAACTTAGCTACAATGATGCTCAGGTGTGTATATTAATACAAATATCCACCCTCTAAGAACTTAGGAACTGGGACCTTGTTGCCAGGTTACACATCATAGTCTCTGACCACATAGATTTGTATCTCACTAGGGCAAATGTTGAAAAGGGATATAAATTCAAGTAATCGCTAAAGAGAGCAGACATCTTCAATTAAGAATAACAGACATTTAATCACCACTTTCAAAAGCAGACATCTCGTCGCACATTGAAATATGAACATCTTTACACTTTGAAAAGTTGTCACATTCAAAATTGAACATGAAGAGGTCATATGACTGACTTTGAAAGACAGATATCACTCCACTTTGAAAATTGGATTTTTAAAACCAAACACATTCACATTTTGAAAAGCAAATATCCACCAGCCATCCCCCACTTAACATAAAAGACATCTTCCCACTTCGAAAAGCAGACTTCACACATTGTAGCACAATAGCTGACATTTTAGAATGTTTTATATTTAAAAGGGTTTTATTGAAGAACCAGACAGAGTATGGCAGACGGATGAATTTCCACGTATAGCAAGATTTTCTATAGAAGATATAAAAAAGAGAGTGTTAAAGTTAAACCAGGTAAAAGTAGCATTATTATTTATCATAAACTCTGTTGCCCATGCACCCCTGCAAACATGTGGTATGTTTACACAGTGTAAGAATGGGTCATTCTATTGTAAATTTATTTATGTAAAGGTATGGAAGAGCTAATTCATCCTTTCTGCTCCTTTTTACTCCCTCTTCCAAATTTTCTAACTATTCATGCAGAATTGCTTTGACACTAATAAGTGTCAGCATGTAATGTTAAATTATTTTAAGGGACAACAAGTCAATGTTAAATGTTGTGGGATAGATGTGTAGGGTCAAGCTAAACTATTTACCTGATATGTATAATGTTTTATTGTCATTATGCTAGTTATCAAAACTAGAAAAACTGTGAGCCACAAGCTCACAAAAAATACCCCCACTCCCAAAAATCCATCGAATCACATTTTTAAATAGGAGGTGCACATCTACATTATATCACAAAGATTTTGTGAAAGTTTCATGAAAATCCATTGAAGGGTTTAGGAGGAGTTGCAGATAAGAGATAGGTACCCTAAGGTGTAACGGAAGGACGGACAGACACACAGACGGACACCCCTATCACTATATACCCCCCACTTTTTAAAAGGGGGGTATAACAACCTGGACTGGATTACAGAAATTTCAGTTTCTGAAGATATTTTATCAGTAGAGTTAAAACCCTATTGACCTACCAACAATGGAATCTGTGAAAAGTGAAAAACAGTTTAAATTGAACTACTTTATTAAGACATGTCCTTGATATTTGTGTATTACCTGTTAAAACAAAAAACCTGTCAAAATTTTCTTTCTTAAGTTGTTTTACTTTGACAGGTTCCATTGTATAATACAGGTTAAAAGACAAAATTTTGTCTTCCTGCAAGGGAAATGTAAAAGCTATGGTTTTGGTGTCATCTTCTCCATGTTGCCAGTTTGAATTATGATTATTTTTCAAAATCTTAATTTACTTCAAAACACAGATGGTGATGCAGAATGTTTCAAAAAAATATTTTGATTTAATTTGCAGATTGCAAAATGTCTGCGGAAGAAAAGATTTGATGGTGGAGCTTTAAGATTAGACAAGATTAAAGTACATTATTCTTTAGATCCAGAAACTGGGCTACCTAATGGTTATAGTACTTATGAACAGAAAGATAGTAATAGGTAAATTAAAAAAAACTCGTTAAAAGACCTTGTGAAAAAGTTAATGTCAGAACCCTTTCAGAATTTTAGCTCACCCAAGCCTAAGGGAATGCTTATAACTGGAAATTTGGAGACTAATAAAGGGTTATAAAATAATTACCCTTCAATTTCAAACCACTGTGATAGCTCTGTTGGTAGAGTGCTCTTTCCGTAAGTGGGAGGTTGTGGCTTCAAACCCCGACAGGGTCTGACCCAAGACTTGAAAGTGGGTAGTGACTGTTCTTTCGCCAAGCACTCAGCATTATGGAATGAAATTCACAGTTCTTTCGGACCTTAAAATAAACAAGGAGCTTAAAATAAACAAGATCCCATATCACAGTCAGCAATGCACAATAAAGAACCTTGCTGTATAATGCCAACAGCACAACACACAGGCGAAATTTCTTCACCTTCATCTATAGCTGGCAATGCTTGATATAAATGAAAAATTCTTGACAGGGACATTCAACACCATTACTCTACTCAACTCTTTAATTTAATTTCAAAATTCTAAACGCACTTTATGAAAATTAAAATACAGTTCATGAACAGTCAACATAGTACCTGGAATAGAATTTTAAGTTAAGGCTTATCTTTAAGTATTAAATCTATCTTAAAGGGTCAAAAGATCAGCTTTGTGTCTTTAATGAGTAGGGGTGGGTCAAATTAAAATGACCTACCCCGGGTAGATATATGGTAGGATAGAAAAATAGTAAGTAGAAGCAGAGATTAGTTTAAACATAAATAATCCTTATGTACCTTTGTGTTCTAAGCATTACTGTGGAATTAAATTTTGCTTCATATATGTTTTAATAAAGGTATTGATGTAATTTATTCCTCAAATTTTAATTTAATTCATTACAATTAAATTTTTTGGACATAACACTCATTGTAACTTTTAGATGGTTATTAGGTAACAAGATATTGTTATACCTCTTCTAGGTTGATTGAAGAATTTATGCTGTTGGCTAACATGGCTGTCGCTCATAAAATTAATTCTTCATATCCATCATTGGCAATGCTGCGGAGACATCCGGCACCACAAACCAGAAAAGTTGAGGAATTAGTAAGTTAACTGTAGGTCCTGTAGCTGCCACATAAACATGGCTTAGTTTATTTCCTTTACTGGAACAATGAGTGGAAGCACGTGGTCTAGTGGTTAAGGCGTTGGACTCATGATTCGAAGGTGGTGGGTTCGATCCCTGGACCGGGCGATGTGTTGTGTCCTTAAGCAAGAAAGTTAATTTCACGTTGTTCCAGTTCACTCAGCTGAAAAATAAATGAGTACCAGCAAAATGCTGGGGGTTAACCCTGCGATGGACCGGCGTGCCATTCAGGGGAGAGTCTTGTACTCTCAGTCGCTTAACGCCACTGAAACTGGGATAAGCTCCGGCCTGATGGGCCTAATGGCTCGGGTCAGACTTTAACTAACTGGAACATTGGAATAGTTCTGATAAATTGTTACATATATGAAGATATATATGGCAAGGTCCCAAAGATAGTAAATAAAAATTAAGCAGACTTTACTACTGTAAGAAAACAGTCTATGAAAGTATTTGACCAATTTTGTACAAAATTTTATATTGACGGCTATTGGATGGTAAAGATTAAAATTTTTATCCACCATGTTTGTCCCTAATCTAATATAGCTGCAATATTATAATTGGCAAAAACCTATAAATGGCCATAACAGGTTTATAAATGTTCTAATTTTGTTGCTTTTTGTTCATCAGAATTTCAAGATGTTCACCAAATTTATAAATATTGAAAATAAATAGATTAAATAATGTCAAAGTGAAAAAATAAATGACCATATAAAATATAGGATGATCTACCTATAGATGAGCAATGCAGACCCTATTGTGTCTCTTGTATTTTGTATTGCAACAGACCTATTTGAAAAAAAATATGTGTGTAAGAAAAGTATATAGTTCTTTGTATTTAGATACTACTGTTATTTTATTCTGCAGAGTACATTATGTCAGAGTTTAGGAGTTCCTATTGATACGTCAAGTGCAGGGAGCTTACAGGTATTTTATATAGATATAATATGTATGACACATTTTAATACTAAAAAAGTTCAGTTGGTGATCTTACAAACATAGACCATTTGACTGGCAAATAGTAGTCAAATTTTTATGGCAGTCAAAATCTTTTGGAAGTCATATTATAAGAAATTCTCAGTTCTGTTTTAAATCAAATCTTTTTATGTTTACAATATAAATTCTTGTGTACTATGATGGGATTTAGAATTGGTAAAAAAAAGTTTCAGATTTACAATATAGAAAACATGTTTGCAATTCTCTACCGGTAATTTGAAATCAATCTCATTGTCTTTTGAAAGTTTGAAACCTACATTATTTTATTTTATTCATCCAAAGCACTAATTATTTTTGTTTTATTTAGGAATCTTTATGGAGTTACTGTGGTGATGATGAGTTTTCATCTGCCAGAATGCAGGTTTTAGTTAATATGTGTCTGAAATCTATGCAGGTTAGTATAACCGGTAGCACCACTAACACTTACTTTATATCAGTGTTTTGGAGAAAAGATTCTTTAGTTGAGAGACACTTTTCTTTTTTTAATGAATTTGAACAAAAAAAAACCATTTCATTATCATCATTATTTTCCTTTTAAGATAAAATTTTATTCCCGAGCAGTTTTTTTCTGCCCAGTCAAGATTCTGTCAGTTATTTTTGAGATGGTTGGCTCTAGTATGGCTATGGAAACCAGAAAAAGAAAACCAGGACATTTTCTTTACATGATCACACAAAGTGGGTTTCAAAAGCCTAAGGTATGAAATGTGCTGTAAGCTGTAAGTCATTTAGACTAGATTTAGACTACTAATATTAAGGCTATGTAACAGTTATTGCTATATTTAAATTATGTTTATTTTTCTATTTTATATCCTTTTATATGTTCGTTGTTTCAGAATGCTGTATATTTTTGTACGGGTACTATTGATGATGAAGAACTGTATCGACATTATGCTTTAAATGTGCCATTATATACACATTTTACTAGCCCTATAAGAAGATATGCTGATGTTGTGGTACATAGACAACTTGAAGCTGCCTTAGGTATGTTTTTACTCAGCTTACTATTTCACATTTGACGTATAACCGGCCATGCCTTTTATGTTCTGACACTGGCCGCCATCACTGTACCAAAGCAGCGTCACTGCAACTAATGACGTACTAGTGTCAGTGATGTCCTTAAATGGCACGATTCAGGCAGAGATTTCATTCTTCTTGTCTGAATTCAAGCATACCAGGCCTTTGTCGGAACATTGTGGGTGTGACTGGTGATCCGTGAGGTTGATTGTAGGATATTTTACTATCCAAAGTAGGCGTCCTTTCAGATAAAAACTGATTGTATGCCTTGTCTTTGTCTTGTATATTGAGAAACAGCAGTTGACCAACACATGACCATTTTGAATACAGGAACACATGTAAAATGAAACTGCATTTAGTAATGGAAAATATGTATCTTTGTAATTAATTTCACTTTCTCGCAGAGAATAAAGCCAATTTTTATCACTTGCTCGTGACCTAAATGCACTTGGTACGGGAGGCAGGAAATAGGAGTCCTAGAGCACTGGTATTATTTGATGTATCACTGGCCATGCCTTTTATGTTCCCCCACTGGCCGTCATCACTGTACCAAAGCAGCATCATGGCAACTAATGACGTACTAGTGTCAGTGACGTCATTAAACAATACAATTCAGGCCAAGTTTTCATTGTTTTTGTGTGCAATTCAAGGATGTCAGGCCATTGTCGGAATATTGTGGGCGTAGCCAGCGATCTGTCAATCTTGTTTCCGCTGATATTATTTTCCCTCATGGATATTGTCATCTTTGTATATTGTATATATACAGGTATAACTGAAGAACCTACAGTCTCTGTTAAAGATATACAGAAACAAGCCGATCGCTGTAATGATAAGAAGATGAATAGTAAAAGAGTACAGGAACTTAGTTCAGAACTCTTCTTTGCTGTTTTTGTGAAGGTAATATTTATCATAATAGTAGTATACCTATGGATACTACAATACTTTTGCCGTTTTGATAAAACATCACTTTAGATTTAAAAAAGTAACATCTTGTTGTAAGAAGTTAACACTGATTTATATTTACAGTCTTATTTTCACTCTCTTATCAGTCTTATTTTGCTTACCTGACGTTATTTTTCCATAAATTTTTAAAACAGATAATAGTTTCATACTAATTTAATTGTTAAAATCAATAGTCTTAATAACCACTGCGGTAGATCAGTTAGTAAAGTGCTCGCTCCGTAGGTGGGTTTGAACCCCGACACTTGATTTGAAAGTGGGTAGTGACTGTTCTTTCGCCAAGCACTCGGCATTACGAATGAAAGTCATGGTTCTTTCGGTTGGAACTTAAAATAAACGAGGTCGGGTGTCACGGTAGGCTTGGCACAATAAAGACTCCTGCTGTATAATGCTATAAGCGCAATGCACAGGCAAAATTTCTGCACTGTCACCTAAAGCTGGCAACATCTTCATATAAGTGAAATATTCTTGACTGGGATTTTAAACACCATTACTCAACTCAACTCAGTAGTCTAAATAGTGTCTTGTTTTCTTATTCATTCATTTCCTGGGGTAATTTGATTATTGTCAAGAACATGTTACGTAGCTGTTGATATCTATATTTACGTTTTTATAGGCAGCTGGTCCATTTGAAGAGAAAGCTGTTGTTATGGCAGTTCTAGATAGATCATTTGATGTGTTTGTAATGAAGTTTGGAGTGATCAAGAGGGTTTACTGTGATGTAAGTAATATTTACTCCTTTTCAAAAAGACAGTCATGGCAAGTTTGATTTACAACTCTCATTTTGGTAAGGAAGGGAGAAAGAAAACTTTGATACAACTCCTTTCAAAAGTTTAGGATTTCGGCATGCTATGATCTTTATCTTTGAGCTGGTTTCTGTATTTTACTTTGCACATCTGAATGTTTGTATTTTGCTTTTTGCATTTCCTGAATGTTTGTATGGAAAGTTTCATAAAATCCCCAATACAGTTTTAAAAGTTATGAAGCGAACAAGAAAATGTTTACATAAACCCAATATTTTATTATTCTGTATGCTCTTACCTTGACCTTCACCTGCACCTCCAAGTACCTTTGACCTTCACCTGCACCCCCAAGTATTGTGTTTTAACACATCTTCTGAATATGACAAACATCAATGGCAAGTTTCATTAAAATTATTCATACCTTTCGTTGAGGGTGTGGAAAGGAAAATGTTAACATAAGTTCATATGAATGGACAGATGGACATTGCCATAACATAATATAAATGTACATTTTATCCATACATTATTGTGCTTAAAAATTGTCATCAATTGAAAAATGTCTTGAAAAATGTAAAAAATATTTTTTCCTGCAGTTCAAACTTTTTAAATTCCATTTTTGTTTTCTATTAAATTTATTTATTTATTTATTTTTTTGTTTGCACTTATTACGATATAAATTGTTGGCTAACTTCACTTTGTTATGGATAAAAAAATGTATCATGTACGATGTGTTAAAAGATGTCCCTTTTTCACTTATTTGTCTTATGTCCCTGATTTCCATTTTGGAATTTAACATGCATGTCTTAAATAGATCAAAACTGAGGTGAGCAATTAAACACACAGGACTCTTTGATGGACAAGATAGCCAGCCAGCTACATATCCCTGTTTACATTACATTTGTCTATTTTATCTTTATTTGTATGTTTTCTTTGACAAATTGGAATACCTCTTTATAACTAGAACTGTCTCTTGAGAGCAAAATACTGTATAATGCTTATATTTCGCTGTGGTTTTATTTTCGCTATATTTGCGGTCAAGTGTATTCCCGCAAAAATTAAACCACCGTGAATAGACACTTGTGTTACAACCCCATTAATCTTCCTAGAGTCGTTTTCCTTTAATCAGATAAGACCACGAAAATGTGACACCGCGAATACACTAGTCATTGTCAAACCGCGAAAATTTGACACCTTGAAAATAAAGCAATATACAGTAACACCCCCCCCCCCCCCCCAAATCTACAAGGGTTTAATGTTTTACCTATCTTGATCTTTTCCTATATGACTTTGGTTCAAGATCATGGCACACCTTTGGACCATGAAGATTATTCATGTGAAGTTATTATTAGATTATGAGATATGGACACAATTTTACACGGACAGACAAATGGAAGGACAGACATGGCAATTCCTATATACCCTCCTCAAACTTGTTTGCGGAGGGTAAACTCACAAAACTATAGTTAATTAAATAGTATTATACTGGACAGATGCTTTATATAAGCAAGTCTTAATTAATTAATTTATTTTACCAGAAATTACAGCTGAAGCAGACATCATATAGAAAAGAACAGAAAGTATTGACAATGACTTGGGCTTCTACAGAGACGTGTAAGGAGGAGATAACTCAGAGTATTAGGATGTTTATGGTGATAGATTGTGTTGTGCAGGCCCATTCTGATGATTATCCATTAGCATGGAAGGTAAAGTATTACTTTATAAACTTAACAAGTTTAGACGAAGCTCTGTCCATCTTAAGTTCCAACCATCTAAGGAGTGGAAAAGTTTAATGGTGTTTTATGCCCCAGTCAAGATTCTTTTGCTTATATTGGGGAAGCCAGTTGAAGGAAAGTGGAGGAAGCTTACGTAGTTTACGATTAAAATTAAAACAAAGAAAATAAAAGCAGAGGTTAAACTTAAAATTCACATTAAATTCTCTCTAGTTGGCAGACTTTAATATACGTTCAGCATGGATTTTAAATTTATTTCTTCATTATTATCACTTTTGTAGGTTACTTTAAAACATCCAAAAGACAAGACTACCACTTAAATGTAAACATGATGGAAATGGTACAGGTACACAGCCAAGAACAACATAGTTCTGAATGCCGTCAGTCAGAGGAAGAAGATAAAAAAGATTAAAATGGTGCACAAGACATTGTGGAAGATTACAATAGCATGGGACCAGTGATGAAACTCTTGGAGTATAAGTTAAATAAATGGTGCACAATACATTATGGAAGATTATGATAGCATAGGGCCAATAATCATACTCTGAGAATAAATTTTAAAATAATGGTGCATGGTACATTGTGGACGATTGCGGTGGCATAGGGCCAATAATCATACTCTGAGAATAAATTTTAAAATAATGGTGCATGGTACATTGTGGACGATTGGGTGGCATAGGGCCAATAATCATACTCAGAGAATAAATTTTAAAATAATGGTGCATGGTACATTGTGGACGATTGCGGTGGCATACGGCCAATAATCATACTCTGAGAATAAATTTTAAAATAATGGTGCATGGTACATTGTGGACGATTGGGTGGCATAGGGCCAATAATCATACTCTGAGAATAAATTTTAAAATAATGGTGCATGGTACATTGTGGACGATTGGGTGGCATAGGGCCAATAATCATACATATACTCTGAGGATAAAAGTTGGATATAATTGAGTTTGATTCATTCTGGAACATATTTACAATTACTATTTGTGATGTGTACGTCAAATAGTCAAATTAAAAATCCATCCTGCTTTTAAGCAATTCCTCTACCTTACATCTGCATGGGGGAAGCTAATGATTTACTCATTAATAGTTGTCTTATTAGTATACCAGTTATAATTCCATGACTTTTTTGTGTAATGACATGCATATAATGTAATCTCTCATTATGTTTTATGCTTATTGCTTATATTACATTTCTAGGTAAAATTTTATCATGATGCCTCTTGATTACTTTGACATTTTGCTCATTTTCAGTTTCAAAAACTGAAATTTATTTCTTCCTCTAGTATGTTGTTTGTTTGATGTTGTTGTTTGTTGTAATAAGATGTCTTTAATTTATTGCCAAACTACATGTATTTAAAATACAAAAATTTGAAATTTCAAGAAACGCAACAACATTATGATAAGCTTTAACATAATTTGCTATACATTTATATTTGATTTTTTCTGTACTGTAATATTATACAGGCAAACCTGGCTTAAAGGTCGCCTCTACATAATAGCCACCTGCTTATAAAGGCCAGCAGAATTGTATCCCAATTGTTCTTTATTCATATTATTTGAACTTGTCTATAATGGCCATCTGCCCATAAAGGCTACTTTTACTGGTTCCCTTGGGTGGGCTTTATAGACAGGTTTGACTGTAATTGAAATGTTCAGTTATAATAATCAGCATGATACATTATTATTATGGGTGTTGAATTGTGAATTTCTTGTAATTTGTCCATCTGGTGTGCCACGTAAATAGTAGCCATTGAACTGTGATAAAATCATCTGTATAAGTTATTGTTCTAAGTATTGTTATCAACAATGAAATTTTTTTGTCATGAAATTTTAAAATTCAATAAATTTTAAATGATTTAAATTGTGTATGATTTAAACTGTGTATATATATATATATTGTTTTTATACCCCCCCCCCCCCCCTTCCTGCAAGAAAGCTGTGAAGGATAGTATTTTTCTGTCAGTCAGTCAATCCCTCAGTGACAGCAATGTTTACTCCATATCTCCTATCTTTTATTTAACCATATTTGACACAAATTTACACCAGCATGTGAGGGTTTGTCATGAACCATGTTATAATGTGTAGGTCAAAGTTCATGAGGTTAAACATGTATTTAAGGTTTATTCAGTATCAGGATTGTAACCATATTTGACACAGATGTAAATAAGCATGTGTTTAAACACAAATTCAAACCAGCACGTGAGGATTTGTCATGAGCCATGTAAAAATATGTAGTTCAAAGGTCAAGGTCACAAAACGGAAGTGGAGGTATGTGAGCATTCCCACGTTTCCTCTTGTTTTTACTGTTGTTATTCTGATCGTTGCCCATGGCTACATTGGTATACATACATACCAGTATTGTCTGGTCATTGGGTTCACTTTTGGGTGGATATCTCATTTTATTGGTTCTTGAAAATGCTTACATTGCATTTCTGGAATTAACATCTGGTATACATTTCGCTGCATGTTATTCCATTACTAATCGAAGTCCCTAGTAAAACAAACTGTACAAAGTACTCTTAAACATGTTAAACTTGTGTCACATGGTTATCACATGGTATGCTAGTAAATCCCAATTTTTAAGGAATCACTAGACAAAGTAAAGTCACATGGCTATCACATGGTATGCTAGTAAATCCCAATTTTAAGGAATCACTAGACTAGACAAAGTAAAGTCACATGGCTATCACATGGTATGCTAGTAAATCCCAATTTTAAGGAATCACTAGACAAAGTAAAGTCACATGGCTATCACATGGTATGCTAGTAAATCCCAATTTTAAGGAATCACTAGACAAAGTATAGTCACATGGCTTTCACATGGTATGATAGTAAAACCATTTGTTTGCAAGCGTCACCAAACCAACAAACCAACCTGTTCAAAGTAAACGGTATGACCATATCACTTAAACCTATGTTCATATGGTATGCTAGCAAACCCAAATTTTAAGGAATCGCTTACAAAACTAATAGAAAAACAAACATCCGGTAGTTGAACAAAACGGGCACGCTCTGCAAAACTGTGCAGAGGTAATCTATGTGGGTTCTGTAATATTTAAGGGCAAGTGGTGTATGCAAGAAATAATTTCTACAACACCTGCACAATATTTCATCTCCAACTAAGAACCGTAAAGAAGAAAATTTTGGTTGAAAAATTATATACATAAAGAAAAAAATTAATTGGTATTAAATTGTAAAGCATAATAGTTTCCACCATGCATCAGTTTATTTTCTTTTGATATCTACATTTTTAATCTAGCAAGTTGTGAAATAGCTGATGAGGTCTTGATGTAAGTGGAATATCATTCTTCATCGAGACGTAAAACTTCTTTCAATCAATCGATCGATTGATAATATTTTGCATTATTTGGTTTTTAACAACATTGAGGTGTTAGATAGCGCCAATGTCACTGTCACAGTAACTCTGGTGTTTGCATTACGGAAGCTGGGATCGTCGAACCGATCGTTCATTGCTTCCGTTTCGCGACACCGCAGTTTACATACTATGATTGCGCAACCAGTTGATAGTTTAAATTTCAAAGTTTGTTATATTGTTTGTAGAAGTTTTTTAACCATTTACTTTATAAGAATGGTTTATCATTGTAAACAAATTAAAGACTAAAAGACCAGACAACCAAGCTGCTTACAAATAAATTGTTGACATACGGATATTGCAAGCCTAGGCTTATCAAGACCATCAAAAAGTTATAATTATGGCCGTCGTCATAATATAGTGCCTATTCTATATTAAAAATACCCTGGGTGTAATTAAGGTTCCAAAGTCCTTTCGTTCTCAGTGTTAATTTGACACGTGGCGGATGTAGCGAGCTAAACAGAAGGCACTTACCCTTCCGGTGCACCCGGCCTCGCTTCCAAGCTGATAGAAGTTCACGTGTGCTCCTTAATGTTTTTACCTTGCTTTGGGGTTGTGATTTAGACACAGATTAGTATGTTTGTTTTTGACTTCGAAGAGAAGATACTAACCCTTCCGGTGCACCCGGCCTTGCTTCCCAGCTGGTAGAAGTTCACGTGTGCTCCTTAATGTTTTTACTTTGCTTTGGGGTTGTGATTTAGACACAGATTGGTATGTTTGTTTTTGACTTCGAAGAGAAGATACTAACCCTTCCGGTGCACCCGGCCTTGCTTCCCAGCTGGTAGAAATTCACGTGTGCTCCTTAATGTTTTTACTTTGCTTTGGGGTTGTGATTTAGACACAGATTAGTATGTTTGTTTTTGACTTCGAAGAGTTTGGACAATAACGTTGTTATATGATATGCACCAAATCTTGGTATGGTAACTAAAACAGTAAAAGTTATTTTTTTAATTGTTGAAATCCTTTGTTGACCTTCGAATACTTACACCATGATATATTGTATTGTAATCAAGTGTTTCAAGAGGAGCTCTACTTACTTGGATTCATAAAAAGTTTGTACTATTGAACCTCATATAATGCTTTTGATGGTTGGTTGGTTGGTTGAATGTTGCTTAACGTCGCATTAGCAATTTTTCAGCTATTCGCGACGAGAACTATTTTATTAATCTCTATGGATTAATCTATGACTGACACTTTTGTGTATGCATGTGAAGTGCGAGTGTGTTGTATTGTCTGTCTTGTACTTGCGCGCACTCAGGGCGACGTTAACGTGCTAGCTCACAGAGTCAGTACGCCGCAGTCAGTAAGCGTACCACTTCCCCAATCCATTATACTGATACCAGGCGAACCAGTAAAGGCTAACGGCAAGGAAAATTCACTTTCCCACATGTGGTCTGAACGGGACTCGAACTCAGCGGTGAGAGACCCTGGATTTGAAGACTGGCGTCTTATTTATTAGGCCACCGCGGCTTCTATAATGCTTTTGAAATACTCTTTCTGCTTCCTCGCCTCACCTGACACTCGGTAGTTAGCGGACTGGTTATCAGCTGGTTCACTGGGTGTCACCACGGGGATTAGTATGTATGACTACAGCGTACCGACTAAGAGGTAGAACCTTAAAGTGTGTTCTAGTACAATGTAGACCATCAAAAAAAAAAAAAAAGGGGGAAAAAAGAAAAAAAAACCCAAAAAACAAACAAACTCGCATAGCCTTTTCCTACATTTTTATCCTTAAAAGATTAAAAAACTCGCTCCCGCCGTGAAATAGCTAAAATTCGCGGCTGATGCGACTTTACAACGAATAACCAATCCTGTTATTCATTGTGATTTTTTTGGAGTTGGATGTTAAACCAAGAGATACCTATTGGAAAAGAGCTTTGTGAAAAACAAATTTTTGTTGTTGTCTTTCGGGAAGCAAATATGGCATAGTCACACATAATTCAAATAGAATAAACGACATCTTCTTATCCAGTTTAATTGCTGATATTATCAGCCTGATAATCTTATTTTTACAATCGGTTTCCTTACCCAAAATATGTAAATATGCAATATCGGAATGTATGGATAAATTTTCCTAGTACATAGAAAAATATTTTATAATACACAATTCTTTATAATCAACAATAAAAATACTGACAGTACAGACCTGTTGAAAGTTTAGCACTGAAACGATCGAAAAGGAATAGAAGTTCCACTACCAGGTCTGGGATCCGACCAAAACGGGAGAAAAATCAAATCCCCCGATCGGGGGATAAAGCTTCTAAGCGTTTTTGTGACTATAACATCGCGCATGCGAATTTTATTTGTTTGCCTAGAAATGGGCTTAAAACCGATCCCCCGCTCGGGCGGATCCCAGACCTGATGATTGACAGATTTGTGACGAACAGCTTGGGTGTTGTCCTGGTGGAACATTGACACACCTGTCGTTCCATGACGCAGACGCTTCAAGTAAGTTTGATATTTTCTGTAACTGCCTCAAAGTTGGTACATGGTATGTGTTTGTCTCGTTTGACCCGAGATAATCGACCATCAGAATACCATTAGCATTCCCGGAAACGGACGCTTTAACCTTTCAAGCTGATGCAACATTCTTTGTTTTCTTTGCGGCGAGTAAAAATCAGGATGTTTCCATTGTTTAAGACTGCTGTTTGCATCCGACTCTAGTTTCATTCATAGTAGCAAATCTCAGAAGAAAGTCAGCAGGATCTAACCTCTAAAAGGTTTAGATTAGAACACAAAGTGCGCTTGGGGAGCTTCCGATTAACTGTTGTTACACAACGGAGTAAAAGCTTTCCCATGGCAAGATCCTCTGTCAGAATATCAAGTAATTACTGACGTATAGGTAGCTACGTGCCTGGTGGCGCATAATGAGGTACACGCCTGGTGCTCGCGATACTGGCGTATAGGGAGCCACGCGCCTGGTGGCGTACTGGCGTACAGGGAGCTACGTTTGCATTTGATGTTCATCTTTTTTCAATACAAAGTATTGCTGGTTGATGACACTGGTCAACACTGTCAAAATTTATTAGGACGTTCTGAGGGTGATATTATACATGTATATATATATAACCATAACTATTGAAAGTCTGGGGATTAAGAAGTTATTTCTATTTTGCAGAGGAACCTAATTTTGACCAATGGAACCACCTTATACCCAACAGTTTCTTCCCTTCAGAGATGGCTCCCGTTAATGGATGATGGTGAAATAACATATTCATCGCTTAGTAACATAACTTTGTTACAGTGTGGGTATATTTACAGTTAACAATCAAAGGTAGTCCCTGGCATCCTAGACAAAGTGCTTGCAAAAAGGCAAACATGAAGATACTCTAGCCATTTAAACGTTAACCGTTTCATTGTTTTCTATCCAAATTGAGTTTTCAGGTGTAGGCGCTGTTTGCAATTAATATTTGATGAAAACCATGCAATCCTATAATCATTGGCAAAAGTGTTTTAGGGTTCCCTGAAAACTACCGAGTCAGTTACTTCAGTAACTAGATATGGTGCTTAAATGTTTCGGGGGTATCCGGCTTCTGATCGCTTTAACCTACTAACAAAATTAAACTAGAGCGTTAACAATGAAAAGTTTACCCACGACAGACAAAGACATCACAATAGCTCACCTGAGCACTGCACTTTGTGCTCAGGTGAGCTAAAAAGGTCGACAATAGGTATCAGAACCGTAATGTATATAAAGGCTGTACTAAGAGTCTTACAATATATATTTTAATATGCAAAGTTTATAATATATACATGTATACATAATGTATGTCAAATTACAAAGTCTTATATTTTTCTGTAGCTTGTACCAAAAGAGAAGTTGTGCCCGGTTCTTTGTTAGAGTGACCAGCATCCTGTACAATATGGAAATCTGCTTCAGGCCATTTTCTGTGTAGAAGCCATGCTGTTTCTGCAGGACAAACTATATCATAACGACCTTGTACAATAGTTGCTGGAATGTTATTGTTACGGATTTTATCTACATTGTCCAATAATTGACCATCTGTCTTAAAGAATCCACCATTGACAAAATAATGGCATTCTATCCTGGCAAATTGTAATGACCACGTATCCTTTTCAGCTCTCTTCAACATATCCTCGTCTATATGAAGCCTAGATGTAGCCATCTCCCAAGCACTCCAGGCTTTGGCAGCCTTAACCCTGGTAGCTTCATCTTCACTTGTCAGCTGCCGGTAATAGGCTCCCATGATGTCTCCTCTTTGGACCTCGGGTATTGGTTCTATATAATCCTCCCATTTATCCGGGTATATAAAACTGGCACCATCTTGGTAGAACCATATCAGTTCTCTCCTACGTAGGGTAAATATACCTCTGAGAACAAGGGACTTAACTCTGTCTGGGTGAGTTTCTGCATAAGCCAATGATAAGGTTGAGCCCCAGCTGCCCCCAAAGACATGCCACTTGTCAATTCCGAGGTGTTTTCTGATCTTTTCCATGTCCTCTACTAAGTCCCATGTTGTATTTTGTTTTAGTTCTGCTGGTGGTGTTGATTTACCAGCACCACGCTGGTCAAATAGAATAATCCTGTAAGATTGTGGATCAAAAAATCTACGGTCTCTTTCACTTGTCCCTCCGCCTGGTCCGCCATGGACAAATATAACTGGTGTTCCGCCTTTATTACCAGACTGTTCAAAATAAATATCATGTATATCAGATACCTTTAGCATGCCATTATAAAAAGGTTCTATCTCTGGAAAAAGTGTTGTTCGTGCCTCAGTAGACATATTTCTGGCTAAATGAAAATGTCCTCCAGGTATTTTGTAGTATTTGTTAAACTTTAGTCTATATTTGAACTGAAGATCTGGACCGGATATGTGACGCCTTGCAATGGATAAAAGCTTATTTGTCAAATTTGCCTGTCTCTGGATATTAAAACTTATTGCCATCCACCTAAACACAAAGTCCACTTCTTACTTACGGAAGCAATTTTTCTTTCTCTGTACATAGTTTCTTCCATTGCCCGAGCACCGCTCATGGACCATAGGGAGTATATATATATATATATATATATATATATATATATATATATATATATATATATATATATATATACAGACTACCAAATGACGATACTTGGTTGAATGTTGCTTAACGTCGCATCAACAATTTTTCAGCTATTCCCGACGAGAACTATTTTAATAATCTCTATGGATTAATCTATGAACAATTTAGTGTATGCATGTGAAGTGCAAGTGTGTTACAACTATGGTCTGCTTCGTAGTAGCGCGAACTCAGGGCGACTTTAACGTGCTAGCTCACAGAGTCAATACGTCACAGACAAGCGTACCACTCCCCCAGTCCATTATACTGATACCGGGTGACCCAGTAAAGGCCACCGGCAAGGAAAATTCACTCAGTTCCCACATGTCACGGGTCTGAGCGGGACTCGAACTCGCAGCGGTGAGACCCTGGATTTGAAGACTAACGTCTTATCCATTAGGCCACATATAAATAGCGATACTGTGTATATGAATAAAGTAAAAGCATGTAAGGGATAGTGTAATTTAAGATCAGTTGTATTGTTGAGAGGAGATCCGAATCTGCCAAACGTCTGCTAGTGTACATTTCAAGTTCCATAAAAAAAGAATCCAAATTAAATACTGGTGATGTATCTTTGAAAACAGTTCGGATCGATGTCAGTATTTGAGAACTCTTTTAAAGCTTTTGTCTGATTTAAATAATCCAACCGTAACTGTACTACAAGATAACGCTCCATACTACAATATTCGAACTTCCAGCAGCACAGCACCAAAGTCCAATACAACAAAATATGAAATGGTAAATTGGTTAAATCAGAACAAAATTCTTACCATACAAAAATTAATGCACTGAAGCCGGGAATCAACTAAATAACCCAGTTGAACCTGCCTTAAAGGCCACCTCTATATATAATGACCACCTGCTTATAAAGGCCAGTAAAATTGTATCCCAACTGCTCTTTATTCATATTTATTATACCCCCGCTTAAAAATGGGGGGGGGGGTTATATAGTGATAGGGGTGTCCGTCCTTCCGTTACAACTTAGGGTACCTATCTCTTATCCGCAACTCCTCCTAAACCCTTCAATGGATTTTCATGAAACTTTCACACAATCTTTGTGATATAATGTAGATGTGCACCTCCTATTTAAAAATTTGATCCGATGGATTTTTTTTATGGGGTGGAGCGGGGGGGGGGTATTTTTGTGAGCTTGTGACTCACAGTTTTTCTAGTTTAAACCTGTATTTAAAGTCACCTGCCCATAAAGGCCACTCAAGTTTACTGGTTCCCTTGGGTGGCCTTTATAGACAGGTTTGACTGTACATGTTTGGCAGATGTTTTGGCTAAACATCTGTTTAACACTTCATACTTTGATCAAAGATTAAAAGCAAACGCCATTTGCAATCCTTATATTTACAACCATGTAGGTGTTCTTTGATGCTTTTTAAAGAATACATTGTACCAGATTAAATAGAAGACAAATATCAAATGGAACTATTTGTGTGGAGTGTCACGGCGCATTATTACGTTTCATACACCATGACGGAACTATTTACAACAGTTCATCGAAAAAATAACGTCAGTCTAGAAAAGTGATTCATATAGAGGGCGATATTTAGATTGTAAATATTAAGTTATAATTGATAAAAATAAAAGTGCCTCTACAGAAAAGGGATCAAATTATTGTCCTACACAAAATCAAGCAAGTGATGCTCATGTATGCCCGTCATGAATTCAAAGTAACCTGGCCCCGGTTTCACAATCATTCCTTAACTAAGAGTTGTCTTAACTTAAATTTAGCAAATTTTGGCAAGCTATTATTGGAACTACGGATAAATATTTTTGTCAAAACTAAATGCAGATGTCATAAGCATTATATAATCTTTTAAATGACACCTTAAATTCCCCAATATCTTAGCGATTAACAAAATTATAAAGGTTTTTAATTTGCCAGATTTAAGTTAAGGAAAATCTTAGGTTAAGAAATGATTGTGAAATCGGGTCCTGGCCTCAGTTTCACAATCATTCCTTAATTTAAATCTGGCAAATGTTGACAATATTTTATAGAAGTTTCAACAAAATTAAAATATTGATGCAGTAAGCTTAGAGTGATCTTCAATAGGACACATTATGTTTTTGAATATCTTGAAAACTAACAACATTATTTAGACTTCAAATTTTCCAGATTTAAATTAAGGAAAATCATAAATGATTGTGAAACCGAATCCTGGCCTAAAACTAGGTGGATTTCACCAGACACGATGAAAACTACACATCTTATCTGATACCAGGGTATGTAATAGGGTTGTATAGGCAAACAACTTTGACATGTCCGCTTGACCTTTCATTAGGAACATTCATACAAATGGGTTCGCTCAATACACGGATATGGTTAGGATTCGCGGTGCATACATGTATACACTGTACGGGTTTATTGCTATGTAGACGAGTTAATACCTGTGTTCCCTATACTTAAATGTGCTCGTCCATAATAAATACTTAAAGGTCAAGTGAACAGGTCAGTGTCGTTTGCCTATACTCCACGTATTATCTTATTTACAAGGTCCGTCTGTGTTATAATAATACCCTGATATAAATTAACACTTTGTACGAGATTATTATGCACGCTGGTATGGCAAATATTTGGGTATGTATGAATTCATTTATTTCTGAACGAAAACATTGTTTATGAACCAAAATGGGATTTTACTCAGTTATACGGTATACCGCAGTTATATGTCTCTGACAGTCTGGGTATACACAGCCCCAATGAGACATATTCCGACGAATAAAGTTATATAAACTCAAATAGCGATTGTGTGTCATATTGAGCACCCTGCCACAGGATACACAGCTCAAACAAGACCATATCCCGGCGAGTTGGTGGTTTTTTTTTTTTTTTTTTTTTTTGCCATAGAGTAATGGATTAAAATACCAAAACATGCCAAAGTAACGTTTGAAATGAATTCTCACCTCCTCTTGCCAAATCTGAAATTTCATATTTTTTAAAATAAATTTTGATAATATCCTCTTATAACACGTGTTAGTGACCATACGTACTCGAAAGTAAACATGAGGGCAAGATGTGCTTTGTTCGTAATCACGGGTTACATAAATACGAATTTTACCCGCGGAGGTAATATCACAACAATTAATACATTATTATTTGGCAAGATTCATAACGGTTTTGATCATGTTTCATATATTCCTTACCCAGTGAGTGGAAGTAATTGTTCCACACAAACGTTAGGGGTATCACGTGGTACAATGGTGAAATCCACCACACCACTCAAACTCTGTGAATCCTTTCGTCCAATCATGATATTTCTTTATGTCTTGCAGGACAACAAACAACAAGATGATTTAAAAATGGTGTAAATTCGTTTGTTACAAACCTGTTGTTCGCTATCATATTTATTTCATTACCATTGTAGATGAAAACGTTATTGTTGATCGGCTGTTTGTGTGTCCTTGTTGACCAATCAGAGGGTTGGTTTTCCAAGTTCAACTGTAAAAGTAAGTAATCACACAGGAAATTTAGAAATGAATAAAAATCCATAACTGAATATCATACAGGCTTCTTTTATCCCCCCATCTAATCCGACAGATGAATGCTGTTTAAGGCGACGGAGTTTTTTTTTGTGGTTGCCTATAGATTTTTATGGCCAAATCTACTTCTTTTGAACAAGTATAACGAAAACTGCTTGATGCCATTCTGTCACCAATGAGCGTTTTGCATAATTTAAATAAGGTGGCAAAACTGATTACTACCAAATGAAGAAAACGCCAGATTATGTCCATTTTAGCATACATTGTATTTAAATATTTCAATATGCCAGTGTTAGATTAAACAGTTTCTTTTAAATCGCATGTCCCATAGAAGTAAATTAACCCATTTAACTTTCTTTAGACCACAAATCGGGAATCATCCCATGTATCTGTGTCGTGTCCTAATTACAAAGGCTCTAGATAGATCTTTGACTTTGGAAAGCAATTGGCCACTCGTTTGCAGGGTTAATCAAAATTACGTTAAAGGTCACCGGTCACCAAAAACCGAATTTTTTTAGTACTATTTTCCGAAAGATTACATCATAAAAAGTCGATTTAGCCACAAATAACATTTTTTAATCATTTCTGTCCTTTTCTACAGCGTAAATTAAAGCCCTGAAACTGTTGAAAATCTGTATTATCTCCCTTTGGTAGTAAAAAGGCACAAAACCGGAAGTGACGCAGAAGGTGTTATCCATGCTATTTAGGAAATGAAGCTTGTATAGTGAACTGCATTTATTACCCAGATAAATCGGAAATAACTTCTAGTGTTTATATATATATATATTTATTTTTTTAGCATTGGGTATTTCAGATTCCTTCAGCAGAAAAAAAAATAAATAATAAGAAATAACCCAAGAAAAAAAACTATATTTGTGTTTGCTCTAAGTATGATATACTATTTACTAATATTTTTACAAAATATAATTTTACATTTCTTTTGAAATTTATTTATTTTTTTAGATTAAAATCACAGATTTATTATTATTATTATTATCATTATTATTATTATTATTATTATCATTATTATTATTATTATTATTATTATTATTTACCCATGCAATGAATAAAAAACACGTTTTCGGGTAGAACTGGGTCCAAGACCTGTAGTTTTTTTGTACAACTAAATTATCAAAATAAAGGTTTAAAAAATAATTTGTTATTGTCTCTCAAATAAAATATTTCACTCCAGTATTACATAAATATGAAAACTTTCAATTCAATAGCTTCCTATTCCTTATTTGCAGTAAGTTTAATAATAATAATATAATAATAATAATCATTATTGTTTCCATTGTAAAATAAAAAAATAATTCATATAATAACTTTATTACGCTTAATTTTAATGGGATTAAAAAAACGTCATCAAAATGTGATACCAGTGGGATTATGCTCGACTAACTAAGGACTCAAAACTCGAGTGAAACTTTCTTTCTTTTATTCACAATAAATTTATATCGTTCAAAGTGTGATTTACACCCCTCACATACCAGTATAATTAAGAGATTATCAATATGCTACAGTACACTGGGAAACATCCTGTTTAGAAGTAGACATCTACCACCTGTAATCAACAGAGTTTACCTTACAATATGCAACATTAATTGACACGTGTGATTATCTATATGATATACCCGGTAAATGTTATTTGTCATTTTTGATGGATTCTGAAAATCGAATAAATTAAAGTAAAATTAGATTGGTTAATTTGAACAAGACATACACGTCTTTGTTTGAATGTGTGAGCTGATTGAATTACAGAATTAAATTAATTTTGAAAATTAAAATTGTTTAAAATCTATTTATTAGACTTAATTCATTCATAATAGAATTGTCTTAAATGATTATATCACTCGTATTTTCCTGACTTATCTCGTAATATTTAATCTGAATACATTCAAAACAACTAGAAAGCTGCATGAAGGACTTGTGTAAATCTGGTTTTAATTTGTTCTGAAATTTGTGGAAAAAGCATGTTCATCGGTCATTGTGATTTTATTATCTCCAAACTTCACAAAATATATCATTTTGACTTGAAATCAAACTTTAAAACCCTTTTAAACGCCACACAAACCCACATGTATTATATGGATACATATATAGATAATGTGTCTTTCCTCAGCAGCTTAACACCATGTACGTCATCAATTAGGTCGCCGGAAAGTTACGAGCGGTGACGGAAACTACCGAGTATTAGCAGTTCGTTCAGGTAAGGTTTTAGTGTATTACAGGTAAATGTAAGGTTTGGGAAACCGTCAGACACATCAATATTGACTATTCTACCCATTGGAATGCAAAATACAAAATTGATAAATTTGGTGACCGGTGACCTTTAAGGGCTAATTCTTTTGATCGAAACTAGTGGTTTACAACATTTAGGCTATCAGTAGTATTGTCGGCCATCATATTTCATTTATTTTAAAGGCATGAAAGACACATAGACTCGAAAGTGAGGTTCTGAGATTTAACTTAAACTGTGAAAATGACTAATGACTTACCAATTTATGATTTATGTTGAAATATCAATTTATGTATATTTTCAAACATTATTGTAGGAAAACAGAGTAATGCCGACGAGCCATACTATTTCGGACACACTGATCTGAAATGTTTATTTGACACCGCCATCATAAGGGCAAAACGGAGTGCCCCATGGCGATTCCCATACGCCTTAAAACATGGTTGGATATATTATAAAGGACATTATTTCGAATTTGGAGTGGACGCCAATGATACCGGTACTCTGGACTTTTCAGTTTCATCTGGTCATCCACATAAAGGCAGGGAGTGTGCACATGAACGTGAAGCTATGTTGGCGGGATTTTCACGACTAAGTGTTGACTGTTTGAAGAGGTGTTCTCGTAGCTACACAAAGAAATATGGCGTTTACAACTTGTTTTCCAATAATTGCAATATGTTTGCTAATAGAATATCCGAGATACTTTGTCGCTCCAGATGTCCAAAATGGTGTCAATAAAAATACTAACTGTATAGCGTTACATATCATGTAGACAACTTTAAACGGCAGCATTGAATAATAAAAGAAACTTATAAACCTACAGTATAGATCTATGATTTTGTTTAATTACAAACTAGATAACAGGGGCGTAGCTTACTATGAGGCAACTGAGGCAACTGCCTCGGTAAAAATCAGTCGTATTATATTTTTTTCACAGAAACGCGAAAAAAATAGAAAAGGATAAAAATAATTAATATTCAAAATATGAAATTATTATGTTAAAGGTACCAAAGAGTTACTCACTTGTTGTAAAAGGAGTTTTGGTGTCACATTGAAGAATTAGTTTTGAATTTTCCAGACCATTTCGTATTTTTCATTTCAAAGGTACCACCACATTTTGTACGTTAGTCACTGTTAATAAACTGCTGTCTTTTCGACGACTGACTCAATGAAAATCTTGAGTGAAACTTGAGTTACTAAGTTGTTTTATTTGTTTTTCGGGGGAGTTCCTTGGTTTGAAGCGCTTTCGAAGCTTCTAATTTTTGCCTCGGTTATAATTGGTTCCTATCTACGCCCCTGAGATAACCAGTAGTTCCTTTGATAAATACAATGTATATAATTACTATATAGAAAAAATGCCACAGCCACCAACAACAGTAAAAGAAACGGGCACTTGCCATAATGACAAAGTAGTGCGCAGTGTTGCAACCGCTATTGAAATAACGACCACTATTGAAATAATTATTTCAATAGCGGTTGAGAATGCACTGAAATAACGACCACTATTGAAATAATTTCAATAGCGGTTGGGAATGCACTGAAATCACGACCACTATTGAAATTGGAATAATTATTTCAATAGCGGTTGTATCTGCACTGAAATAACGACCACTATTGAAATAACTATTTCAATAGCGGTTGAGGATGCACTGAAATGACGACCACTATTGAAATAATTATTTCAATAGCGGTTGAGAATGCACTGAAATAACGACCTCTATTATTTCAACAGCGGTTTGGAATGCACTGAAATAACGACCACTATTGAAATTATTTCAATAGCGGTTGAGAATGCACTGAAATAACGACCACTATCGAAATTGGAATAATTATTGCAATAGCGGTTGTATCTGCACTGAAATAACGACCTATATTGAAATAATTATTAGTCCCCTATCGGTGAAACCGAAAGGGGATTATAGTGATAGTCGATGTCCGTCTGTCAGTCTGTCCGTCTGTCCGGGCTTGTATCCGCAACTCCTACCAAACTACTGAAGGGATTTCACTCAAACTTTACAAAATTGAGCATCAGGAAGTCCTTTTATGCATATCCAAAGGGCGTTGTTGTCAGATGTGCGTCTGTCTGTTCAGCCGTCCGTCCGTCCGTCCAGAAAGCTTGTATTTGCAACTCCTTCCAAACTACTGCTGCTACGGGCCTGCTTCCGGCCTCACTTCCATGCTGGAAGTTCACGTGTACACTTTGTTTTGCCGTTTTCACGTCCAATGGTTTAATTACACTGGATTAACCCTAATGTATATTGTTGTGTTTATATAAATGCACATATAGACTAGAAAGTTGTTTCTTGAAATTAGTCTAAATTTCGCTCTGCTTAAATTTAAAAATTACGAACTGCAATATGAATCTTAACATGTTCATCTTTTATTTGTATTTTTGTCATAACGTTTTAAAGAAGAAAACTGCATTTTATGAATTGTAAGATACACACTTTTCTATCTCGTTCTTTTTAAATGGTTTTACTTTATGAATACCACTGAATATAGTAATTTATAAATTTTATTTATTTTTTATTTTTAAAAAACACTTACCTCTGTTGATCAGTACAAAGTGACTTCTTCTCTTGAAAGCACCCGTGACTCCGAGTCTATTTCGATTGGTTAGCAATAACAAATGATAAGTATTGGCACTGAAAAAACTAGTTTTTTCTTCCTTTTCTGTCTCAATGCCTTTGCAGATGAACTTGTCACATACGGTAATATTTTAATGTATTGTTTTATTGCCTCCCATCTCTTTTTTAAAATAATGGGAAATACATATTGCAATGCAATTTTGATGTATCATTGAAGAAGATTTTAAGTCCTGTACTTATGCCTTGTATAAGAGGTATGGCGGGTTTGATGTGATTTTGTCCTAAATGGACCGTTTTGGTTTTTGAAAAATAAAAGTCTAAATATTCTTGCACTTAATTTATAAAGCAGCAGTATTTTATGTGGACTTTCATATTTTGGCTCATACAAAGGTATATTTTACTTGACTTTTTCTTAATAAGCTCATCTTTGTGCTCTATTATGCTAAAAAAAATGAAAAATGAGGGGGTTTTCCCGTCTTTGATAATTATTTTCAAAGTGTTCTCCTCGGAAGACCATTTTTTATTTTATTGTTTCTGAAAATATTTTCAAAATGCAATCATTAAGAGTTTTCAAAAAATTGGTCCTCGTAAGAGAAAATGGTCAATTTTTGAAAATTACGGAAAATTAAAACTGACCACTGCACATATAACTGATGTTGCATTTTAACTCGGCTGGCACTTACAGCTGTGGTTAGCTCAGTCGGTAGCGAGCACGCTTTGCAACCTGTACGGCATGGGTTCAAATCCCACCCGGATACCTTTTAATTTATTCTTGTTTTTTTTTTAATTTTTATCTTTATAAAATACTATTGTTAGATTTTTCCTTTACAAATATTAGTTTTTAAAAAATGAGCATTATATTCTTTAAAAACACTACTAGCAGATCAATACATGTAGTCTACAAGCCAGGTTACATTTTATACAATAAATCTACTCATATCACCCGTATAATTCTTAGTGAAGTTAATACTTTATTGTTCAAGTGTTTCTGTTAATTGTATAAAGATGAAAAATGAAGATTATGGATGTTAAGGTTTGTTCAATATCTTCGGCTCTTCAAGGAAAACAAGTTAACACAGACAAAGCGCTTGTTTTTCATAGACCTGGGCTTAGTAACCCGAAGCTCTCTTGCAGTACGAACACTTAATGCCTATATAACACAATGACGTTAAGTGTTCGTAACTGCTAAGATAGCTTCGAGTTACTCATCCCTGGTCTAATTATAGAACGCGAAATCCTCAGGTGTTTAAAAATACACCGTACGTCATTCATCCATTCAAGCAGGGGGCAATGTGAAAAGCGCCTATCAAACCCGCCATACCTCTTTAGCTCAATGTTATTTTTTAACTTGGGTCTTATATATCAGATCTGAAATATCTTATCATTTTCTTCTCTGAAAAAATTTGCGGTTAATATGTATGGATTATAGTTCATTATGTTTTATAAACTGAATGTTATAGAAAAAACCCTTCTTAAAAATATTTAAACGGTATCTTAATTAAAATAATAGCGGTTAGGTTAGTGCAAAAAGAGCACGTTTATTATTCAATAGTGGTCGTTATTTCAGTTCTCAACCGCTATTAAAAATTCAATTATTATCTAACGCATAAAGCAAATGTCGTTATTTCAGTGCATTCTCAACCGCTATTGAAATAATTTCAATGTGGTCGTTATTTCAGTGCATTCCAACCGCTATTGAAATAATTTCAATTGTGGTCGTTATTTCAGTGCATTCCCAACCGCTATTGAAATAATTTCAATAGTGGTCGTTATTTCAGTGCATTCTCAACCGCTATTGACAATAATTTCAATAGTGGTCGTTATTTCAGTGCATTCTCAACCGCTATTGAAATAATTTCAATTGTGGTCGTTATTTCAGTGCATTCTCAACCGCTAGTGAAATAATAGAGGTCGTTCTTTCAGTGCATTCTCAACCGCTATTGAAATAATTATTTCAATAGAGGTCGTTATTTCAGTGCATTCTCAACCGCTATTGAATTAATTATTTCAATAGTGGTCGTTATTTCAGTGCATTCTCAACCGCTATTGAAATAATTATTTCAATAGAGGTCGTTATTTCAATAGCGGTTATAACAGCGCAATGACATGGTTCAGATATTTTTAAGGTCCAATTAATAATTATTCCAATTTCAATAGTGGTCG
This sequence comes from Anadara kagoshimensis, assembly GCA_021292105.1. Taxonomy (NCBI): domain Eukaryota; kingdom Metazoa; phylum Mollusca; class Bivalvia; order Arcoida; family Arcidae; genus Anadara; species Anadara kagoshimensis. The sequence goes on along the minus strand of CM037870.1, from coordinate 33,431,178 downwards.
TTATTTCAGTGCATTCTCAACCGCTATTGAAATTATTTCAATAGTGGTCGTTATTTCAGTGCATTCTCAACCGCTATTGAAATATTATTTCAATAGTGGTCGTTATTTCAATAGCGGTTATAACAGCGCAATGACATGGTTCAGATATTTTTAAGGTCCTAACATCCCACTTTATAATGAGTGTTGGTCCTAAATACACCATGCCAAACAGCGAATCCAGTCCCCCAGAGTTGCAGACAAAATTGGTTGGACTATACAATCGCAACTACATTAAGTTCAAATGGGTGGTTTGTATAATTCTTGGTGGTTTTTCACAAGCTGCACTTGCCTTGATTAAGAAAATTTGTGATGATACTTCTTTAATGATACACTCATTCACTTTAATATACGTCCTACTTAAAAATACCACAGAATATCTTTCTTTAGGAGGTAACAGTGCTGAACTGTCGCTGTACCTGAACTAAGCTTCAAATCTGTAGTAACTTTGTTTTAAACCTTGCTTGCAATTTTAATTGGTTAATTTAAGTGACCAAGTCTACCATTGATCACATGGTGTGTGTAAGAGTTTCTTTTGACCAGAAAAATTGAAGGAAGACGATAAACAGTACACATGTAGTTGTTTCTACTATTGCAATTCAAAGTTTTATGTCGGAGGAAACTAAACTATGAGAGGGGGGGGGGGGGGTTAGTGCACCTCAAATAAAAGAATACATATAAATGGACAATTTAGTAGATTGTTTCAGGATATTAAGAATGTAGAGTTGAAAGAAATTGCTTAACCAAACATACAGCAATGGGAGTACAGTCCAACGTGTTCCCCGAGAGCCTGCCTTAAAGGCAGCCTCTATATAAGAGCCACTTGCTTATAAAGACCAGTAGAATTGTATCCTAACGTTTCTTTTTTCATATTATTTGAACCTGTATATAAAGGTCACCTGCCCATTAAGGCCACTTTCATTGGCTCCCTTTGGTGGCCATTATAGACATGTTTGATTGTAAATGATTAATTGTATTGACAATAAACACATCAATGATGAGAAGTAACATGCATTTAAAAGTAAGCAAGTAGAACTTGCGATTTTAGTACATGTTCATGCTACCCACAAGTACACATGAAAATAACAGAAAAACTATCTATTTAAATCATTTAAATTATTCTAAATTAAAATGATAAGAAGCTTTAATACCCGATATGATATTTAGAACATGTACTTGCTACCAAAAAGTACTGCACATAAATAAAAAATCATAAAAACTTTTTATTTTAATCATTTAATTAAACATTAAAAGCCCAATATGAATACATAATGTATATCCATAGTGTGATGTATACGGGTACAATGTAATTCTTATAACAGTGTCAAACAATTATACACCCGTCATTTATCATTAATACATTATAAAAAAAATAAAGGAAAATACAGGTTAAACAAGAGATCATAATGTTATAAGGTATGAGAGTAGGTATGGTAAGATATAGACCTGAATTCAAGGCTCTTGTAACGGCTTTTATATTCTGTAACGGCAACTGTCCGAATATAAAAGCCGTTACAAGAGCCTTGAATTTCAGGTCTATGTAAGATATCACTACCCAAATGAAAGAAAAATTCTTGGCAATTAATCTTCTTTTGGTATAATAGATGGCTTTGACCGTCTTATTATGGGCGGGCATGGCTAGTGGTAATGTCAACGGCTTTCTAAGTCAAGGGTTGTGGGTTCCAAGTTCTTGGAACCTCCTTTGGGACTTGGAAATATTTCGAGATGATTTTCATCTCCTTTCCATACCAGAGCTGTAAAAGATTAACATGCTAAAATAGTCTTCAAATGAGACTCAAACCAAGGTGCTGAATCTCATTGCACGCTTAAGACACCTCTGTAGAGTTTGAAAAAAGAGTATGCCACCTGTTGTTCCTACAGAGGACTCTTACAACTAGAAGTGATTGAAACAGACTAAGCAAGATAAGGAAAAGAAAAGAAAAGAATCATAAAGTTCAGCTTACAACACCTGGCAGGTCTAGATAGATAGATAGATAATAGGTGCTTACTCTTCCAGAGTACCCAACCTCATTTCCCTGATGGAAGTTTACATGTTTAACTTAATTTGCCTGTTTTCAATGTTTTTATGTTGCTTTTGGAATTGTGATTTAAACATGGACAGGTGTGTTTGTATTCAATTACAACAAACATAGTGACATCATTTATAGGACTTGATCAGTCTTGCTATTTTGTCAGGAAAACAGTTTTGTCTTTGAACAAATAATATAGAAAACTCTTGACTCCAACTGGGTAGCTGAGGTAGAAAAACATTTGGAATAGAGATAATTTTGTAGCAATATCATGTTAAAGCTAGAGGTTACACTTAAGAAATGACATTCTGATCATGGTATTTCAAGGGGTAATGCAAGATAGTGTGGCACGTGCATTCTTTTAATAAATATTTTGATTTGTTTAAACCCTTGGCGCTATTTCTTCTAAACCTGCTTATGTGAGATACGATTTTAAGCCATGTGACATCGGCGTCTCTCACATGACCCCGTGTAAGATATGACGTAATATTGCGGGAAAATTGATATACATCAAGGGTCATGATCCCAATTGTCTTTTAACGGGAATTGCAATACAATTGCTTCTGCATGTTTCATCAGAGAGATACAGTCATATTGTAAATATATGTTTATGCAGACTAGATACATATGATATGTCATCAAATCATTACGATGCCTGAACTAAACACAGACATAAAAACAGATCTTTTACTGTGGGGAAACCCTGTAAAAATTGTGGCCACTATTGATAAGTAAATTAGCATCAAGCTAAAAAAAAGACCCACACATAATTTCTTCTAATTTTGACTTGCATACAAAGCAGTACAATATAAAAATATGTCTAGACACGCCATCTAAAAATCTCACAAGTCACATTGTGGCATATTTTGCTTTTGCTCATGGCTCCTAAAATTATGTAGGAGTTGCCAATCTCTGGGTTTTAATTCCTCCGATTGAATTTATATTCACCTTTCCTTTTTTGCCTTTTAGAATGTCAATTTTGACCTGACTGTTTAACCTTTAATTTGAATTTTATATTGTGCTAATATACTGGGTGATTAAGTTATGACAGCATGTTTAATAACCATAAACACTTGGTACCCAGTATTAGTATCATCTGTCCTTATATATCAGCTTTATATAGCCCCTAAATTACACAATAGGTATGTCTGTTTGAATATTCAAATTAAAGATCAAACAGCCAGGTCAAACTTGATGCACTTAAATCATAAACATTTTGAAGTGTCAAAGATGCATACCATACCTACTAGCTACACTTTCAACCATTGTGAAATGCTAACAAAGTAATTCAGTTAATTTGAATGTCACTTGCATATTTACATGTATTCATTTTTCAACTTAATAACGTAAAACCTAGTGTAACCAAAATTTGATTTATATATTGAAAACTCTGCCCTTTTAAGAAACCAGATCTGGAATAAAATAGATCTTGGCCAAAATATAAAAATAAAATTCATATATGTGTACTTGTATACTGCCATATATTAAATCAACAATCGTATGTAAAATTAACAACAATCACAAAAAAAAGTAAATGAGTTATAAATAGTTGATAAAAAATTAACAGTGGAAATAAATGAAGTATAATTAATTGATAAATAATTAACAGTGTAAATAAATAAATTCAGATATATTCTTTGGAAGTATAATAACAACAATAAAAGTACCAGTAATACCTGGTATAGAGGAACATTTTCACCATACAAAAACCATTATTATGACTCACTTTCATTTGAGATTTATTTTCTTGTAAAACTGGATGGATTCAATCCAGATTCAAACCTCATATGTATATTTCATTACAAAAGTATCTACAGAGATTTTTCTAATGAAATATACAGGTATACATTAAATGCTACATACAGGCGAACAAGGTTTGCCATCAAAAGCCATCAAACCAGGTCACTATGTCTACCATACAGGTTAATATCTTAATATATAGAATATACACCCACTTATATTGGTTCCGTGAAAATTACACCAACATGAAATGTCAAATTTCAGAAATCGCGAAATTTTCACCCAGCAAAAATAATCCCCATTACAGTATCTTAAAACAATCTATACAAAACTAAAGTTCATGAGGTTGTACATTTTAGTACAAGTAACAATTAGGAATATATCTATACTGCATTTACCCTCTTAAAAATTGTGAATTCATCTATTCATGAATAAACCATCAATGGCTGCATTGTGTAATTTCTACTTCTAATGAAATGAAAAACCCCATGAAACAAATTTACATATACCATTAGTAAGATACAATGTTCTAGTACTAGAACTGTCTCGAGAGCCAAATATCCCACCTCCAACATCTACAAGAGTTTAATGTTTTCCTGCGATCTTGACCTTTCTGATTTCACCTTGGTTTAAGTTGGACCATGAATATTATTCATGTGAAGTATTATGACAGTCAGCCAAAACAGCTATGAGATATTGTCTGGACATGATTTCACACAGATGGTTGGAGGGACAGACAGACAGACAAAGTGATTCCTATTTACCCCTCTCAAATCAGTTTTAAGGGTATAATAACATTTAAAAACTAATTTTATCAATACTGTAATCACCCTGACCTTTGCTTCATGTTGAAAAATAATGCTTTAAAACTTTAAAAATCAATTTGTTTGCAATTCATTGACCTTTAGTGAGTGGTATAAAAAGATTTCTTGGACAAATAAATATTCATATACAATTTTTAAAAGTGAATGGCAATTCATAGAGGACAAACAAAAGCCGAACAAAATAAATAATTACAGTGTTTGGCTAAAAAAAGGATAAAAAAATAATAACATTCATAAAGAGGATAAAAAAATTAATAACATTCATCTTTACATGACAGAGTAACATCAACATTGACACAAATAAAATAACACCAAGGTCTCAAATCTGCGTCTTTGGTTATAGCAAGAAAAATTATAAATGCAAATAAAGTAACAATGTCTCAGATCTATGGCTTATGTCATTGTAAAAAAACAATTCTACAAAATACACACTAAAATAATTACAGTCCAACCTGCCTTAAAGGCCATTTCTATATAAGGGTGACTTGCTTATAAAGGCCAGTAGAATCGTATCCCAATTGTTCTGTATTCATATTATTTGAACATGTGTATAAAGGCCACCTACCCATAAAGGCCTGGTTCCCTTGGGTGGCCTTTATAGACAGGTTTGACTGTAGTAGTTTCACAGCAGTTACTGATACAGAAAATCATGGTTATGACAAACATATTTACATTTAATACATGGATAGAATGAAGTCAAATATTGGGCCCGACCACTCCTCTAAGTCTACATGTATTTATAACAATATAATGAAATTAAAAATAATGTCCCAGGGGTTGTTATAAACATGTTTTATTGTATAATTCTCATCATTTGACAAGCATGGATTTATGTTTTCTGTTAATATAACTAGAGGCCATGCTTAATGGTGTCACAGGACAGCAGATTATCTGATGTCACAAACAGTGACACTTGTATGATGTCAAATTTGCAGGGAATGTTTTCATATCCTAGTATAAAATCAATGACATCAAACTAGACTAACACCTCTTGCTGTCAAATTGAATTTAAAAACAGCATTGACAGTGCCAAATTGAAGTTCATAATGGAAACTCCCCTCTGATTTTAGCTATTTCTGAATACTCCATGGAAGGTTAGTGGTAAGAATATGTCCGGAAACTCCACTCTGATTTTAGCTATTTCTGAATACTCCATGGAAGGTTAGTGGTAAGAATATGTCCGGAAACTTCACTCTGATTTTAGCTATTTCTGAATACTCCGTGGAAGGTTAGTGGTAAGAATATGTCTGGAAACTCCACTCTGATTTTAGCTATTTCTGAATACTCCATGGAAGGTTAGTGGTAAGAATATGTCCGGAAACTCTACTCTAGCCTTTTCTGTGAATGTCTTTGCATCCAATATTAGGACAAAGGCAAACTTTCCTTCTTTCAGGCTGTTAACAGCAGTAAGTATTACACCTGAAATATTTAACAACAACATTTAACAATGAATAATAGAGTTTGGCTTCTTTATAAAAATATTTGAGACCAGATATCATACAAGCATTTTTTCTAAATTAACGGTAACTATACATCACATAGAATAAATGTGTAGCTTGGTTTGTCTGCTTTACAAAAATATTTGATGCTATGATCCTATGAATAAACTACGGTATCATTTGTTTCTAAATTAAGTATATTGTATAAGAAGAAACATTAGTGGCAGAAAACTTTGCGGTTTTGATCTTCTAAACTTAACTACACATATTTTGCAGGAAGAAATTTTCACTGTTCTGGCTGTAGGGTAATACTAACAAAAGAAATAAGAAATTTTCACCGAGACAATATATCTGTGGTACAAGAGTCACCATGAAAATCATGAATATTTTTTCCCATGAATGTTTTTTCTTACACAGTACATCACATTTTCAGTAAAATAAATGTTTAGCATGGTTTCAATTTTGAATTCCAGTTTATATAGATCAGATTGGCATGTGTACCAAAAAGACCAACCATTTTTACTTTCACCGCCATGTATATTATTTTTAAGATAAATTTGTGCAAAATATAAAATGGTACACAGTGATACTAAGACTTTAGCAAGTTGAACAAGAAAGTCCGTAGAAATTTGGAAACATAAAAGACAAACTATCATCCTCATCTTGTACACAAGATGTTCACAATTTTACCCTACCTCTGATTTAATTCTATGGAAGTGATTGGCTAAAATAAATCACATGACTAACCCATAATCATTCCGTTCATAGCCACACACGCAAAAATACTGGGTCTGTGAGGCTCACACCAGGTCGGTTAGAGTTACATCCCCTGTTGCTAATGTAAACGTCAACCAAAATGGCAAATGTAAATTAACAGTTTACAGAACATTCTGCTGAAGATATTGATTCAAAATGCATGACAGTATTAGTATGAGACATTGAAATCCAACAAAAAGGCTGTTAGACTCCTTTTATATGCTAAACTTTAATATCAGTTTTAGCTTGTTGTAGCTTTTTTTTTTTTTTTGCAGCCAGATGAATTTTTTTAACTTCTTTCATAAACACGGACTATATTTCAAGAAAAAAAATTAAATACTGTAAAACACCGCATGATATTTTCGCGATAGTTGTATCAAAGTTATTTCGCGGCATGAAATTTTCGCAATATCCCGTTGTAAGCCCGATCCTATCGTGAGCCCATCAGCTAAAAGTCCATTCATATTTATTCGATCAAATTTATTTCCGCGCATATTATTTTCACGATTATTTATGAACTTGCGAATTACGCGAAAATTTCATGTTTTACAGTAGCATGGTATCATCTGTAGGGTTAAAAGGTTAGGCCTGACCCGGTATGTTTCCTACTGACCCTGTATCATTCTGTACCAGACATTTACATGATTTATAAACCATGTAATTTATTATACAGAGTGATACTTAGACTAAGCTAGTAAAAAAACAAAATCAGTGTAAAAACACAAACCATCATCCTCATCTTGTCCATCTGGATTGGCCACAAAGATGGGTTCTGATGCATAACAGTCTTCCTCTACCCACACTTTATAGGTTTTTTTCCATGTCAACTTTTACAAGCTGAAAGATAAAAAAAGCCAGTACGCAGGTTAATCATGTGTAGTAACAGCTACAGTAAAACCTGTCTATAAAGGTCACCCAAGAGAACCGGTAAAATTGGCCCATGTGGGTAAGTGGCCCTTATACACAGGTTCAAATTACATGAATAGATAGCAACTGGGATAAAATTTTACTGATTTTACTGGCCTTTAAAAGCAAGTGGCCCTTATATAGAAGTGGCCTTTAAGGCAGGTTTGACTGTATAACTACATGTAGTTATTGTCTACATATAAAATTTACCTGATTTTTTCACATACATACGGAACCCTTGATCTCGCCATTGTATTATATGATCAATACCTCTTAATGTTTATGCAGAATGTTTTGGATAACTCTAATATCACAAATTCCCACAATAGAGTTGTTTCTACAGGAAAACATCAACTGATATGATTCCATAATAGTTTCTCACAAACGTTATGGGACATCACATGGTACACTGGCAAAATCCATCGTAAATCAACAATCTTAATAAACTGAACCATTAATACTGTTTCTGAAATCAACCTGTTGACAATAGCAATAGCTTATTTGAGCCTTTGGAAGGAGGGATTGTAGCCAACAGATATGACACTTGCATATATAGCTTGGTATAAAGCCCCACTTATACAAGGATAGTTCTTGGTATTTATTATGTAGTAAGGGATCTATTTGTTTCCTATTTTTTAATAACTGAAAACTATCTAAAGTCAAGTAATACAAACCAACTAACTTATTGGCCAAATTCCAAAGTCGAAATAAAATCAAAACTAACTTACTGGCTTACCAGTACATGTAGTTTCAAATTCATAATACAAATCAAACTAAATCACTGGCTTACAGTGGTTTCAAATTAGAAATACAAACAAACTAAGTGATTGTCACATTTTATATTGGACTTACTGTATCAAATATATTCTTGATTATGATGCCATATAAATATCTGTATTTCTTCCCATTATATTTGTTGTAATTCACTTGTGGAAATTCTACTCCTAAAACCAACAAAAACAAAATACCAATATATATAAAATATAACGATCACAGTGGTGTTTTACGGTCCAGTCAGGATTTTTCACCAATCATGATTCCAACGTGTAATTAAAACTTCCCTGACAATTCCCCAATATTTCCTTAATAGTTCGAAATTCCCTGACATTTTTTGAAACTCCCTGACAATTTCCTGTCCTTAAAAAATAAATAAAAATCCACTGACTTTTCCCTGACCAGTCGGAACCATGCCAATGTCCAAGTTGTCAGGCAGTTTATGGATAGAGGAAAAAACAAAAGTGCCCCAAGAAAACCCCTGACCTTTGGCAAGTGAAATAACCGATTTCCTTGCACTATGATCTGTGCCAGAGTGGGATTTGAAACTATGCAGTGAGAGACACTGTGATCTGAAAGTAAGTTCTTAACAAGTCCTCAAGAAGACATTATTTATTTCAACATATAGTCAAACCTCAACATATAGTCGAACCTACCTTAAAGGTCATCTCTATATAAGGTCACCTGCTTTTAAAGGCCAGTAAAATGTTATCCCAATCGCTATTTATTCATGTAATTTGAACCTGTATATAAGGTCCACTTGCCCATAAAAGCCACTTTTACAAGTTCCTTTGGGTGACCTTTATAGACAGGTTTGACTGTATATATAAAATTCAACAGTCACAGTGGTGTTTTACACTTCAGACAGGATTATTTTTAACCAATATTGAAGTCATCATGCAGTTTATGGATGAAGGAGAAAACCAAAAGTGCCTTGAGAAAACCCCTGACCTTTAGCAAGTGAAATAACCAGCTTCCTTGCCCTAGGATCTGCCTGAGTGGGATATGAAACTATGCAGCGAGATTTGAAACTATTCAGTGAGAGACACTGTGATCTGAATACTGGTGGTTAACAAGTTATCAAGAACAGTAGACATTTTTTTATTTCAACTAATTGTCCAATAATGTATTCACTTCCTATAATTGTTAACCACTGGTAGCTTAGTTGGTAGAGTGCTGCATGGTTCTATAAGTGGGAGGTCATGGGTTCAAACCGTTCAAAAGTGACTGTTCTTTCGCCAAGCACTCACCATTATGAATGAAAGTCACAATTGTTTCAGATGAGAACTAAAATAAACAAGGTCCCTTGTCACCATAGGTGTGGCATGATAAAGAACCCTGCTGTATAATGCCATTAGTGCAATGCACAGACACAATTTCTGCTTCTTTGCCTTTAGCTGGTGATGTCTCGATATAAGTGAATATTCTTGACTGGAACGTTAAAACACCATTACTCAACTCAACTCCTATAATTGTTGATACTCATTAAGTTGTACATATTTCTGATAAAGTGTTTTGGAGATTTACTCTAAACTTTCAAAGGGACATAACTAAAAGAAATTGGCAGACAAACTTGGGTTTATGAAAAGCATATCTCCCTTTCCATCAAGTTTCATAATACATGCCTAATTTTTTGAAAGATGGGTGCTAGAAAGCTATGTATCTGTACACTTAATGGTCTCAAGTTTTCAATCAAAAATGTGCACACCCTAAGTGGAGCCATAAACAAGTCTACCTATATACATGTACGTTAGTCAGTAAAGTCATGCACTCACCTTTGTCAATCATTACTTCGCCTTTACACTCTATTGTTGTATCTGAGGTCAAAACAGCTGTAGCTTCAGAATTCTCAAGTTTGACCAAATTTTGTTCCTTTTCAACCTTCAAACATTAAACATACAAGTATATAAAAAAAATTCTCTTCAAAAATAGATGGCAACATATATAACTCAAAAATCATTAGGCACCAGGGTAAACAAGTTAATTTGGAATTTCATATTTTATATGATGTGTGATTCAAATACCAAATATTAGTTTAATATCTGCAGTACAAAGTCTCAAAAACTAATTCTCGCCCACCTGCCTGCCCATATTAAAAAATTAATAGTTGAGTACATCTTTGTTGCAACCTGGCTAAAATTGGAAATCGGGGACATTTTCAGAATATTTTTAAACCATGTATTCAAATTATGGTAGATTTTTGGGATGCCATCTTGAATCTAAGGTAAACATTTTTGACATTTGACTACTGCAGACTGCGTGCGCTTGTGTTAAGAATTACCTGAATGTTGAATGGCATGTTTTCCAAAGCAAAAGCATACACACACACTGTTGAATTGGCCTACGGTTCAACAGAAACAATCTTGTGGTAGTGCACAATATTGTATTACTATAATATTGTACAAAGTTTCCAAGTGCAATGTAATGTCATAGCCGGTCTGTTAGTGACAGTGAATTTTTTCCATAGAAAATCAAATAAATCTAAATAAAAAATGATATTATTGACTTACATGTGCTTAGTCGTAACTAAAATCTGTATGCACATCTGTGATTGTCAAAAAGTATTTTTGTAGAAAGGAAAATGTTGGTGCTATGGGGATTTTAAAATGTTTACACCAGAAGTGATGTCCTTGGTGATGTTTTACGTCATATGCACAACAGGGTCCACCATTTGTCTGGTTTTTCAACATGTTAAATCACTATAGCCCCAAGCTTTTGTTTGGTGCAGAAATATTCTACGCTAATCACGAATCTGCATACAGGTTTCCTGTTATGACTAGGTACAAGTAAGTGAATATAAGATTAATTTGGTTTTCTACAGAAATAAAGTGTTATTCACTGTCACAATCAGACTGGCTCTGACAGTAGGCAATATAGCACAATGTACAGACATGAGTTGAGTAATGGTGTTTAACGTCCCAGTCAAGAATATTTAACTTATATCGAGACGTCGCCAGCTATAGGCGAAGATGCAGAAATTTTGCCTGTGCGTTGCGATGATGGCATTATACAGCAGGGTTCTTTAGCGTGCCAAGCCCACCGTGACACGGGACCTCTTTTATTTTAAGTTCCCATCCGAAAGAACCGTGACTTTCATTTCGTAATGCCGAGTGCTTGGCGAAAGAACAGTCACTACCCACTTTCAAGTCTTGGGTCAGACCCGGCCGGGGATCGAACCCACGACCTCCCACTTATGGATCGAGCACTCTACCGACTGAGCTACCGCAGTGGTCACAATGTACAGACATGAAATTCAATGCAAAAATTATAAGTTTAGAGAAATGTAGAAAAACTGAACAATACCACTCAAAATATTAAGATATGACCTTGTGAATTTGGACCCAGTTGTTTGAAGCTTTATTTATTTAATCAATGATTAAAATAAAATTTAAAAGAGGGATAAAATTAACAAAACTAACAAATCGTTATTGAAATAACACTGTTGATGTATTTTAATGCAAAAAAACAACAACCAAATTTTGACTTATCAAATGATTAAACTTATCAAGCTTCAAACAACAAGGCCCTGGACTTTGAGCTACAAACATCAGTCTTACATTTTTGTCAATGTTTAGAGGTAAAACAAAACGTTTCAACTGTACACCATCAACAAAGGTCATTGAGTTTGCCTAGTCTTGGCGTAGTTTTTCCAATGATAGAGTTCCCATGATTGAACCATCAGTATAGGCACAAACATCTAGGACAATTTGACCTGAAATACACATTACAATGAAATTTTATTAAATTAAAACCAATTACAATCGAACCTGCCTTAAAGGCCCCCTCTATATTGGGTCACCTGCTTTTAAATGCCATTAAAATTGTATCCCGGTAGCTCTTTATTCATGTTAATTGATCTTGTACTGTATAATGCTTATATTTTGCTATGGTTTTGTTTTCGCTATATTCGCGGTCAAGTGTATTACCACGAAATTAAACCACAGTGAACAGACACTGGTATTACCAGTCCATTAATCTTGCTATGGTCGTTTTCCTTGAATCAGATAAGACCGCAAAAATATAACACCGCGAATACACTAGTTATCGTCAAACCGAGAAAATTTGACACCGTGAAAATAAAGCAATATACAGTATCTAAGGGACACCTGTCCATAAAGACCACTTTTACTGGTTTCCTTAGGTGGCTTTTATGGACAACTTTGAATATATTGCATTCATGTCCACTAAGGTCTTAAACAATGGGGGCATTTCAACAACGTAAAGGATCAATAGCCCCATGGCTCTTTCTAGAATGAGCCTCATTCTAAAAAATTAAGCATTGAGCTAGTTTAATTCAAACGAAATCTTTGGTACAGAAAAGGATTGCTACCTTGAACAAGAATTCCAACAGGGCCTACAATGCTCTCCTGGTTGTATTTATTACAATTCAGACTTAATAAAAGCCATGAAGAAACCTTGAATAATTCAAAATAAGTACAATGTAAATTAAACTATACTGACTTAAGTGTCAAACTTCCTTATTTTTTAAAATAAATGTAAACATATTTACATTGTATTTTTGCCATGTACTAATTTTTGCTATTTCACGATTGTTTGTTTAACACAAAAAATTAATATATTATATTATAATTAGTGAAATTTATATTATGCTTATTGTGTTATAGTTCATATTTAAAAAAAAAGCAAAAAATTAACTACGCGGATATGTCAAAATTTCCTGTACCTCGAAAATAAATACACACGAAATTAAATACCTTTACAGTACATGCCATTGAAAAAAGTTGCAGAAATGGGCAGACTTCAAAATCAAGTAATACACAACAATGGAATGACCATTTGACTGGTGTTTTTTTTGGTTGATATTGGCCAAGTGGTCTCAGAGAAGAATGTGGAAATTTACCCATGTACACACAGGCAATGTGACTGACAAATGCTTTGCCATATCAAAAGATTGAGCTGGTTATAGCTGTCACATACAAAACTTACCATCCTGTTCATAAGCATTACCATGGTGAAACACAAAGAAACCATCAGATTGGTATGTGTAACTGTTCACTTTTTCTCCTGTAGACTTATCAATAATGTGAAACAAAGTCTGAAACAGAATTAAATGTAAAAGTTGAATCTATGCTGTGCCCTATGGTGCACCTAAATTACCTATATTGTGACACTGTGATCTATACTTGTATGTTTGTACTTGAGAGCACTTGATCAACAAGGCCCCTGAAAAGAGCTGTGAGAAGAACAACACAGTAATCTTGCCAAAAACCTAAACAGTGGATATTGATACAGACACTAATTTATAATGGGTGGAGGGGTTATAACATATCAATTTTTCTTCAATTTTTGCAGATGAACTAACAACAGTTGCTAGAGGAGAAGGCCACAACCTGCATATTTTAACTTTTTTCTTTAAAAAACACTGCGACATTTTAACACTGGATATCAATAATGATTTTCATGCCAGTGTTATGACAAAATGCTGTTTCTGTGCTTGTTGGAAATAAACTACAATATTTACATTTATGAAAGTTGATTGTATTAAACTCTGTTTGATACCAAATGAAGTTATAGGACTATAATTACATTTGCTAATGATTGTGATGTCACTCATCTCTTGCTTATGCCTATACCTGTGACATCATTAATTGGCTGTTCCAGCATTCGGGATTGCATGCTGTACATAAGAGTGTTTTAAATTTATTTCAGGATTCAAAAACAAAAATAAGATTTTCATAAATTGCGAAATGTAAATATAATCATCCACTGAACAGAAATGGTGTTTATAGTGCTATAACTTCCATTGCCGTGCAAAGCAAACTAATTATAACGTGCTAGCCATTTCTAGATCAGTTCAATGGTTAAATATGCATAAAATAGAGACAAACCTTTTCATTTTCATACCAGTCTATACATTCACTAAATGAAATCCCCCTAATCTTCATCGTAAAGATTTTGAAGATGTTTATACATAGAGGCTGTTCCAGAAAGATGTAGTAGTTCTCTGTGACAGCAAAGCTATGATAGTACCCAGGATTAAATTGCCAGCGAGATGGAATGGAGGATACCAATTTTATGTCTGAAGGATCGTTCTGGCCACCTGTAAATACAAAAATACATATGAGATTACAACCAGGAATTCAAGATCTGTTATAAAAATACTGTGTGGGTAAAATTTTCACTTATTTTGTGAAAAAGAAATTACAGCGAAAATTTTACACCCATGAAAATTTCTACTGTACAGATTAATATATCATATTTTGTATATAGAATATATACCCACTTATTTTGGTTATGCAAAATTGCCAGAATTCAGAAAGATAGGATAATAAACTGAAAAGCAATACCTCACTATAATAATTATGTCCTGTTTTAAAATATAACTATACACTGTACAAGTACCTTCTTTTCCTGGAATTTGCATCAAACAATAAGATGGATTTTTGCCATACTTGTAACCAATGTTATGTACCGTGCCGTCTGGTTCCCAGTGTGGATGTGCTGTAGCTGAATCAACTGTTATGTAGTTCTTAATGTTTACCTAATTAATAAACAAAAAGGTCCATGAGTCTTATCACTCACCTACATGCCCAAAATAATATTTGCTCAGTTGATATTGGTCCAGTGGTTCTTGTTAAAATGTGAAATGTTTACATATGCATGCATGACAACAGACAATAGGCCATCATGAACAAAGTTCAGGTGACTTAAAAATAGAATGACACAAATTTTCAGCAGTATTCCACAATATAAGAGTTAACCTGTTTAAATTTATTGTGTGCTCTTTTTATTTCTATCAAGTTGTTAACCACTGCAGTAGCTCAGTTGGTAGAGAGTGCTTGCTTCATAACTGGAAGGCCATGTGTTTGAACCTCTACAGGGTCTGACCTGAAGACTTGAAAATGGGTAGTGACTGTTCTTTCACCAAGCAGTCTGCATTACAGAATCCAAGTCATAGTACTTTCAAATGGGAACTTAAAATAGATAAGGTCCCGTGTCACAGTTAGTGTGGCATGATAAAGAACCCTGCTGTATAATGCTGTAAGCTTGACACAAAGGCAAAATTTTGCACCTTCGCCTATAGCTGGTGACGTCTCATCTCAATATAAGTGAAATATTCTTGACTGGGAAGTTTAACACCATTACTCAGCTATATCAAATTGTTTTAAATAAGTTTTTTAAAATTATAACTGTTATGTAAAACAAATATTACTGTAAATGTATTTATTTTCGCGGTGTACTAATTTTGTTTTGCGTGAATATTAATACCAAGCGAAAATTAAATTATGCTTTTTCTGTTATAGTGCATGTTTCAAAAATGCAAAGATTTAAACAGGCGGATATGTCCAAATGTCTTAAACCTCGAAAATAAATACTCGCGAAATTAAATACGTTTACAGTATTCAGAATGAGTTGATAAAAAGAACCTACCCTATCAACTGTGTCCAAGTTTTCTGGATCAATCTCATGTATAACATTAGTTTCTGTACTAGCATACAACTTGTCTTTTAGTGGCCAAACACTGACTGATGTATTATCTGTAGGCTTATCTGGTACAAACATGGCAAAAAACCTAAAAAAAACCCACAGGTCTGTTTGTAAAATACTGAAAAATATGGCCATTTAAAATTCAAAGGTCAAGGTCATCTTTTAGAAATGCAAAGATTGTTCAGTAAAACAAGTATAGAGTTAAACCTGTCTATAAAGGCCATCCAAGAGAACTAGTTAAAGTGGTCTTTAAGGGCAGTTACCCTTATACATGTATACAGTTCAAATAGCATTAATAAAGCTTAAAGATCAATTGGGATCAAATTTGACTGGCATTTAAAAGCAGGTTGTCCTTATATAGAAGTGGCCTTTAAAGCAGGTTCTACTGTTAAGTACATATGGAAGCTTGAAAAGACACGAGTCAGAGAAATTTGAAGTATCCAAGTTCAAGAGCATAATTAAGATAAAACTGTATTTGTAGAACTACAGTAGTCACTCAAACACTAAATTATCAGTCAAAAAATTTAACCAGAAACTTGGAAGTATGACGTTAACAATATCTAGCAATATGACAAAAACTATTCTGTACTTTTTAAGTCAATCTAAAATACACAACAGCATTTCATACTCAACATAATCTTACCTTTGAAATAATGTTTTACAAGGATCCGAGTAGTATGCTGGTGTACCAAACTCTGATACCACAATTTTATTGGCGGCCATATTCTTTTTGTATGATTCACTCTTAACAAACTTTCTGGAGTATGTGGCTTTACCATTTTTAATTTCAAATTTCTGAATAGCAGCTAGTCCATCAAAAAGGTGAATATATGTCTGTCCTCCAACCTCATACATTGCTGGTCCATTCCGGAACAAGCTTCCAGATATCCACTTTGGAATGTTTCCTTGACAACAATAAGATATCAATGAACTTGGATGTGAAATGGTTTACAACATAAATGGTTTACATTATATATGATTTACAACATAAATTCATTGAATGGGTTCAAGTCCCAGTCAAAAATATTTCACATATATTGAGATGTCATGAGCTGTAGGTGTAGTGGCAATAGATTTTTACCTTTGCAGTGCGCCCAGTTCATAGTGCAGGGACAATCACCTACCACGACACAGGGAATAATTTTTTTAAGGTCTCTTCTGAACCTTCCTTGACTTTCATTACTACATCTCAAGTGCTAATTGAAAGAACAGCCACTACCTGTTTTCAAATCTTGGTCAGACATGGCCAGGGTTTGAACCTAAACCTCCCACTCTAGCAACTCACTGCACTGCAGCAGTTGTGAAATATTGAAAATATTTACAAAATAATGATTTACATTATGTTTTTCCTCTTTTGAAAATGAATGTGAATTATGCAATAAAAATGAAGAGGTAGATTGCACTTGGGATTGGTATGTATTCATATCTTAACTATTACTTACCTTTAACGATGCCATCAACAGGTGCTTGCTCTTCCTGTGTCCCTGCATACAGTTTGTCCATGTTAGTTGAACTGTTTATGTTTCTATGTTGACATCTATAAATTAAGTTGTAGGATCTGAAGCATGACCTTCCCAACCTCAAAGGTGAAGTATACCTATATGTTTGTATATATAAATGTAATAAAAAATGACACAGTCTACTAGTAACATACTAACATTTTATTAAGCTGCACTCTATATATCTGTATTTACCTTGACCATGATGACCAGGTCAACACTTATATAAACAAAACATATTCTCCTATCTGCAGGCTGACCAATCAAATTTATTTATTTGTCCAGAATGGTACATTTTTAGTGTGCAAGGTTGCCATTTAGGT
The DNA here is from genome assembly GCA_021292105.1 of Anadara kagoshimensis. Taxonomy (NCBI): domain Eukaryota; kingdom Metazoa; phylum Mollusca; class Bivalvia; order Arcoida; family Arcidae; genus Anadara; species Anadara kagoshimensis. The sequence goes on along the minus strand of CM037870.1, from coordinate 33,413,402 downwards.
ACTTTTTTATCGTTAAGTGTTTGATTTTGGTACAATGTCCATACAAAAAGTCTGAATTTTTCTGAATAGTTTTAATTTAAAAAAAACTGTCAAAATGGGAAAAATCCGTCTGATTTGACCTTTTCATTTTATCTGTCTGTTTATCCATTTTATGGTACAAATCTGTCAAAAATAAATCTGTCGAATTGGTCAACCTGTATCTGCATGCTGAACTGTTCATTACATCATAAAAACTAGAATGTTTTGATTTTTACTTAACTGGTAAAATAAGTTCAAATAGGATGATTTAATCTACATTAATTTTTCTGTATTTCTAATATGATGTCTCTATATCCAAAATTACCCTGGATATATTTGACAGCCTAAAAATGTTCCTTTATTTCAAATATAGCTAGCTAAACAGGAGGTACTTTCCCTTCCAGAGCACCTGGCCTCACTTCCCTGGTTGAAGTTTATTAGTTTAACTTAATTTTCCAGTTTCAAAGTTTTTCCATTGCTTTAGGATTGTGATTTGGACATTGATCGGAATGTATGGTTTTGATTATGAATATACCTCCTCTATATAGTTTCAGTAATGAGGTTCAAGTAGCCAAATTGTAAAAACTAATAAAGATATAACATCTCTATTCTAACTTGCTTATAATTTTTTTTCTCCAGTGGCAACAATCTTACCCAGAACTGGTCTAAGATACAATATAAACCTCCCTCAACTTATCTTTTTAATGTCAAAATTTGACTATCAAATGGTGGGCAATGAATTGAAGTTTTACTATATTTAACAGTATACAAGAAAACAGATAAATGCAAAACTGATACCAGAACCAGCACTATATAAACTGACAACAAGTTATACATAAAACATTGGCGGATATATATATGATTAATCAATTAACTAAGATTTAATTAAGCAAGTTAATTTCCTGAGGGAAGTCTAAGGCCTAAAAAAAAATAAGTGAGTTTCCGCTAACCCGACAGACCCAACTAAAAAAGGACAGACTCCAGTTTTTTTCCCGTATTTTTAAAAATCAAAAACAAGTCAGCAACACGTTTGATTTGTACATGTTTTTGATTTTAGTTATATTTTTAATTTTAAATTACATCTAAATCATCTAAAATAACTTAAACAACACATTTATAACATAATTTTAACATAATACATTACATACACATCCATAACATATGCTATTAAAAAAAAAAAAAAAAAAATCGAACTACCGACCCTTTATAACAATTCTATGTTAGCGGAAACACACATATTTTTTTTTAGGCCTAATTTCCCGGACATGGTTATAAATGTCTAGCACTGATGAAGCTGAATAAGAAGTATGCTATGACCATAATGAAGGTGCAAAGTTGACATATTTAGTCCAGCAAAATGTGTAAATCAAATGCTCAATTAACATATGTATTGTACATGCAATAAATATTCCATAAATGGACAAATTTTTACTTTGAAGTCTTGGGTTTTACTAAAAATATTCAAGTACTTATATTATAATACCACACTTTATGAAAATCCAGACAGGTAACAGACCACCAGTAAATTAATGCAAGTATTGCAAATAACAGCCAATTAAACAGTCTATGACTACTAACTTTTTCAGCACTCTTTTAAATGCCCACAATGAAAATTGTTGAAGACTGATTAAATTTTCTTGTACTGGTTTCTAACACTGTTAATGTACAAACAAATTTTTACACCATTAAGATCTCTGGAAAATGTAGATCTTAGACAATCTTGGTACAAGCAAGGTCAAGGTTATAGGCATTGCTGATGTTGCAAGGTCAAGGGAAAAGTCAACAGGTACACACAATTAATTGCATATCATTGAAGCTATTGAGCTATATGTCAGATGCAGGGCATTCGGTAAAAGTCAGTTAGTTTACATACTTTAATAACAAAGTTAAGAACATGTTTAAAATTTCACTTCCTTTATGGGTAATTTGCTGTAACCAAAACAAAACTGTCAATTGCATTTTTAATTACAGAAACATTTTCAATTTTACTTGTATCAAACTTTGTAACAAATCAGTAGCAATAATAGTCTGACTTTTCAAAGACATGCAAGTTAATTCCAACTGAACATTTGCTTGTTAACCAAACACCATAACTGGCAAAATCACATGGTGAAACTTTGCTGTTCAAACCACATGCATAGAATAAAGGTTGATTGGTCTTTGCTGCTTGGTGTACATAGTTATTATAAATGTCATTCCTTCTCATGGCAAAGTAATATGTGAATGTCTTCATGCTTCAGATTAAGTTTTTGCTGTTCGAAGCAAAAACAGAGCTATTGAATGTCTATTATAGAGCCTTAAATATATAATATAAGCCTATGATGTATTTGTTCTCAAATTAATGTGTGATTAAATAATGTTCTTTGCTGGGGCAACAAGCAAAACTTGAGCAATTCCTTCTCAAGACAAAGGCAGCAGGTTGTGTTTAATTGCAATTTATTAAGTTAGGTCATGCGGGTTTGTGTTTCTTGCATAATAACTTAAATCATATGTGCTCAGGCAAGGCAAATAGTTATGCTATCATAACTTTTATATTGAAAGCAAAGGTCAATGGTCTTAGTTGCTCATACCACAGTCCCATGATGGTTTTCAACTGGCTAAGTCAAAGCTTAGTCAAATATTTTTCTTTAATTTGCTGTTGAAGACACCGTTAGTACTCTGCATGGTCCTTAGTTATAATCTGTGTGTTCCTAACACTACAAATTAAATCATGGTTTATACATGGTTTTAAATACAGATTTTAACACACCTATTGAATGGAGGTACGAATCATAAACAGGAATTTCAACTATTTGCTGCACTTGTTTTAAGCTGTTAATCAAATAGGTGTTCTTGTGTGAAATTCAAAGCCAGAAATTCCTAATTTAAAATGATTTTGACAATTGTTGTCTGTTTGTTTACATTGGTTAAAAGATTTTTTTCAACACAGGTATAGATGAGGTACAGTTGTTCCAGTGGTTAAAGAAGTCATCAGACCGGAGTTCCAGCAAGTTATCAATGAATTGTATTTTGAGATAAGTTTAAGACACAGTAGATAACATCCATCAGTTGATCTGTACAAACAAAACGTCTTCAGATAGATTCTTAAATGACTTGGTGATGTTATTTGATTGAAGGGACACTAAATATATTGGCCTAAATAATTACATGTCATTGTGTTTTCCATATCCTGTTTGAAAATGAAAGTAGAACCCCAGTCCCTGTAAATATACAGCAATGGAATAAACATCTCAATAAAATAAGCAAAACTTTTCAACTGGCCTCGATTAACAAACGCCACTGGGCATATTTTATCAATGAGAGAGAGAGAGAGAGAGAGAGAGAGAGAGAGAGAGAGAGAGAGAGAGCAAGCAAGCACCTGTTCAGGTTGTTTGACAACTTTGACAGTAATCAGTCGTTTCTTACTGAATTTGTACCCTGTATAGGCATACCGGTCGTTTCGTAGTCAATTTATACCATGTATATTTGTATCAAGTTTGGTCAATGCAGACCAGGGGGTGATGAAAGTAGGTATCAACAGAAGAAATGTCGTGATATTTTCAAATATAAACACGTTTTTGAAGTTTAAAGGTATTAGATACGTTGATCAATGGTAGAAAAACGTCATTTTGCAATTATACATGTATTTGAAAAATAGCTTGCCGCAGTAAATTACGTACTCCGCGGCAACTGATGATAAAAATAAAAATGAAAATAAAGTTTACCAATCAAAGTACAAAAGATCATTCTAGTACATAGGGGCTGCGAATGAAAATGAGACTTTAATTTAAAAAAAAAATATTGTCAAGGTCATCTACGATTTGTTTTTCTTCTAAAAACGCGTGAATCAGGCGTGATTCTTCAGACCTAAAAGTTATCATTCATATATCCAAACCACGTTAGTAATTGAAAGAACATGGTTACACAATACTGTTCTACAGCAATGAAAACGAATATTGTTCATTATGATCAATAATAAAAAAGATACAACTAAGTTCGTGAAACAAAATTGTTAAAAGATGTAGCCGGAAACTGGGTATTGATAATATTTACTTTGGATCGTTGGCGGCCTTAGATTGTGATGTATCACGCCTAATAAACGGGGTTTTAAGACAAAGAAATGACAGAAACTGTCAGTCATAACAATTACGATCACACTCGTTCAAAAATTCGGAGCCCCACTGCACTAGAATGATAAATGTTCATCGGTTTATCTACTTTATTTTTATTTTTGTTTAGTCTTCACGACAAAAATCATTTTGCCGGAGTGAACACCAAAATGTCGTTTAAAATTCTTGATTTTAAAAGATTTTTCAAGAATGATTGCGAAGTTATGTTTTTCTATCAATAAAAATAACATATCTAGGTACCGTTAAACCTCAAACATAGGTTTAAATATGAAAATATTCTGCAACATCTCTGTCTGTTGAGCCCTATTTTTATACCCATCAACTTAGCTTAACCAATTTTAAAGCATTTGTTTTAAATTATTAATTGTTTTGTTTAGAAACGCGAAAAGCGTTAGTTGATCACGATTTTTACATGAGATAACGACGAGACGTATAATTAAGCAAGTTCATTACACAGGATATTAACCATTTTTTTAAATAATGATAATAAATAAATAAATAAATAAATAAATAAATAAATAAATAAAAAGCTATTTGATAAAGCGCTGGTTTCCAGGTGGAACTAAGTTCCATCGGAATTGGTTGATGGATGTGTTGATTGATTTAAGAAATGACATTCTGATCATGGTATTTCAAGGGGTAATGAAAGATAGTGTGGCGCGTGCCAAATTCAAAATGAAGGGCGAATTTGGCACGCGCCACACTATCTTTCATTACCCCTTGAAATACCATGAGCAGAAATGTCATTTCTTATATTTACAATGAATATTTTGTACCTTGGCGCTATTTTTTTTTATATTTGCTCGTATGATATAGGGTTTTTGGCCATGCGAGATCGGCGTGTCTCACATGACCATGCGACCCCCTGTGTAGGACATGACGTAATACACATCAAGGGTCATGACCCCCATTGTCTTTCATTGGGAATTGAAATGCACCTATTGCTTCTGTATCTTTCATCGAAGACAGGTACAGTCATATTGATATAGCTGATTGATTGATTGATTGATCGGTTGGTTGATGCTGACGACAATCATCTAACACTATAATGAGGTACCTCTGGAATGCCCCAAGGTACTGTCCTTAGACCCATCCTTTTTTCTATTGAATAACAGAATATTTAAAATACAACAATTTTGCCAAAGTTCGCAGATTAAAAAAATTGAATTTATGCTGAAATAAAAAAGATTAGTCGTACTAAAATGTATTCAAAATAGCTGAAGCTTTTGGAAATGCAATATCCAGTTGAACACCTTTATACCACATCTCTACCCAGGTAGTGTATCAGTACGTGCAATGCTTTGTCTATTTCCGTGAAACAGTTCTTTTAAAATCCGAAGACCATTCAATGCGAGAACCATTAATTAATGGACTTCTGAGTCACATTCTTACCCAAACATTAAGTACAGCATTGCACCAACGAAAAGTAGCTGATTGCACTGAGGGGCTTCCATATAATTTCCCAAAATAAATTTGGAATTTTCCCTTTTAAAAGAAATTTATCAAAACAACAATTTTTCAGCTTTGATTATATAACTAAATTAAAACTAAAATTAAAATTATTATTCAAATTATTATTATTATTATGGCCTATTTTTATTATCGTTTATAAAATATTTTCTTCAAAATTAATTATCAATAACTAAATGAATTTATTACTCTTTATCATAAATTCAAGTACACTTGGAACCACGTTTTATGGGGTTTTAATAGATTTTAAATAAGCCACTATTATTTGACCCCGATGACACAACCTCTTGATCTGAAAGGTCAATATTTGACCCGGAAGTAGTGATGAAAACAACTTGCAGGCGATTTGAGAGATAACTGATAAAGATGGGAACAAAAACAAAGGTACAATTGACAATGGAAATATTAAAAATCACGTGAAATTAAGTGATTTTACGATCAAACATGTATTTGATGAAAGCAAAGAAGCAATTGGATCAATTGGATGCACAGGAATTACAAGAAAAGAGGGATAAAATTGCCGAACGACAGAAAGATATTGCCCCGTCCCGAGGAGCAACAGGCTCTGCAGCCGAGAAGAGTCCCACAAAGAAAAATAATAATAGTTTCAAAGTCGAAGATTTGCCTGATGGAGCATGTTTCAGACCTAAAAGTGTATCCAGAAGTGATAGCGAGAATGGAGACGCTGCTGCACGTCCAGCTGAGGTAAGATCGACTACATCTGTTAGTGCCCCCCCCCCCCCCCCCCCTTGATTTTAGACGTCCGGTGTCATTTATTTGGTATGGACTCGAACAGTGATATTTAGGCCTGTTTCATGACAGAAAGATTGGGGAGCTAAATTGATTTTTTTGGTATCTGAGATCAAATATAATCTTGAACATTAAGATTATAAAATTATGTCGGTGAAAACTAAATTATCATGTGTCTGTTTCTTGCCAAACTCTATGATAAAAAAATTATGTAACAGAAAATGATGGATGTGCTGGGACCCATAGGGAAGTGCTCTACCAACCTATGGTTACTAAAATAATTCTACTTAATTTTCTACCTGGGTTTCCTCTTTAGAATTCTCAATGTTGCATATATTGTGACCAAATTACAAACACAGACCTCCCCAAAACTTTATTCCAGCCTCCAGTCTATGAAATATTGGTATGACATACTCTTGACTATATTGAACCTATGCCTATGCCTATGCTGTGGTAGAATAATAGAATCTTACACCAGTAACAGTGCAAGACAAAGATATCTCGAACTCGGATGAATATTTTCTTGTCCAGAGCGAGGTTTAGTGAGTTGACATTGAAAATATTCATTCCAGTATGAGATATCTCTGTCTTACACTGTTATTGGTGTAGGATTTTTTTTCTCACACATTTGCAACATAAAAATGTGATTTGCAAACAAATATTTGCATCAAATGTTCAGTTTTCATGCCACCATGCCTTCTGAAAATGATGTCTCCGAATTTTGCTGACGTTTTGCATAAAATAATTATGATGTCATCAATTTAGTACACTGTCAGTGACATCACGGAAGAGCCAAACAGTGTGTGTAGCTTGCCTTACACAAGAGGGGTGGGGTGTAAGACAGAGATATCTTGCACCTAACAACCATCAAAATAACTCTGTGGAGTATAGAAGAAAGCACACTCTAAAATTACAGTAAAGGAAAACTTCGTGTTTTGACTGGGCTTATCACTATGACTAAAAGTAAGTTGCAGATTCTTCAGCCAATAATTATGGACAGAACATTTAAAAAATAATGATCTCAAATAACATTTAAACTGCAACTATAGGGTTAACTGTTGATAACTTGATATAAGTGAAATAATTTTGACATGGACAAAAATATCATATTTTAATAAATCAATTAATCAATTAGTTTTGCTACCTTTGGATCAGACTGAGAGTTCAGTTGGGAAAGACATCCAGAGGCTTGAAAGTTATGCAGGACGGGGCAATTTTTATGTAGGATTGTCAATGGCTAAATATAAGTGGAATTGCTATATTATTTGTATGGAATATTGTAAAGCACTACCTGTATTTATATAAACCAAACCCTGATACCTTCTTTTGAATGTCACAATTCTTCCGGGGAGGGTAACTAGTGGCAATTTGATGTTTGTCCACTAAGAAATCTGAAAGGTTGATATGTACATGTATCTAAAAAAGTATTGGTTTAATAACAAGTTAAAACATTTAAGAAATTAGGATTCTGCAAATTTATGGTTCATAGCCAAGTATCCGCATATGTCTGATGACTATACAGATTTGCATATTATTTGTAGCTATTTCAAAGCCATATGTCACATGATAGGTGTAATCATTATATGTTAGTTTCTGTAATATCATGTGTCTTCATGTTATGTGTGCATTGCATCTTTACCTGGCTACAACCATAATTGTTTTGACATAGCTGATTCACCATTGTATGAACGAGGAAGGTTGTAAATGATGTTACATTCTACATGTCATTGATGGGAATTTTTATATTGATAGGTATAGGAGATAAAAGTATTGATAGATTGATAATAATAATGAGTAATTATTTTGTAAGGAGTTTGTGATTCACCACATTGCTGATTTACTTATAGTGATTATAATATAGGCAAACAACTTTGACCTGTCCACTTGACCTTTCTTAAAAATATTCACATAGGAGAATCTATCCAGTACATAGGTAGTGTTATGATTCACAGTTAATACATGAACAGTGTTCTTGTTTAGTGTTTCTGTGTTACATTTCTATAAATGCACTTGTTCACAATAAATATTTAAATCAAAGGTCATGCAGACAGGTCAGTGTTGTTTGCCTATTTATATTAAATGTATTATTATTGTTATTATTTAAAATATCAATTGATGTTTGTTACCATTCATTTTAAATCAGGAAACAATTTTTTTATGATATGTAGATTTTAAAAATAGCAAAATTGTATGGGAATAGATCTACAGACCTTTATCAGTGTGGGTAAAGAAACTAAGAACATCAATCCCATACAGAATCAATACCAAAACATAAAACTTTCATGCAATATCTTGGTAGTATACATCACAATGTATGTCCCAACATTCTCAATAAACATGTGAGGCAGCATTGGCCTAATGGATAAGATGTCAATCTACAAATCCAGGGTCTGTCACTGCTGTAAGTTTGAGTCCTGCTCAGACCACATGTGAGAAAGTGAATTTTCCTTGCTGTTGGCCTTTTCTGGTTCACCCGGTGTTGGTATAATTTGACTGGCAGAGTGGTATGCTTGTCTACGGCATACTGACTTGGTGACCTACTCAGCTGGTATCTTAAAGTCGCCCTGAATGCACCATGGTACATGGTAGACCATAAAATACACTTACACTTCACATGCATACACGAACTTGTTCATAGATTAATCCATAAAGATTAATAAAGTAGTTCTCGCCGTGAATAGCTGAAAAATTGCTGATGCAACATTCAACCAACCAACCAACATCAATAAACTTAATGCTACTTAAGTGCTATTTCATATCATATGAAAAGGTATTGAATCTTGGTGCATATCATATCTAAATTTCATTCCTAATCATATCTGTATAATGACAGCCTTACATGAAAATCAGCATCATTTAACAGTCAATATATGTCAAAAGTAGGTAGATTGAATGCTGCAGTACCGGTACTTATCAAGCTCTAGGTGAAATAGAAGTTTAACCTAGAAGTTTGAAGTCAAATTTCTGTTTGCTCAAACACAGTGGCCTTATTTTATGACATTGCTGACATTAAAATACACAACTATTTCCATATTTGCCATAAACACATATTTATCTAATGATCATCTTTTCAAACACCATTTGATTTATCTAATTGAAAGTTATGCACCCGGCAGAGTTAGGCACCCAGCAATCCATTGGTAATGCAGAGCACAAAAACTGCTGGTGATTGAGAAAATTTTGATTTACTTACGTACTGTCGATTATCTGTTTTTGACTATCAAGCAATTTGCTAAGTAATCAATGTGTATTTTAATAAAATAATAAAATGTTTAAGATTAAATTTGAGCCTTTCATCTGTTACATCATTTATGATACATGTACATACAGATGTATATAGGTATTATGTAATCAAATTTTTCTTCTTTGTGTTGATGTTCTAAAACAGTGTATTTCACACACAAGGTACCAACTACAAAGACAAACAACAAAGAAACAATGCAATAACCCGCTAAAACCTTATTATTTAATAGTAATAAACCTAACAATATCATGTCTATCATCTCCTAAAGCCTGATACATGTTGTTATATGTTGTACTATGTATGTCTAGAGACGTTTAGTAATTGCCTCTAGGATAGACATTTATCTTGTCCAAATAATTATTTTATTAAGGTTTTATGTTCATTTGACTGACCAAACTTTGTATTTGATGGGCCACTTTTTTGTTTGCTGTCTGACGAGACAGTTAAGGAAGCAAGGAAGTGGTGGTGTAAATTACTGTACATGCATGTGATTTATTAATTTAAAACAATTTCAGGTTGCTAAAAGTTTAACTTTAAGATTTAATTGTAATTGTAATAAGATTAAACAAAGGGTTTCATGATTAAATTCACAAATCATGTCACCAAATGGCATGGGTAGACTTGAACTATGATCAGAATTTCTCTCCTTGTTTTAAAATGATTGTCGAATAATTTTAAAGAGAAAATTAATTAAGATGATGGTGGAATGAGAATCCTAAATCTGTTCTATATATTCTTCTTTATTGAGGAGGGTTCAAGGAATTATTGATGATAATTTTTAAAAAAAATGTTTTAACATTAGGAAGTATGAAAACTTTAAAAAATAATAAAAATAACCTTATAAGCATCTTAAAACTTTTGTCCACAATTTATAAACTTGTTCTTTACAGTAGATTTATATAATAAATATGCTATTTCTACTGGTCCCTGGCATCAGCAGTTTCTGTCTGTAATTGTAATGCAATACAATTGCAGTTCTTCAGAAAGTTTGTGCTAAGAGAGACTGAATTCTGATTTATTTATTTATTTATTTTTGTTTTACTTTTGTAAGATTCCTAAACTGTGTGTACATGTATTTTGGTCTATATATGTCACTTCTGACATTCATAAAATCAGAGTTACGGTATCTTTTTTCTGATTGTACTTTTTGTACTCTCATAATGTCTTTAATTTGATCCTATACATGTCATCTTCAGTGATCATAAAATCAGCAGTTTTTGCCTTGGCTGTAATACAATTCATAAATTCTGCTGCTTATGTGTCAATAAATATCTACTAAACCAGCAGTTCTTTACTGATTTGTACTGCAATTCTTTATACTTAAAGAATTTCTGGTGTTAATGTGCAAAGAAATATCTACTAAAGCCGAAAAATCAATGTCACTGACTGTTTGGCCATTGTCGGGAGATCACTCATGAATTAATTCAATCACTTTATACATAGAGAAAAGGTTAATGTAGTTGATGAGGCTGATTTTGATATAACACCATTGTACAAAGATCATGGGATGTTTAATATAATTATAGTTCTTTATTGAACTAAGAGTTGTTTATCTCAAGTCTGTTACTACATTGTCTGTACTACTTAGCATCAACTTAAATGGTCATTGTACCACATTAATGTACCATTAGGGAAAGTCATTGTACAGCTTAAGCTAATATTTTGTTCTTCTTGAACTAGTTATGTTATGTCACATCATCCTCATTTGACATGATATATTAGATTATGTGGTACTGCTTTGTGAAAAGCATTACCGGGTATCTCTTTATAATGTCCTAATTAATGTTTGCATATTATAATTTGGTTTTCTTGAAGAGCTAGCTATATTAGATTGAAGAGAATATACAGTTCTCTTTTTCAAGTCCATTACACATTAAAATTTGAAACTAAAAAAACTTAGAGGCCCCTACCTTGATTTTTTTTTTTTTACATGTTTCTTAATAAGAAGGTCAACTGTTTAAGTTTTTCACTTGTGCAAGGCAAAGCATAGAACTTATGGAGTTGTTCAACTTGTTTGTATAATAGGTGTTGGTATTGTTATCCATAATTTTGGTGTTAAGTCAAATTGCCAAAATGTGATGTCCATATAAGGGTAGCTGATATTAATGACAGTGAAAGAGTCAGATGATGCTCATGTTGCTTTTATGCAGTTGTTCAACTTGTTGGTATCATAGTTGTTGGTATTTTGGCCAAAATTTTGGTGTTAAATCAAATTGCCAAAATGTGATGTTCATATAAGGGTAGCTGATATTTATGACAGTGAAAGAGTCAGATGATGATCATGTTGCTTTTATGCAATTGTTCAACTTGTTGGTATCATAGTTGTTGGTATTTTGGCCAAAATTTTGGTGTTAAATCAAATTGCCAAAATGTGATGTCCATATAAGGGTAGTTGATATTCATGACAGTGAAAGAGTCAGATGATGCTCATGTTGCTGGTTACAGTTACTTTATTTCAGTTTTGTGCTTTTTAAGCAAGGACTTTATAATAAATGCCCCTTTTTACAGGTCTTATGTATATTTAAAAGAGTAAAGTTTTAAGTATTCTGTTGTTTAATGATATATACAAATAATACATGTAAGCATATTATTTTTCTTCTTTCAGTATATTGGTTCCTTTTCTGTGAGTGGAGAAGACCAAAATGCCAGAGCTGAAGCTGTTCAAAAACAACTTGATGAAATGAAAGTAAGTACAATATATATATATACAAAACATTGAGAGATGAAGGAAAACCTGTCACTGATCTGTGTCTTGTGATTATATTTGACAGCTTTGTTTAGTAATTAGGAAGAATGGATTAGCAGCATGTTGACCTTCTGATTGTGATTATCGATTATCAAAAGAATTCATACAGAATTCATGTTTTGGTGTTTCTTTTCTGGTTTTCCAGTGGTCTTGTTTGTTCAACTTTCAGAGGTAGGTTATACAAAACAAGGGGTTGTGAAATAAAATCTTCCTGTCTTTTATAATATAATACCAGCATTCAACTATTTACTGTACCGGGTCTGTATGAATTATAGAAGCAGCTACTGTAATTCATACCTCCACAAAAGCATCAGCTACCAATATTTGTTAGTTGATTGACCCTGTTTTGTTAAAATGATTCTAGCTGATGGGTCATATGAGCCAGAAAACCACTATTTTTTGTACAGCGTTTCACGATAGTGAACGCGTACTTTGCTATCGCTTTCTTCCAAGATATCAAGCTTCTTTGCTATGAAATTATAAGATATGAGTACACCTGGAAGTAGTGCGCCTGGTAAATGAGCGTGAAAGAAGTATATCTGTTTTATCGTGAGATATGTATTCTGAGACGGGTAATGCATTTGGTTACATTTGCACATTTGGAATAAATTTTTGGAATACATTTCGGAATCTAGTAAAATATTGCGACGGGATGCATCCAATAATTTCTGCAATTCGGCGAACTGATCTCATGTTTACAATAAAACGTAGTCCGAGAAGTTTGCGTCCTACGATGTAAAATCATAACTTTTTATGAAATGAACAGCAACGGCAGGTTGATTTAATTAATTCTTCGTGAAATCTACGGAAATTTAAATTTATTTTGAAGGTTATGATAACGTATTTTGATGTTGAGGCAATTGTGTCATATTTTAAAACTGTTTATCGATTAAATTTTTCTTTCATGAAAGGGAGATAATTCGTACAGTGTTGTGTTCAAATGACCACATGTGGATTTTAAATACTTCACCATTAACATGAAACGGGAATATTGTGAGTGATAATCAGCAGTTAATTAAAACCCAGATTAACAGCAAATGATCCAGTTACATACAACCGCTAGAATGTACCCCCTCATAGCGACGATAGGATCTGCAAAACTCTACTTTCTCTCTATCCGAAATGACAAAACAATCGGGTACAACTTTTTTAAATTTTAATTACCGAGTCTTTTTCATATATTTATGAAATTATTATTTTCTACCATTTAATTCAGCAATACATGGTTTGGTACATTGTTTCTTTTTCCAAAAAAAAAAAAAAAAAAAAAACATCCGTCGGACTATGCATAGATCGAACCCCCCCCCCCCCCCCCGAATTTTCGGTTATATTCTGTCTTGCACAACACAATTTTCCCAACTACGCTGTACAACAGCACGACAGTGCTATGTTTAAACTGATAGAAGCAATTATTGCTTTGGAAAGAGGCTGCTTGCCTCTCTTTTGCAATATATGTTTTTATACAATTAGTGTGTTTCCATAGCATCAAGGCGAGATTAAACATTAAAGCCAGTCTAGTTCTAAGACATTAACCTTTCAGCTGAACAAGTAATATTTTGAGTGTAAATTGTCTTATATATTACCGGTAATATAGAAAATATTGAAATTTGAGATTCAAAACAGTTAAGTAATTTTTGATGCTGTGTCAAGGTATATATCCAGTCAATTTTGTAATATTACTCTATCAAGAGGTTTGAAACATGTAAAATGAGTTAAGTGGAATGGAACTGAAAGCAAACAAATTAATGGAAGAAATGCCTATTTCAAAGATTCTCTTCTTAATTCAAGATTGATTATCTGTCTGTGTATAAAAAAAGTCTATCAGACACCATATACTGATGCTGTCTAAATAAATGGTTTATTGTTGTTTTAAATTTGTGCCATCAGGTTGATTGTTCAGAACTCATCTATAAAACTAGATTAAGTGTGAATTTGTATGTGTAACATGTCCAATGCGGTTAGTTTTTACTAGATCAGAAAAATACTGAATTTGTATTACCACAACTTAATTTGTGTAAGCAAGTTTGGTTTGTTAAGCTTTACACATACATATCTGTTTCAGCATAAGTTCATGTTTAATAAGTAAATTGCTGTTTGTTACCTACCTACCATAGGTTATTTAAAACTACTTTGCACTTACCTATACTCCAAGATTTATATATTTGTACTGTGTAAAGTTACACCGATTAATAGGTCATGAAATGGGAAACAAAACTCCCAAAAAATTATTCTCTGATCAAAACACTTAAGTTGTCTTAAAGTTAACCTAAAGCAGAAGGCAATAGGAATAAATTTGATTAAAGAAGCATATAAAAGATTTAAATCAACTAACTATTTTTGTTTGTTTAAGATCATCCGTATGATTATACCTTAATTTGGTCTCGCCTTGTAATATGAAGAGACTTGTGTTTTACTGTTGTGGGGGCATGTCAAAATTTGAAAGTTGTTTGTTGAAGTTTAAAATGAAAATTGAGCTTTATATGAAAGCAGGAGCTAGGTGAGCCATCTAATTCCATGGATTCTATTGGATGCTGAAATTACTGGATAAGCTTTGTCATTTATTTATCAAGAACAAACTTATGTCTCTTTAACAAAGAAAAAAATTTAAAAAAATTAAAAAATATTAAAAATATTAAATAAAAATTTGAATCTGCTTTTTAAATTTATATGTCTGTAAAATATGTGAATGAGCTGCTTTTCTGTTTTAAATTTGATAGAAGATGATCAGACAGGTATAGTTAGATGCTTCTTTTATAACATGGTCAAGAGGTTGTGGACTGGGTCACCGTCCACCATTATTTAACAAGACCTGATGGAATTTGGCCATTTATCACTGTTAGTACATTTTATTAACCTCTGTCAAAGTAAAATTACCACATTTCTTCATATTGAATACTAGTAATATGCACTGCAGTAGATCAAGTTTTTATATTAAAAACATATCATTCTGAAATTAACAATTTTTTAGCTATCATTATCACATAAGATTAATAAAAAAAAGGTGTTTCATTTTGACATTGTTACTGAATATTCTACTTACAATTACTGAGCTCTGGACATTTCTGCTACTGTACATTATTAGATTTTACTGTAATATTGAGCACAATTTTATAACTACTGTTCAAACAGCTCATATCTTGAATGGTAAAAAGGATGTGTCTTATTTCATTTTTGATTTTTATGTAGGTTAATTGACACATATTTACCACTTATAACTAGTGGAGGACTTTTAAATCTGCACTCAGTATTTTATGCCTTTAAATGAAATCTATTTATACTCCATACATGTATGTAAAAATATCAGTTGCCTACATTTAGTAATTTTAGATACCACACTGACAATTAAAGTTGTCAGCTAATCTGGTGATTGTGTAAAAATATCATTTGTCTACATTTAGTAATTTCAGATACTGCGCTCACAATCAGTGAAAGGTGTTTGCTAATCTTGTGATTTTTTGCCTTCATTCGTTGAAACAACAAAACATTTGCTGCTAAAAAGTGTTAAAATTTGTTTTTTAACTGTGTTTGCTGGCTACATTTGGAAACAACTACATTAGATTCCATCTGTAGATGCATGTATTAATTAAACTGACATGCATATATGGACTCAACTTTGGACTTGACTGTTGTTTAATTTTTAAGCTCTTGCATTTTCAGGAAGTGACAAAGAGTAAGGAAGTATTGTTAGTGATTTCATTATCTGGTGTTAAAGTCTGCAGCAGCAATGGAGAGGTAATATTTTATTTATTTTTTACCCCACCACATGTATGGTGGCAGTTGGGCCATATGGTTATTATTTTTCACCTCTGCCAACTAGCAGTAATAATCAACCTTAGGTTTTTCGATTAACATTTTCAGTGTGTATGCAATGGCAGTCAGTTAATAGGAATAGGGTCAGTAAATCTGAATTTGCACACAGATATATATGAGAATATTTCCTGCAGTTTTGACTTTGAACAGCAAGAAATGATTTGAGTGAAATCAAATGATCAATGATGTAATTTAAAATGGTTTCTACACATGCCATGCATAATAGAATTCCACAACATCCTAGTAACAGTGTGAAATAGAGATATCTCTGACGAGGATGAATATGAGAAATCCCACACTGAAAAATAGACAGGAACAGCATGGAAAACGCTGTCCATGGGCGAGAAATGCAAATTCACTTTGTTCACATGACCAGGATATTGCAGTTTTAAACTGAATGCTTGTTTCCTTATAATTTTTTAATTTTCATAAATTCGAGTTATAAAAGGCAGTTGGTTATGGACCATGACTTGTCCTTCACAAGGTTGATCATTTTGTCCAGAAATGTTTTGACACTTTTAACAGGTTTATTATTGACATATCATTGATTCAGTATTAAAATCAGGTGACATCTTGCAATATTTTTACTGGCCTTGTACCAGATTGAACTTTACTGGTATATACAATGTTTCTATAAATATAGTTGTATTTTGTAACATGTGTTTAACACAAATACGGTACACACGAAAAATATAGGTCATAGTGCTTTGGACTTTCATGTTTTCATGATGTTGAGATATCAAATATAATATATTAGTTTATTGCATCAGCATAAAGTAGATGCTATAGCATACAAACCAATATAATGTAACAGCAATGGCAGAGAACAACATCTAATATAGCCAAAAGAATAACAAAGAATAGTCGTTTGGACCAAAACAATTTTCAGTGGATGTACCAGTACATATCTTATAAGAGACAGTAAGAAAAATAAACCTCAAAAACACCAGACAAGATAAATATTTTATTTTTTTTGATCATTTATATTTTATTTATTTTAACTCCCAACTTTGGATAGCCATGCTGGTACTTTATTTGAAATAGCATTCAATAGGTATTGAAATCTATAGACATGAAAACCATGGGTTCAACCATGCCTTTTTGGAACTTGTGTGAATATATGTATAAAACATGTAGTTAGTTCTATGTACTCAACAACAGATCGTTCTACGTACTCAGCAACAGATCATCCTGTTTGTTCTAAAGTTGTAATTTGATGTTCTCTGGTCATTTGATGAAAAACTGTTTGACAAGATACTTTTGCAGATTCTATATGAGGTAGCTTTATTTTTCACCACAGACTACAGGCATTCTTATTTTTTGTTCAAAATGTGTATTATTGCAAAACACCATGAGTTTAAAATCTGTTTATGCACAATGGTACAAATTATTTTCATTTTGATAAAAGGGAAATACTAGTATTTACGTACATGTATATCAAACTGAAAAAAAATAGAATTTAAAGCATTCAATATAATTAAATATTGATTTTTGTATTTGCAATTAGTCATTCAGTAATTTTAATATATATTCATGTACCTACTACCAGTATTTATGATTGGAGTAGTAATTAGGAGATTAGGATTGTGTTAATTTTGGTGTTTGTAAAATGCAAGGACATTGGTGTAAAATCAATAATCATGACATAAGAGGAGAGAAAGCATGCTTTAGTGTAAACAACATTGATCTTAAGAATATCAGGATTCTACAAAATCTCAGCTCTGGTACCAGACTTAATCCTGTTCTAAAAGGTTAGAGAAATCACAGCTTAACATGGATCTATATATCTATATGTAATTAATCATTAGCTGATTCTCATCAAAGCACCAAAGGTCTGTAAATATCTTGGTTGTGTTCTATATGGCTATTCTTCTGTTTAGCTCATCTGGCTTAAAGGCACTGTGAATGGGAATCATTAGCTGATTCTCATAAAAGTACCAAAGGTCTGTAAATATCTTGGTTGTGCTGTATTTTGTGTGGCTATTTTTCTGTGTAGCTCATCTGGCTTAAAGGCACTGTGAATGGGAATCATTAGCTGATTCTCATAAAAGTACCAAAGGTCTGTAAATATCTTGGTTGTATTCTATATGGGTATTTTTCTGTGTAGCTCACCTGGCTTAAAGTCACTGTGAATGTGATTCACTAGTGTACTACATAGTTTTCACTAACTTTTGTGTGGACACATTGTTATCACCTGTACTGGTAACTATTACCATTGTTATTGCCTTGCATGCTATCATTTTGTTTCAAAAAAGCAAATAGTGACAACAAACATCAATTTTAACTGTTTCTGTATTAACATTAAAAACCTTTGAGAAAGTTGAACACTGCACAGTACCTGATATTCTTGTTATATGTCTGTTAGACTAGCCTTAACAAATAACTGGTACATAAGTCAAAGTATCAGCATCAGTTTTGGTGTTTGTTTGAAATATTTAAAGCTTTTTGACTGGTGAGTGAAGCTGTTCTTCTGACAGCTCTTGTAAGTAAAAGCTTTGTAAGAAGAAACTTTGTTTGAAAAAAAAATCAATTCTGATTTTCCATTCAATGTGTCATTGATAAAGGTCACCAATGAAAAAATCGTAATTTGATATGTCACTGTAACTCGATATATTTTTGTATATTTAATTGTCTTACTGAAGATCAGATTTTTAAGATCTTTAAGATAACAGGTTCTTGTTGTGAAGATTGATATAATAGCCCAAGAGCTAGTGGGGTTTGAAATATGTGTCAATGGCCAAAAGCTTTGAAGGTTGTTTCTGATAGAAAAATGTCTGTAGTTTTCGAATTTGGGCGTCTTGTGAATGAACTCGTTTCCGATTTTTTTCAGACGCGAGTTTTTACACTAGAATCGCATTTTTCAGCCGGTTTTTCGGTAATTTGATAATTCTGCATTATGGACGCGATATGCCTTAAAATGTCTTATTACTGATGCGGTTATCAAGAATTATGATCATTGTTGACATTTAAGTTAAAAACTTCTTGATACATTTCAGATTTTTTTTTTAAAATAACTATTTTAGGAAAAAATAGACCAAAAATTTTGCGTTTTTAATTTTGCCCTCTTTATGTCTTATAAAAAAATAATAAAAGCATTTAAGTGAAATGTTTTTACCATATTGTCACGCCTAATGTGTTTTGCATTCATAAAAGTAGCTGCTATCATTTGGTAGGAAATTGCGGCACCCACAGTGAAAAACTTTCCCCTACCCCAAAAATTGCAAATTTCTCAAAAAATCGATCTTACTACAATTTTGCTATTAGTTGCCATACTGATTGTTATACCGTGTAAGCTTTAATACTTGGGTGACAACATTGAAGACCTCTAACTAAAACTTCTTGTTAAGCATTCATCTCAATTTTGTGGCCAATTTTAAACAACCGAGTTTTGCGTTTTTACTTAATCTTTATTCGTTAAAGTCTTGTAGCGCATTCAAAAAAAGCCTGATTATCATATACTATTTTATTTAGAATCCCTGATGTTTGTGCTTTATTGTGCAGTATAATGTATAACACAATCGTCACACAAACCCTTTCACCACAATTTATTCTTCCCCCTACCCCATATGCAATAAATAAGCGAGTTCGCGAGATATTGATTTTACACTTGTGCGTTCTCAGGCAGTGAGATTTTAAACACGGTAGAGTGTTATAACGTAAATTTGTACTTGAAACATATAGTAAATTACGCTGTTAGCTTGTTTATTCAATGCTTTGATTTTTTGTATTATTAGCAATGATAGTGCACGCCCTTTTGTATGACTCGGCAGATGGCGCTGCGCAAAGCGTTTGTGTTACGTTTTCTGTCATTGCAAATCACACGTGGTTGCAATTATAGATACTTTCATATGGTTGTTGTTTATGATAAGTAAGAAAAACTATTCACCCCTTTTTTCTATTGTTTTGTTACCGTTTATATTTCGTGTGAACAGTTGATTTTATTAATATTTGTTTTTAAAAAAGATCCGTGTTCACAATAGAATCAATGAAGTTTTGACGCAGATAAGTAATCTGTTTGTTAATTCTATTTGATTCCGTGACTGATTAAAATCACTGTAATAATATTTTTGCGATTTGTTTGTGATAACTCATTGTCTTTCAATTAGAAGTGTTTGCAAAATGGCCAGCACACGGCTGGATACATCTAAGGGGAAACAGATATTACAGGGCGATAGCACAGATGAAACAAATCTTGTTTGTTGCCTTCATGTCGATAAACGTTTCCAAGATATAGAAATTAAACCTTTTGATGAAACAACATGGAGTAAAGTGCAAAAGTTGCTGAATATCGTCTTTCGAAAACAAATCCCACAAATATAAACAAATTTGTCAAGATCTTCCTCAAAACTTTGATCCTAAAACCAATGGTTATCACAGAATGTGTTACAAGAACTTCACTGCTGTCTCAAAAAAAGACTAGAGTCCTTTTCCACTGTAGAAGTAGAAGAAGTTTCTTACACTTTAAGATCCCACACTGAACATTTATCGGACGAAACTTCCTCCTCCGGTATTTTTCTTCCGCGTATGTTTGTTTTTTGTGGCCTCCTGACGAAGGGTAAGAAAAGGAACAGTTAGGCAATTGTGAAAGTTGGAAGCGGGAAAAAAATAAAAAATGCTGCAATGGTTCTGGGTGATACAGATATGATTGCCAGAGTTTGTGATATAGATTTTGTTGCTAAAGAGGTTAAATATCACCATAGCTGCCGAAAACATTACTTAAATCTTTCTGAGAGGTGTATACCCGGGTCTGCTAGACAGATATGGCAACATTAGGCTAGACACGAAAAAAGCATTTAAATGGTTGACCGAATACATAAATAAAAACGTTATAGCACAAGGTCAAGCTGTAACAATTGCCTCCTTGTATGAATATTACACTACAATGCTGATGGACATTGTCTTGATTGCTCCTCATATACCTCCAACTTTAGAAGTAAAACTTCTAAATCACTTCAAAGATGATATTTGCATGAGTAAATAGGTAACGACAAGGCAAAATATTATATCCAAGCTTTCTAGATACAGATCAGATATAGGTTTCCATATACGTTTTTTATTAAATTCCAAAGTCACTGAAGCTGCATACCAGTTGCGAAATACAATATTAGAAATGTCAAAGACATGTCCCCAATTACAGAACCCCTTGACTGTAAATGAAATACAGAAAGGCCAAGCTAACCCCCAGACATACTTATGCAGTTTTTTTAAAACTCTATATACAGGGTCTTCAACAAAAGAACCTTCTGAAAGAATGATAGATGCATCAGTTCAGCAGCAGATGATGCTTTGTTTGCTGTAACCAATGGCGAAATAAAGCCATCAAAACATTTATGTCTTGGACTGGGTTTTAAAGTATGACTGGTAGTAGGAAAATTATTGAAGTACTAAATCATTTAGGGCACTCAATAAGTTACCATGTTGCGGAGACACTTGAAACTGAACTTGCAATGACAATATCAGACAGAATCAGCTAACTCCTGATGGATTACTGAAATTCCAAACTTGTCAACCGAACGGCTTGGGATAATTATGATGAAAACACCGAGACTTTGTCTGAGAAGCGGAACTTTGCACGACACAGTTGGAATATGTTACCAGAACACTCCCGACGAACAACATTCAATGGGGGACTCTCTAGGAATTCCACAAGTATCCACTACACAAACAAAGTCATTGAAACGTAAACGCTCTTAGATATTGAGGACCCTATTTTAGAATCTTACAGAAAGCGTCCAAAAATAAAAATTTCAATATCCCGTAAAAGCAATTTCGGACCCTCTAATTTAAATGAGACCAGAAAAAGGGATTTAACATGGGTGATTTGTCACCATTTATTTCTAATATACCCATGTGGTCAGGATGGAATTCTCTAATCACAGTAGATCATCTACCAGAGCAAGTGATAGGCTATATGGACAATATAAGTTTGCCACCGACCCGATTAGATGTGTGTCGGAAACATTACGTCGATCGCAGATTGTGGCACGGGAATGTTCTGATAACAGCAATTGTCCACTATGATCTTGCCATAGCTAAACCAGCGATGCAGATACAATCGAAGAATCACCAAAGTACGACAATATTTTCATATGTTTTGGTCCTTTCCATATAATGTTGGCATATTTTGGCGCTCTTGGTCACTTAATTGAGGGCTCTGGCGGACCATATGTGCTAACCGAGACCAAAGTTCTGGCAGAAGGGTCTCTAAATGGGTTCATAAAAGGGAAGCATTATAACAGATGTCAGAGAATGCATACTATATTATCTCTTTCTTTCCGTATTCTCCATTTTCGGTCTTTTTCTGGAAGAGCATGGTCAGATATCTGAATCTTTATACGAGCAGTTAGAACAATTCATTACAAATACTTCTTCAGAAGAAATGCAAAACGTTCTAGAGCAAGAAATTTAAAATCTATTTTTTGATATGTTGAAGCCTTTTCCAATGACACAAGAACTGGAAACCATGGATCAACAGCACAGTATTTGGTTTATGTATATTGATTAGTTGAACTTCTGTTACTTTTTCAGTAGATCTTGTCGAACTAACGATCTACCTTTATTTACTTACTGCTTAGGAAAAATGTGTCCAGTATTTTTGCAGCTATAGACCAAACTATGCAAGATGGATGACACGCTATCACTTAATTTACTTAACATTGATATAAGTCATCCACAAGCAAGGAGCAATGCTTGAAATGGTGGTTTGTCTATAAGACGCTCGAATAAATCATTTTCCAGAATTCCAGTGGGACATGACACTTGAGCAGACAATCAATGCTGATGCTGCATCTCGTCTACTGGCATTTCTGCATTCAGCCAGTCATATACGGCCAGGCGAAGATGGATGATTACACGAAGTGTCCGCAGTGCTATCGTTGGTGCTCTTCTCTCAAAAACTGGAATCCGGAAAAGGGGGGATGTGAATCAAGAGCTCAAGCCGTCGCGAATTCAGAGAGATAATAAAGATGTAAGTAGTTTGATCGACTGTATTAAAGGCAACTAAGAATCCGTTTTGATACAGAGATAAGAAATGAGGATCTCCTGTGCATATCAACTGGTAACAGAGTCAAAGATGTGAAAAATGAGATACTTAGTTGTTAAAATATGGCAGCAATCTTTTCACGACTTTAGAAATGGCTGTTTGCAGATCCCTCTAGATTTGAAAAACCTATTACAAGAACAAATTGCGCACTTTTGCATCTTTGGCACTTAAGGTTCGGGTTGAGGTGAAAGCAAAGAAAATCATACAGCTACAGTGTTCACGTGATCTATTTGGTAGGCTTTTGTTTTTTGGCAGACAACAGATATAAACTTGCAGAAAGTTTTTGAATATCCTCTCACTCCCGTGCCGCCAGCTCTTGCACAAATTGACGGGAATATTGAATAAAACCGACAAATCAATACTTATGAAAATGTTAGAGAGCAAGGCTCATTCTGATCCTCCAGCTGCAAATCAAATTGATGCTTATGTCGTTGATGCCATGTTCCTTATACAGTTGCTGTCAAACCTACCAGATACTTTTGAAGGTGTAGCCAAAACCATTCTCAAGCTATTATGTAAACTGGCAAAAGAAATACACTTTGTTTGTGACACATATGTCCATCCATCCATCAAAGATATTGAAAGAGATATGCGAGGAGAGAGCAGTGGACCAGATATTGTAGTAATGGGCCCAAAACAAAAGCGACCTCATGATTTCCGTTCAGCTTTGAAATCTGCTAATTTCAAGAGGTCATTACTATCGTTTTTGCTACAAGAATGGAAGAATGATAACTATGCTGACATTCTTGCAGGCCATACATTATATTATGCAACAGAGGACCACTGCCATCAATTCTATTGCGAAAATGATGCAACAGTAGTGTGCAGTGAAGTGTCCAATCTTGCCTGTACCCACGAGGAGGCAGATACCAGGATCACCTTACATGTGCAATACATTGCCTCAAGGTCCGATTCTCCTAACGTAGTGGTTAGAGCAAATGACACGGATGTAATGGTTATTTTATTGTATCATTGTCACCAAATACATGCAAACATATGGATGGATTCAGGCACTGACGGCACCAATACTAGGCGATTTATTGATCTAACAAAACTGTCCAATGAAATTGGGATCGAAATGTGCCAAGTTCTTCCAGCTATCCATGCTTTCACTGGATGTGATTATACTGCAGCATTTCTTAGAAAGGTAAAATTAGGCCTTATAATATCGTTGAAAAAAGTGCAACTTTCAGAAGCGTTTTCTCAAATATTGGAACAAATCAAAGAGTTAATGAAAGAGATATGAAGGTAATGGAATCTTTTGTCTGTGAAATGTATGGCAAAAAAAACATTAAAACAGTAAATGAGGCACGATTTGCCATTTTCAGAGAGAAATACGCTCCAACAAATCAAACTGACCCATTAGAAAAGCTCAAAGGAGCCGATCCGAGTTCACTACCTCCTTGTAAAAGTGTTCTTGTTCAGAAAATCCTCCGAACAGAATATGTTGCATATTTTTGGAAACATGCCAATTGCAGTTGTCCTACATTAAATACTCCACAAGAAAATGGATGGAAAAAAGAAAATAACAAGTATGCGATTCACTGGTTTGAAGGTGAACAGATTCCGAAAGATATAAGACTGAAGATGGACAGTACAACTTTTACAGAGGATGACATGGGAGAAGATGAGGATGTACGTGAATCCGACAGTAGTGATAGTGAAGACACTGATGATGAATGAAATTATAATTCTGAATGAATACGAGTTATTTTGAACCAGCCTGTCTAAGAGCACTAACACAGTATATCCCGTGAATTCGCATATCGTTAGCATATTGGGGTAGGGGAAGAATAAATCGTGGGTAATGGGTTAATGTGACGATTTTGTTACACATTATACTTGCACAATAAAGCACACACATCAGGGATTCTAAATAAAATAGTATATTGATAATCAGGCTTTTTTTGAATGCGCTACAAGACTTTAACGAATAAAGATTAAGTAAAAACGCAAAACTCGGTTGTTTAAAATTGGCCACAAAATTGAGATTGAATGCTTAACAAGAAGTTTTTAGTTAGAGGTCTTCAATGTTGTCACCCAAGTATTAAAGCTTACACGGTATAACAATCAGTATGGCAACTAATAGCAAAATTTGTAGTAAAGATCGATTTTTTGAGAAATTTGCAATTTTTGGGGTAGGGGAAAGTTTTTCCACTGTGGGTGCCGCAATTTCCTACCAAATGATATGCAGCTACTTTTATTGAATGCAAAACACATTAGGCTGTGACAATATGGTAAAACATTTCACTTAATGCTTTTATTATTTTTTTATAAGACATAAAAGAGGGCAAAATATTAAAAACGCAAAATTTTTGGTCTATTTTTTTCCTAAAATAGTTATTTTAAAAAAAAATCTGAAATGTATCAAGAAGTTTTTAACTTAAATGTCAACAATGATCATAATTCTTGATAACCGCATCAGTAATAAGACATTTTAAGGCCATATCGCGTCCATAATGCAGAATTATCAAATTACCGAAAAACCGGCTGAAAAATGCGATTCTAGTGTAAAAACTCGCGTCTGAAAAAAAATCGGAAACGAGTTCATTCACAAGACGCCCAAATTCGAAAACTACAGACATTTTTCTATCAGAAACAACCTTCAAAGCTTTTGGCCATTGACACATATTTCAAACCCCACTAGCTCTTGGGCTATAAGTGGTTATAAGATTAATAAGAATTTCAGATATGTTACAGTAAGATAATACACAATAAGTAGCAGGATATTAGTCACATTCTACTTCTTACACATGTACATCAGATCTATACAACACTTTTATTGTATCAAATACAGTACACCACTAAACCAGAATTACACAGAAATAGAGCAAATAAAGTTCATTTGAGTTTTAGATCTATGTATATTTTTATTAATAATTTCAAAGAAATTGTCGTCTTTTTATCCTCTCTGTCTTTCGTCATTCCTTCGATCCTTCTGTCCGTCCATCCAAAATTCCTGTCTGCGCAAATTCTCCAAAACTATGATACACTATTTCATGAAACTTGGTACAAAGCATTAACATTGATTGGAGATGCACATATCATTAACTTGAGTTGGTTTGCTAATTTTCCTGGGAGTTATTACCCTTTGAACATAAGTGTTAATCACAAAAAAAGAACCTGCTTGGGGGATAATAACTCACTGAATTTACTTGTTATCATTTCATTTAAACAGTAATCAAGTTTAGGCTATAGTAAGTTGATGATGATACGAAGTTTGGTGATCAGTGACTGATAAAAATATTCCTGTAATATCCCTGTCTCAAATTTGCCCCTATAGTACCCTACTGGTAATTTGTACATTTTTTGGTCATAATATTATAAAAAGACCTATTTTTTGTACCAAAGACTACTTGAAGGCCAACAATATAACCATGTTTAGTTGTGATGATCAAAGGTTAAGATCACAAGTTTATATCTTTTTGGAGATATTTCTGGATACTCTCTGGCTGCTCTTATTTTTACCAGAATTTCATAGAAATATGCCAAATGTAACTAAATTTCTTCAACTAAACTATCACACAAATCAACCAACTAGGTTCTCTAGATTTTTTTGCTTTATAGCAAAAATCTATATTTTCCTTCCATAGTCTGTCATTTCTACTTCAAAGATTAACATACTATACTTGTACATGTAGGCTGTCATAAAGTTGCAGATATTTAAAAAGGTTTCTAAGTTGATATAAAATGAACTGCAGTAAAATATCTAATAATTCAAGCACTAAAATACAGTAGACCGAGATATCTCAGTAAGGTTTATAACATTTTCATAGCCATGCATAAATCTAAGCTTAAATTAGACTTGGCTATTGTGACACAGAGTGACTATAAAAACTGATATGCTAAAAATATGCTGCTGCAATAATTTGCTGCCAATGTAAATTAGTTTATAATATTTAATTGCTTAGACCATTAAGCCACAAGGTGCTTGAATTATTAGGATGTTTACAGTAAAGTACATGTATTAAACTTATTTATAAATTAATATTGTTCTTTGTATTTACAGAGTGTGTACATGGCACATGCTTTAAAGAGGATATCTTATGCTACTTGTGATCCTGATTTTTGTCAGTTTTCTTTCCTTGCTCGTGAACCAAAGGGTCCAATCAATGTACAGTTTTGTCACGCTTTTATCACCAAGACCCCGAAAGAGGTAAGGCTTATTTCTTCTTTTTTTTTCTTTTTTTGAAATTAAAGTTGATGTTTGTATGTTCCACTGTGGACCACAAATATGCTAGTCCTAGAGCTAAAAATGATTTTTGAATATCCAGGTCATCCAGATTATATGTGAACATATGCAGGGCTTTGCAGGGGATTTTTTTTTTTTTTTTTTTTTGCAGGTCATGAACCTAAATTCAGTAAATTGAGGTCAGTTGATAGCCATGAAATAGAATTGTCACTGTTTGTTATTATAAGCGCAAGGGTATAAATATTAGTATTTTGGTCTATAGCTGGTGACATCACAAAATCAATGAAAAAATAAATCTTGACTGGGATGCACATTGATTTACTCATAAAGATATTTAGCTGTCCTGCAGGGATTTCAAATACTATCCTATACTATAAAAAGTATAGAATTTCAGAACATAATTTTATATGTTATGCATTTATTTACAAACAGAACACAAATGATAATAATTCATGGTATATCTTGTACCTGGTTATATATGGTTTATTAAGATATCTGTCACAGTTGATTGAATTATAATTAATACATGGCCTAAGTGATGACTCCTTGATTGACCGTAATACATGGAGATCATGGCATGATTGACAGAGAATATTTTCAGGTGAAAGGTGCGTAGTTTTGTACTTCCTATCAAAGGTGTTTTTACCTGTAAAATCAAAAGTTCATCCAAGTATACCTGAGATGCACCTTGTTTTCTTTTTAAGATGTTAATACGATTTTAATGGGATTTGACATATATGTGGTTAAAAAATTCTTTTGATTGTGAATTTTGAAAAATAACATTTTCACTCCAAGTAAGTGCTTTTATTTACTAATATTCTCTTAATACCATAGTAGGCAGTGCTAGCAATTGGATTTAACAAATGTTTCTTTGTATAAAACTTAATGAAAAACACTTGATATTTTGGATGAAGACCTTAAGACTGACATTTTCTGTTGCCATAGCTAGGTTTCTACAATTTCAAAATTATTAGTAACCAATTTCTAAAATATAAAATAAATTAGTCATTTTTCATTAATATTTTTTAACAAATATGCTAAAATAGGTTAGGTTTTGAAAGAATTTCTCAGAATTAATAACCAATGGAAATTTTGGACATTTTTCACAGGGGGCAAATAACTAGCTCTATTACCGGTAATTAAAAGCTTTTATTTTAAATCTCAACTTTCTGGCCTTTGTTAAATGCTAAGTTGTTGAAGCTTTTTTGTAAAAAAAAATGTTAACGTGCATAATCTTGTATGATGACAATAACAGCAAGCACAACAGTGTTGGTCATGATGACAATGGTCAGTTACTAGACTTTGTTGATATATATACAGTACAGATCTGTTGAAAGTTTAACACTGAGCTAAAGAAAAGGGGCCAAATATCCACAGCCGAGATATTAATTTATTTGCTAAATGGTCCAAAAGTTTCCTTGAAATGTAAAGCAACTGTGGTCAACCTGCGAAATATAAGTAACATATGGTCGAAATGAGATTCTGATTAATTTGTTAGCTTCATGTTAAACTTTCAACAGGCCTGTACTGTAGCTAGATTCAATTATCAATAAGATATCTGGTATAATTTACAAAGATGATTTCACCGAATTTCTCAAAAACATTTTTTCTCACTACCTTTAAGTACTGCTCAGCAATGCATACTTAGATACAGCAGCAATGCATCCTATACAAGAGCAATGTGTTGGTCCTGTGTGATGAGTCAATATAAGATTCATCATCTGGCATCAGCTTTCATCTATAATAAATATACAATAAAGCACCTGTTTTCTTGTAGTTGTTGATAAACCTTATCATCTGACCAGACAAGTGTCTGATTTCAAAGTCTTTAATTGTTTTATAACAGTAGCTCTTGGTTTTGTTTGTTTACATAGATATATAGATTGAGATATTGAAACACCATTTCATTGTGCACAATACACAATCTTTCTCTCTCTCTCTATTTTTCTCTCTCCATACATACACAAACACAATCTCTATCTCTTTAAGGGCTTTGGTGGCTGAGTGGTTTTAAGTGCAGACTAAGAGATCACAGCACCTCTCACCAACTTGGTTCTTATCCAACTCCAGACAAATCCTAGTGTGTGTTAGAAAGTTTTACCAATTTGCTTGCAAATTTGGTCTGTGAATTTCTATGGGTACTCCAGCTTCCTCCACCATTCCTGAACTTACAGCCTGGATATAAGTGAAAAAATCTTAACATCTTAACCGGAGAAATAACCCAACCCCCTCTCTCTCTCTTCTCTCTCTCTTCATACTTCTGCAATATTTTTATAAAAATCTGAAGTGTAAATGTGACAAAACTTGAAACTGGCGTAATCATTGAATTTTAACCTTGTCTGAATTTTAATCAGTGTGTAGGTGGAACAGTCTTGATTGACAACAAACTTTTTGTTGTGTGTTACTTGACATGAATTCATTTGAGAGAGAAATGATTTCAGATATAATTTATTATGGTTACACAATCTTATGTGTAGATAGTCACTTAGTAAGGTTCAAAATGTCTACCTACCTGTCAGTATTGATTAGATATAAGTGTCACCACTGATACAGGTGTAACATAAAAAAGTTAACAGAAAATACATGTTCTGGTTGTTCAAATAAATATCCAGTTTACAAAAGTTTTAACCATTTATATTTGGAAAGTAAAATTTTTCAAGACTATACAGGTTTTGCCCCCATCACCTGATTAGATTTAAGGCACAGTAAACCTGTCTTAGGTTAACAACTCGTTCAGTTTTAGCTTTTGACCCTGAGGGATGTAAAGTTTTACAGGTAGTCTGTCCCAAGTTTCTAGGCTCATAAGGGCACTGCTTATCTCAGTTTCTGTGACATAAAGCTACTAATATATAAAGATTTTACCTTGGATAGATTTACTTGCTTTTCTGGTCTGTGACAAATATAGGGTTTTATCTTGGCTGTCTACCGAGGAGCTAGATATACCATACCCCTGTTGTGAATATGGACATATTGTCCAATGGTACCTAAAAAATTTCTTTATGGACAAAAGTTTTCCATTAAAGTTTTTGATGGAATAGATGTAAATATAAGCTGAACATTTTATATGAATCAAAAGTTCTGTATCCACATGTCATTTGGTTGAATTGTAATACATGTGTATTTGAAAATTTTGAAATTATGAGTTTAACATTCCATGTGTAAGGTAAGTATGTGGTACGTTTTAGTTTGGCAGATTTAGTAAATGTCCAAGGTACATGTTGTAACACAGGGATACACATCTTTCATTATGATTTTAGTAGATATGTACCTGTAACCTTTCGACTTGTGAAATAAAGAATTTTGACATGTTTCATAATTATTTCAAATAAACCAACTTTAAAGCTAGTTGGAACTTAGAGAGGTAATTATTATAAATATAGGTATATAACTTTCCTTTTACAGAATTGGGTTAAATTATGATTAGCTAAGCAGTTCCCAAAACCATCATTTAAATAGAACATATTTTATTTTATCGTTCAGATGTGAAATTTTCAACTTACAGGTGTACTCCATAGGTAACTTCTTTTATCTCACATGATGTAGACAGTCTAATGGAAAATTGCCAGTGCACACTAAAATGTATTTATAATGAATTATTTTTATATTTTTAACATGCAATATTAAACCAAATAAACATGCCTTTAATTTCATATAACAATATCTATACTATGTAATTTAATGCGTTTAATTGTGCTATTTTTATATGTGTGTAATGAAAATTCATTTTATTGTTACATAATGCAGTGGTTATATTGGAAATCAATGATAATTTGTGTTTAATATTTACACATAAATATGCAAAATATTGTATTTCACAAATGTAGTAGTTCTATCATTGATTTTTCAGATTTACACAGAATAATGAAAAAAGAATAAATACGAATTCTCTGTCATTAAATCTGTTCTGTATATTCATTATTATATTAGAGATTTTAAATATTGTGCCTCTCTATTTATTTATATATTTGCACTAACATTTTGTACTTTTATATCTGTCTTTTTGTCATTGGGGTCTATGTGGCTGAGAAGTCTAAAGCTCAGGGTTACAAATTAAAGTGCTTCTCAACCCTAGGATTTATTTCCACTGGGACAACTTCTTAGTTTGTCAGTGCCCCAGTTAACAGTTGTCAATTTTCTGCTGGTACTCCTTTTTCCTCCACCATTCCTGTATGGCTTTGTATGATAAAAATTATCTTGACTGGGACATAAAATACCATTTCACCTACCCACCAATCTTGTTGTCACTGACTGTAAAATATTAAGTACATGTCAGTGGAGCCCTTGTGGGTAAGGAGTCTAAAACTCAGGCTGACAAATTACCAGTACTACTGTGCTTCTCAACCTTGGATTCATTTCCACTTGGGACAGTTATCCATTTTCTCTGGGTACTCCATTTTTCTCCACCATTCCTGTCCAGCTTTATATGATAAAAATAAACTTGACTGGAATGTTTAGTCCATATAAAAATAACATGTCACTTAAAGAAAAACAAAAGTATCCTTCTTTTGTCCCTAAAGCACTTAACAATGACTTGCTATATTCTCTTATGACTTATCTGATTTCAAACTTAGCTGTTTACCTCTGTTTAATGGTTTCTATTGTTTCTGATAAGTACTGTTACAGACAGAACATATAAGGTTACCCACTAGGGAAAACTGATGACTTTCCTATTTACATTTTTGTCAACTATCTAGTTTTAAGTTGTCCTCCAAAAACCAAACTAAGCACTTGGTAATGGCATTGTCATAATCTATTTCCTAGTTTCATATGCTGAAAATCAAACCCTGGTCTCAGTCATGTTAACAATGCAAAAAATCTACTAATCAAGTTATAGCTGTTGTAATACTTCTAACAGTTAAATGTTCTCTCCATGAACCAGTATTATGCCTTTATCAGTGGCAATGGATTTGCATAAATAAAAAGGGTAATGTCCTTAATGTGTACAATATAATGTAAGAGACAGGTCTTCTAGAAGAGAATATTAGCTGACACATTGTATTAAAATCAACAGAACAGTACTTTTATTTTGCACAAATATGGTTGGTGTTGCCAAATTACCCGGTAAATTAATAGGATATGGAGTGGTTGGGTTAAGTAAGATCAGATCCCTTATTGGACAGGGGCTATGATGGCAGAGGGTCTAAAGTGTGTGCTTACAGCAGCGTCTGTCACCTCCTAGGTTTGAATGCCACCCAGGCAATGCCTAGTATGAGACTGTCAGTTCATTATACCGTACTTCATATGCTGAAGGTCTTGGTTTTCTTTGAACATTCCTGCTTTTTCCACCATCCATCCATGAATTGACTGCTTCACTATAAGTGAAAGACTTCACTCAATTCTACTCATCTTGAGACATCATGCACAAAAAGAGTGACATATATGTGCCACATTTTACAAAATTTGAAGATTAATTACTGAATAAAACTTTGTGTGTGTTAGGCAATGCCTTGATTCATATTACCTTTTTGAGTGTGAATAAAAATAGTTTTGTTTTCTTCTCTGAAGATTCTTATTCATAAAATGCTCAAAATCTTTTAAAGGTCTTAAAGACTTAACATTCAGAGAAAATAAAAGCTTATACATTTTATAAGATAACATTTGGTGATTGGAATTTATTTTGCTTTACTACAACTGCAAATCTTTCCAGTTTGGAAATTGCTTATCACAGCTATATTTGATTCTGAGAAGTGTGATATCACATATATATCTGTTATACTGGTAGTAAATAATATAACACACACTGTTTATATAGAAACTAATCACATTAAAGATAAGATTGAATGTTATTTATTACTGTTCATGTGCAGTTCCCATAACTTTGAATTCTTTAGGTACTCTCCAATTTAGGAAAATCAGAATAAACAAAGACAATTTTATTTTATTAGTGTCTGTGTGCTGCATACAATCAAATTAATTTCATACTGAACTATATAGAGTATACATTTTCAGAGTTTTGAACCCTTAAAAAGTGTACTAGGTTCTGTCCAATAGTTTGGTTTAATTGTGTTTTATTGTTTAGTATGATGATAAGTTTCATAAGTTTTTCATTTTATTGAGGTGATTAAAATATACACATATTAAATTATTAAGAGAGAATTCTTTCATTTCCATGTGATACAAATGTACAACTATGTCTTTCCAGAACTGGTTATAGAAAGTTCTTATCTGAAAATGCTATGCAAATGATATCTTTTACAGGAATACATAAAATTATACAATTTTAACTAAATAACGTTTCTACACAAAGATTAAATGGCACCACTTGGTACACAGCAAACCCCTTCAAGATGGATGGTGTGGTTAAATCTATTCTAAAGGTTTTCAGAGACTTGTCTTACTCAGATGTTAACAGATTGATTACCCGTATTACATGTAACCTTAAAGTGAATTGCAGTAGTTAAATACAACTACATAAACTACAAGCTCAATTGACAAGCCTTTAATGCAATATTCCAATAGAGAAAAGCAGTTTTAAATTAGTTGCTTAAAATCATTTTTCAGATTTGATATCTGTATTAAATATTTATGTTTCCTATTACTGTCTCATATTTTAAAATAGATTTTGTCATCTTTGTGTTAAACCCTCAAATCAGACACCCACATAGATGTATATTGTCAAGTTGTCTACTAAAACTGTTTATTATGATGTCAGACCTACCAGCATTATTGAATTGTACACAGGCATATTATAAATTTTATAGAAAAAGTAGAATAAAAAACAGCAGGCCTAAATCTAGACGACTTTGCACTGCAATATAAAGTGTATCAACAGAGAAAGAACTGTGTTAAAATCAATGTATCAATGTAGGTTCTTTTTTCATTGAGAGTTACTGTACAGTTTAAGTGACATTTCTGTAGAGTTAAGTGATAGAGACATCCCATTTCTAAGGCTTAATAAAATTTGTAGAAATTATGTAATGTGGGCTGAGACATGGTTTTATTTTCTCCTTCTAGGCCGAAGAACTAAACACAATTATTGGAAATGCATTTAAGATGGCATACGCACAAGAAAGACATAAACAACCAACTTTTAATGAACTCATTGAACAACAGTTAATTGAACAGAAAGCCAAGTTTCAGGAATATCAAAAAGAAGTTGAAAGAAATTTTAAACAGAAATTGACGGAGATTGCCACACCAACACCATTTTCAGAAAAAGCCATGCAGCATATGGAGACTCGTAGACAATCCAGTGTTGAAGAATTTCCAGAGAGAGACTTCGTTGTTGGGAAAAACAAACTCTGGGTAAGGTGTTTTCAGATCGATGTGCCATTACAATATCACACTAGTTGTTCTTGTGCATATTTTTTGCAGTTACCTGTTTCATTTGTTCATTTCTTGATCGTTTGTTATACATGTATATGCACATTCATGTCAATATAT
Organism: Anadara kagoshimensis; assembly: GCA_021292105.1. NCBI lineage: Eukaryota > Metazoa > Mollusca > Bivalvia > Arcoida > Arcidae > Anadara > Anadara kagoshimensis. Next base: position 33,378,638 of record CM037870.1, on the reverse strand, counting down.
ATGTTTTTAAATTTTTTGTTTTTAAACTTTCAAATTACCTGAAGTGTGAATTTATACAATCCTTGTTTTCATTTTTTGTTGATAAATTGTATTATTTATTGATTGCTATATATCAATTTGAATTATTCAGAATTATTTCAGAGTTTCCATTTTACCCTCAATTGTACTTTCTTCAGAATTTCAGAATTCAAACCATACAAAGATAACTGGTTCTTTTTGACAGTCAGGAGTTCAATTAAAGTTAAAAAAATCCAGAACTGTATTCTAAGGGCAAAAATGGAAACCCTGTATTTTTATTTTTTATCAATTTAACACACAGAAGGTATAAAAAATAAGAATGACATTCCTTTTTTATACCTGTATATTTTTGTGATGTTTTTAGCCGTGAATAGCTGCAATATTGCTGATGCGGCTTTAAACAATAATTCACTCACTTTTGTGATGTTTTGACTTGATTGTTTTACACAATCCTAAAAATTCCAGTGACATGATTCTTCAAGGGGAACCTGTTCATACTGAACCCTGAGTAAATCAATACATTTTCATTAGGACATATGCAATTTATATTTTTTCATGAAATTAAATAAATGTGTACAGTACAGAAAGTATGAGGTTAAAGTTATTTTAAATTCCTGAATATCTTGAAAAATTAACAAAATTACATGTGTTAGATTTCATATTTTAAAATTTAATATCGGATGATTGTGAAACTAGGGCTCACATTCTAAGGTTTAATGAACTTAAAGACGAAGACATTTGAATTTGTCAAAAGTCTGTTATAAATAGCTGTAAAATCAATCATTCTTTTTAATTTTTTGTTAAATTTGACATTTATATGTCAACGGTCAGATTTTTATTCTTCTACAAGCACCCCAAAAGCAGAGTTTTTAAATATAAATTGAAAATCTTTGAAATGTATTTAAAAAGTAGACAGAAGTTATTGTACATGTACACTGACTGCAGTATGTTGATGGATTATTTAAGCTGTTTTCTATTATTGCTCTTAGTGATTAGTAATGATTTAACAGTAATAACTGAATATCTTTGTCCATAAAGTTTTTATTCTAACCAATCATTTCTAGACAATTGAAATTTATAAAATAATTGTTCATTTTTCAACTTGGGGGTTTTCAAAAAGGGTCATTTTCAGGAACTTGTCTAAAACACCATAGCATCAATAGTTTTGCATTCAAGTTATGTTAAATATTACCCACTAAGGAATTTTGACAAAAAAAGGGATCAATAGCCTCATGACCCCTTCTAGAATAAACACTGTTTGTTTGGTATTTTTGTGATTAAGCATGTATACATGTATATGATGTGTCCTTTAAGAGGAAGGATATTCATTGTTAACAAGAATGGATAATCATTTATTTCTGTAAATCAGTCATCACTATGTCTCCTTCTGTATATATGTCTATATTAACATATCATTGTCATTATTATAACATCATTATTTGTAGTTTTCATTACAACGAACCCCCAAAAAGGTACAGTAATTCCCACATACATACTTCATACATGTATTGTCTGTCCACCAGTATCCATGGTTATCACCTTACTTACTTATCTTTCTGTATTCTTTATATTCTTGAGCTCTCACAAAAACATTGAGTAGTGTTTGTAGTATCTTAGATGTGTGATTTTATGAAAATTAACTCATATTTATGATTTCAAAATTTCATACAAGAAAAGACAGATTACTGGTAGAATATTTATCAGTATCTTAGACATGTGATGTTATGAAAAATAACTCATATTTGTTTTCAAAATTAAATTTTAAAGAAAACAGAAAAAGCAGTTTGAAATTTTCTAGTACAAATGCAAAAAAGAAAAAGTGAGAAAAATGATATTGTAAATTCCAGTAAGCTCATGATTGGTAAAAGTATTGGAAGTTTTAATTAGTAATGAAATATTCAGCTTCATAACTTTTGATCAATGTCCAGAAAAGCTGATGTTTATTTTTAAAACTGACTAAAGTGGATTTAGAAAATGATTGTTCAGGACAGTAGCTTCATTATTTTAATTCTTTTATACAATATCCTGATTTGAAATAGCTCCAGAAGGAGCTGTTATATTCTAGCAAATTTAGCATGTTTAAGTTGTTTTAAAAGATGAACTGAAAGTATCTTGAAATTCCATAAGTTTAAAATTAAGATTCATTGAAATTTATAATATTTTCAAGTGGTTTCGAAAGACGAATTTTATGTACTTGAAGTAAACCCTAAAACTTTAGAGCTATATTTATTCACCATTCACTACATCTATCCACCCATTAATGTTGTAAATATTGAAATTTATTAAGCATGATGATATTGTTTTTGTTAAAAGCTTGCAGGTGATATGTGATTCATTGTGTATCATTACCATTTTGTGCATGTGTGTATGTCTAACCAATCATGCATTTCTATTTTAATTTCACAATTTTATGATTTTGTTTGTTGCATATGTTCTTCATTATTCCATTATTGTTTATTTTTCACATATTTTAGATGTACATTGGTATTTTCACAGGTCAGCACTCCATTTTTGATTCTCCATCTTCTGATTTTGTTTTGAGTTTCTTGTTTGCTTTTATTTTTGGGAATGTTTTTGTGATTGGTGAAAGAACAATTTTGCATATTTCCAATATTCTTTTAAAAAATTTCCATACTTGAACAAGAAAGATCTCAACATATTTGCTATTAATGGTTGCTTACAGAGGAAACCATCATAATTTTTTCAGTAAAAATGTCTCATTTGCAAAGCCCATAAAAATTTCATTAATGAAAAAAGGTACCGTGCTCATTAATGTTCTGCAGAAGTACAAGTTCTGTTGTCTTTGGGCTTGTATCACTGTATCTGGCTTATATATGTGATATATTTGAAAAACTAGTGGGTATCTGATAAATAAATTCTCAGTGCATTAATAAACATTTAATGTGAATGATGTATGTATAGAAATTACACAATCTAAAGTATACCAGAATTTGATAATACACTTTTAAACCCAATTCAAGTTTGCTCGTTTTACTCCACATACAGTTTTCTAACTTAAACTGAGGAGTATGAAAATATCTTGCACCTCTTTTCTCTGATTGAAATGTACACATCCCAGTATCCTATATACACAGTAAGAAATTTCAGTAAGATAACAGTATAATTTCAGTATATTAGAATAACATAATGTTTTGTAATTTAATAGACAAAACCATTTTATATTAACATTCATTTTTTTGTTTAATTCATTTTAGGTTTTAGCTTAAAAGCATAATATAATATTATATTTCTGAATTCATCCTTTTATTCAATTTCTATTCAAATAATTGCGCCTGAATGTTCAATGGGGTGTTAAAGTCAAAGAAAATTTACAAGATGTTGGTCTGGAAAACAGATCAATTCTGAATGAATTTACAACTTTATACATTATTTTAATGGTCGCCTTTCTTTATACAGGAGACATCTGGATTATAAGAAAAGGGAAATAACTCTTGTTGATAATTAGGTTTATATCTTAGCATCAAACAGTGTTGACTGTTTGAGTAATCAGTATTATTGTTTATTTATTTAGGCTAAGCATGCAGTTGAGAAAACTAAACATCGTTCACCTGCCACTGATCCTTCCATGCCAGCTTCACCTGGACGTAGTGAATCCCCGGTTCAATCATCTATGTCAAGACCAAGTTCAGATTCTTCATTCAGTAATGTCCGTATCTCGGATCCAACTGGTTCTGCATTTAAAAGAATATCTAGTCCTTCTCAGTCTTCTCCAAGTAAAAATCCAGCTGTGATAAGCATGAGATCTTTTGATAATACTAACAATTCAGGAAAAGTTAAAGGTTCACCGGTGACTGCTTTGAAAGACGCTATAGATCGGGGATATTTACAAAATGGTGCAATAACTTCACTTCCAGTAGTTCCTTCAACTACTTCTACACAACAGGGTAATAAACTACAAGATCAAGAAGGGTACTTATATCCACAAAATGGAAAGAAACCAGAAGAGGTGAGTTTCGATTTATAATTTTGTTTGAAAATAAATAATGCCTGCTTTAGCTCACCTGTATAAAATACAGAGGAGCTGATGTCATACCCCTGGCTTGACCATAAGTGTTGGCATTGAATATTTAAGTTTTTGTTAGAGCTGTTTTTGGTAGACTAGGTGTATAGTTGAGCTTGGTTCTTTACAACAGATTTACTCGGTAGTCTTTCTGTAGTGATGTGAGTCATATGTTACTCTTATGTTTTCTTCTTCTTTGGCTAGAGCTGCTAGATTCAAGTTTTCAAATTCTTACCACTATAATTTACTATGTAAGGACAATGCTCAAGTGTAATTTTTGTAAACAATCTTCCATAATTACCTGATTTAAATAAATTAATGCTTAAAATGAACTGTGTTAGGAAGATATTGTGCTATTTTAAAGGAAAATGTTTTGGAAAAGAGCAAAGATCTATGAGTTTATTAGGGGTATACAACTAAGTTGCAATGATCTAATAACATGTACATTATTACATGTTAAAAGCCATTGATATTTTTATTTGTACCGATAAAAGAGGTTACAACTGATTTAAACTTGGAAGAATCTCATAAATTTCTGATTGACTGGCTAAAACTGAAACGAAGGGAGATAAGCCTGTTAGGCTTATTAAAAAAGACCTCATGTGTGTTAGCAATTAGTTCCCTTTTATTCCTTGTCTGTCACTTGCTAAAATCACATACAGTTATAACCATGCCATACAGTATAACCTGTTTTAAATGTTACCTATATATAAAAGCTATAAACAACCTGACCTATATCTTCCTTGTATCTGTGGCTGTAAAGATCACCTATACACAAAAATGACATTTATAATTTTCATAAGTAGCCATAATAGGCAGTTTGACTGTATTAAAATCATGATGTGCACCATCTTATTTAATGACACAGAGACATAACAATTGAATCAATTTGTGTATTAGGACAGGCAATATATGGCAAAGCATATCTTAAAATACCCTTTGCCAGTTGCATGGTGTTAATAATGGAACTATATATATATTGTTTCACAGTCAACTCTTTGTACCACATAATAAAAAAAATATTGTAAGCTTTTTTTCATGAAAACATGCATGAGAAGGTTTATGAATTTGTTTTGCCAAGTTGTCTACATTCTAACAACTTTATCTGTTCAGTCTGTAAAGTTTGTGAATCTCATCATGTGGCCAAGGTGAATGTGCAAATTTCCAGGTACAAGAACTATTGGTATTATAAAAAATTTTAAATGGTGTCCCAAAACAGTTTATCTTTTGATGCTACCAATGGGAACACTTTTCTCCTACCTCAGACTGTGGGGAACTTTTTCATATCTGGCTACAGGATAAAAGATAAGACATAAAAGTGTCATTCTTTCATTCATGACCACTGCGGTAGCTCAGTTGATAGAGTGTTTGCTCCATTAGTGGGAGGTCATGGGTTCGAACCCTAACCAGATCTGACCCAAGACTTGAAACTGTGCATTCTGTTGCCAAACACTTACAAAATGAAAGTCGCAGTTCTTTCAGATGGTAACTGAAAATAAATGAGGTCCCGTGTTATGGTAGGCACGATAAAGAACCCTGTTGTATAATGCACAGGCAAAATTTCTGCATCTTAGCCTATTGCAGGCAATGTATCGATATAAGTGAAATATTGACTGGAATGTTTTACACCATTACTCAACTTAACTCTTTCATTCACATAGAGCACATTAAAAATTGACCATTACCGTATATGATATTGGGAGATACAACTAGCAGAGATGAACACTTTTTATTGCAAACTGGATGTGTGTATTGTGTTTCATCTACTATTTACTCTGCAATCATAAGTTCTTTTTCATTTTGTTAATTAACAAATAACGCTAATGGATTGTGTGTCCATATCAGTCATAAATTGAATTTTGGTATTGTTTACCACTCCTGTTTACTCTTTGATATCCCTTTATCTAAGATCTTATCAGTGATTTAAGGTCTAATATCCATGTGATGTGTTTGCAGGATGTTTTCGCAATTCTTATAGGAAATTACGTTATTGTTTTTCACTTTGAAAACAATTTTATCTAGATAACAACATTGTTGATATTCATTTGATGCCTGTTTAAGGATGTGTACCATGTAACATTGTCATTTTTATAAATTATATGGTTATGAAATCCATGACTACATAAAGCCTGAAGCAATAACCGACTTTTATTTCAAAATCAATAATCAGTGATTATGATCAGAGAGTATTTTATTACCTCTGCATGCTAATTGCATTTAAGAATTAACTTGCTACATGAAAAATGAGTTGCACTTTATCAGTTTTCCAGACAGATTAAAACTCGGCTCAGGTGAAAAATCAATTAGATGTTGTACTTTCAGAGATTTTTTTTTTTTACAGAACTTGTAAACATGATCAGCAAGTATTACCATTTGTTATCAAGTTTTATCTTGGATATATGTTGTCATGGATACTTTTGTTCTTATCAGTCTTCAGCTCCAATGTACAAAATCAGAAATGCTTACATCAAAGTTTCAGTATGAGTAGGCGTATTGGTGCTTAATTTCTTGATCATAGTTTTCTTTATGTTTCTTGATAAACTAGATGTTCAGATGAACTATGCTGTTCTCCTGTCAGCCCCCTTTATATGTCTTTGGTCATGACATATAGGTACTGTATGGTGTGTCCTTTAGCAAGGCATTTGATTATACCCTCGTTTCAAAGGCAAGGGGTATACTGTTCTGTCTGTCCATCCATCAGTCCATCCAAAAATTTGCCCATTTCAAAAGAGGGGGGATACTCTTCTGTCTGTCCATCCATCAGTCCATCCAAAACAAACATTTTCGTAACAGTTTTCACAGCAACTACTAAACACAGCCACTTGAAATTTTGTATGCAAATGAGGTCCCATACTGCAAATGCCTATTTTAAGTCTAACAGACATCTACTTCCTATTTCCTGACACAGTTTATTTTTCAACATTTATAGTCAATGGTTGAAAAATTTTGTTAATGTTTTCTCAGCAACTACTAATCCCACTCTATTAATATTTTGTATGCGAATTCAATATGGATTCCATGCCGCAAGTACTGATTTCAAATGTGCCTGACAGCTACTTCACATTTTCTTTGTATTCTAACATATGTTAAAAGTGGGGTATACTGAGTGCGCTCACAAGTTACTGCCAAATGAATTGACACTCATATTTACTAGAGTTAACCTTGCAATGGATCAACACTCATGATGGAGTCTTGCCATCTCAGCCACCTAACACCAGTGAGTCTAAAGACAAACACCAGCCTGATGAACCTACCGGTATTTGTTAGGGATAGACTAACTGATAAGACTTAATTTGTCATTTTTTTTATCTAATAAAAATTTTCAATTTCTAATAAATTGACTTCAACTCTTTGGTTGTGCATTAACTAATGTACATAGAGATAAATGGTGTACATTGCATATTGAGTTCACATATAACTATATTAGCACAAATTATTTGCTTTTGGTGTTTAAGAATCTATGGACATTTCGACCACTCTTAAACTTTGAGCTTGGAAGGGTAAAGGATTTCTCTCAGAATGTCTGATTTAAAGAGCTCTAATACATTGGGACATTATCTCCGTTATACTTCACAGAGTTTTCATTATGGTTAGCATGGAAAGACTTTTCTTTCTTACAGTTATTTCCCTTTGATGTTTTTGAAAGTCTGGACATTTTGACCACTCCTAAATATTGGATCTTGCATGTATCACTGTCATATCCTTTCAAATCTCATTAATGTCAAAATCATGCAGGATATTATTAGTTTTTAAGAAGGGTGAAGGCAGGCTTTCTCTTCTTTGTATTCAGAAAAACTTGAGACTTTGTGGTAATAAGCAAGGTGTCACAGTAATCAAATGACAATATAACCAGGTGTAACTGTTTACATATATTATGACTTGTAAGTTGTACAAAAATCAAGTTAAAAAGTATTTTTCTGATTTAAGTGTTAATTTTTTCTTACAATAAAAAAGTTTAACATTATGATGGAATAGAGGTGATTATTCTTAAAGTGATAGAAATAGTAGGGATCATGGTTGAGTTGTTTGAATAATTACTTTAATGTGTTAACTTGTTATAATGATAGCTAGTAATTTTCCTGTCTTCAAAACCTTGATATTTCCACTGTAATATTTACTGTTGTCCATACATAACAGAGGGTGTGAATAAATTACATATGAAATGTATTTAAATGAGAGAGAGAGAGAGGAGAGAGAGAGAGAGAGAGAGAGACTTTCAAACAAGTTTTACCTTAACATTCATTTGACATTATTACAATGACATTGTATTTCAAAAATTTTGTGATTGTTTTGAACCAACAGTAGTTTTCCACTTTGGATAATTATCCTGAGCTGTGAACATTCTTGATTTTCCTATATGTCAAAATGTTTCAAAATAGAAACAAAACAGTTTTATTGCACTACAAAGACAATGTGATATTCAGTAAATTTCATGTTTTTGGAGAGTTTTGAGGTCAATACTAGGCCTCTTCTACACAAATAAGTAGTTAGCTTTCTCTTCAATTCCTTGAAATAGAGTACTTTTACATTGAAGTCGTTGCATGCTACAGAGCTTACACATTATCTGCCAGTATCCTTAACTTCAACTATTACTAGGGTTTGACCCACTTCCCCTATCCCCAGTACTTTGTACAACTTATTCACTCATTTACTTTATGCTTTAGGGGCCTCTGTGGACAAGTGGTTTAAAGCACACACTAAGAGATAACTTCACTTTCCACTGCCTGGTTGAATTCACACATGGGACAGATCATTGTTTGAGAAATTGTGTCAGTTGGTGGCTCTCTCTGGGCACTCTGGTTTTATCCCTGAAATGACTGCCTCAAAATAGTGAAAGTATCTTGAGTGGGGCGTAAAATACAACTCTCAACTCTTTATGTTTTCACATTAGTCCTGAAAAATCACCGACAGATATTTTATTATATAGTAATATGTCCGTCCATCAGTCATTTGTCAAAAGCACAGATAAGTTAAAATCAATTATTATATGGTAAGAAATTCTATGTAAGTAAATATAAGTAAGTTATAATGTGATGAGGTCATATATCATATTTCTCTATACAATATTATTGATTGTGTAAGAATCCAGTGTATGTACATATGTACAGAAGTTTTGAAGATGTCCTATTCAACATCTGTAGCATGTTGGTAATGTAAAAGAATATTTTGTAATTTGTTAAAAATGCATGGTAATATTTCAAACAGGCGAAGGTGCAGAAATGTTGCCTAGATGCATTGGGCTGATGTCATTATACAGCAAGGTTCTTTATCGTGCCACCTTGTTTACTTATGTTAAGTTCCTGTCCGAAAGAACCGTGATTTTCATTTCATAATGCTGTGTGCTAGGCAAAAGAGCAGCCACTATCCACTTTCAAGTCTTGGACAAGGCCCAGTCAGGATTTGAACCTATGATCCACTTACATGCATATCTTATAAGTTTTGAATTTGGAGTCAATGGTTACAAAATGTTTTTTTAAAGTACCGGTATTTAATGTTTCAGTCTTTGAATCACTTGTGAAAATATTGAAAGACTTATAACTGTGCAATGCCATATTGTGGGAGTTATTTCCCTTGATGATGGTACCTCAAACTGAAATGCTTGGTTTAGCCTCAGATTATTAGAAAGTGTGTAGTAGCTCTGTTAGTAATGTTACTTAACTCAATATGTGGTTGTGAGTTAGATCCTGATCCTGGTTTACATGATACATGTACTAGAAAACAAAAAGAAGTTAGTTGTGCTCGCATCACATGGCATACAGTGGGCATTAAATTCTGAAACTTTGCCTATAGTTCAGTAGCGGCTGATAGGATGTGGATCAATATAAATCAATTACTCAAAATGATGAGTTGGATGTCAAACTTTTAATTATGTGATTTATCATGTGTCTGGTGGTCTGCACCTGCAGGTCCTTTAAAATTAACGTTCAGGTATGATGACATAGAGTCAATAATAATGAGTGTTTGATATCCCAGTAATAAGCTGGGAATATTTACTTTGATATCTAAAAACCTGTTTTAAAATTAATTTTAAAAATCTGCAGAAGCCTAAGTGTCTTTTTCCCCATTGATATAGACGTGTGAAATTATAAATTAGTCATGTATTCTGCATAATGTGCAGACTTTTTATAACTTAAACTGCACTTGTTTGAAAATAGAAGATATTATTGAGAGGTGTCAAAATCATGTTTTATTTATCTTCATGTTTTGATTAATTACTTTCGTACTTCAGAATACAATGACATATAACATGAAGAAATACTTTTATTCAGGTATATATCTGAATAAGGAAATTATATAAAAAACAACATAATCAGTTTCTTTATATGCATCATACATGAACAGTTTAACAAAATGATGGCATGATTTATATTATCTTTATTTTTTACTTTGACGGGCTGATATAATCTTAGTTAAATACGGGGTAATGAAAGATGGAGAAATCTATGGCATTTAATTGAAAAAAGTTTAAAATGAATAGTTTATCCTGTAATGTTACTGTGCATTGAAGCATGTATATAAGAATTTGTTATATACTTAAAGTGTAATTCCTCATGTCTGTGACAAAAATTAAGATATTTGTGTATTTGAGATTTTACGGTAACTTATGTATGAATCATATCCACTTATATGGGAGTTGAAGACGTTCCATCATGGAAGACATTAGGTATATAAATTTATTTATTTCATTATTTTGCTTATTGTTTTTGGCTTTAGGTTACTTGTGAAATGTACAATGAAGCTTACGCCATACCCCTGTCATAGACTCGGGCTTAACCTTTCTGTTTCAGTGTTAAGGTTTTAGTGGGACCAGACCAGATGTGCTGTACTGTTGGCAGCTCTTGTGATGTTGTTTTTATAATGACTTTCTTAGAATTATCATTCATACCCACAACTTAAATTTTAATATAAATGAAAAAGCATAAAAATTACTAAATAAAGTCATTTTGAACATTTCTGAAAAATAATTGATCAAACTTTTGACATAGAATTTTAATGGGTGGGGAGTACTTAGGAACCTTTAACAATTTTCTCTAGAGTTTCTTGATACATGTATAATCTGTGGAAATAGTTAATCATACTGTGTGAAATACTTTTAGTAAGTCTTGAAAAGTCTTTTTCTAAAAAGTATAAGCGCTAAACTTGTGATGTTTCATATCTAGCATCCTTATGGCATGTAGTTTCTAATGTGCACACACCTTGGCTATGAGGCCCCAAATGGGAAAATTGGTGAACATGCAAAAGCTAGACATAAGATATTTTACATGCAGCATCTTCTACTTTTACATCTACCAAGTAACAACCATCTTCAACAAACCGAAGTATGTGTCGTGTTATATCTGTAGAGGGACCCTAATAAGACCCTAGATATTTAAGATGAAGTATCATCTTAGGAAAAATTATATTTTCAAAAATCTTAGCTGTAAGGCTCCAAATAGGAAAACTGTATAGGGGCACTATAAACTAATTAAAATCATATTTAAAAGGCAATAAGAATACAAAAGATTGAGATGTGTTTATTTAGGTATTGCATCCTTAGGTCAAGTTGTATTAAAATTGCATTTTAGAGGGGCCATTATATTGGATTACCGGTAGTCTATTACAGGTAGACTATTTATAAGAGATACTAAACTTGTTGTCAGGTTCTACAGAGATAAAGCCCATGGGCCTTTTGCTATTTCAAATTGTGGTTGAAAGGTTACCTAGGTGATCACCACAATGTGCATGTATTTGTTGCTTTGCACCTAGAAATAAAAATGTACACTGATGTACCAGCCAGTTGACTTTTAAATCAGTGCAAAGTGATATATAATAAATATAGATTATCTGTATAGAATAACAGAGTTATTATGAGGTATGAAATATTGGTCTGTGTCTTTATCTATGGATACATTATGCAAAATTCATAAATGATACATTCACAAGCAAAGTTGAGGTAAATCAATCAACGATTTTGAGTACTTGTGTTTGACATCAATACCTATGACGTGTGTATCTACAGAAATGTTATTGATGGTTCCAATATGTTTCAAAGTCTTTTTAAATTAAAATTCAAATATACTCCATCATTTTGTAAAATAAAAAAATACATATTTAATAAAAACTTGCATAAGAGTATAGTTTTACCTGTTTCAAGGTAAAATTATAGACCTGCATATTTATCAGGTAAAGTTAAAATGTTTTTTGACAGCATTTTCCAGTTAAAAAACAACTAGCTACTTGATATAAAATGAAAAGGAAGTTTAAAACATAAACCATGCATACATATCAATTATGATATAACCTTGCATATTTATACCCATCCCACTTTAGATATAGGAATTATTTTGGGAAAATTAAAGAGATGGATCAAGACTTTCCATGAACTATTCATTTAGCACCAAGTGAAAAAGCTCCCCCATTAAGATTTTTCAGTCTGGTTGGTAATCCTTCCCTGTATGTGAGCTGCAAGGCTGCAAAATGCATTGCATAAGTGACATTTACCAAACTGACTATAAATAAAAGAAATTTGGTTGACTATTCACATATTTTTGTGTGTTTAACAGCATAACTTATTGCATATTATTTTTTACAAATTTCAAAGACAGAGATTTTTGTTGGATGTGTGCTTATTCATTTTTAGGACAATTTTTCAATCATTTTCACAATTAATGGCAATGGTTAATCTTTAGACAAGTTCATGTGCTGAGTGTTTGATCTTTTTATGAGTGCATACTGACAATATAATCACATTTTACTGACACCATGCTTGTAAAGACAAACTTTTCCTTATTAAGCACACCCTGGTAGCAAATTGTGAGCAGGAAATAAATCTCAGCTTAGATATTCTTGCAATTACAATATTCAAATTTATCACTTTAGAAAAATTATATTTGTTATACAAAGTGTTTGATGAACGAGAAACGCATATATTTAGAATTCCAAAAACTTTACCATCTCTAGGTTTATTGGAGTTGTTCATCTAATTGATCACTATAAAATATTCAATACATATATAGATGCATTCCTTATTAGGCACCTAGACACCACTCCCAACCCAATCAAGATAAGTAGATTTTCTGAACACTGAACATCTACATATGATAAAACTGCTGACATGACAGAAAACGGGAATGGTCTCTGTCCTCTGCACATGAGAATGAATTGTTACAATTTGCCAATGATTAATGAATGTACCTGGTAATTGTAAATTAAAACTTATCTATTACCTACTTAAGCCTCATTTCACACATGACTTTGAATTGTGTATTGTCTTTTGTTACATTTGGTGTCTGAAATAAGTTCTTTTAAGTGTTAAAGAAATATTTACCGGGTATTTAAATGCATAAGTGGTTATAATTAAAACTTTGAAATGGGATGATAAATTACTTTGTAATCATATATAGAGAGAAATCTGGCATAAAAATAAAATAACATTGAAATGAATAGATAAATACGATTTCTAGTCTTGTTAAGTAGGAAAAGTATCCAATATATTTTAATCCTTTTACAGTATACATACTCCTATGTATAGAACCTAGACTAAATTTGAATATAACATTCTTTTGATTCTGGGTGTTTTTATTCACTCTATGTTGTTTATATGAGAATTATAAAACTAAATTCTTGATAGGTCCAAGGGCAGGTTTTTGTGGTCGGGAGAAGTTTGTTTGCTTTTATTTATGAATTTTTAAGTTTAAGATAACTTTGCATGTTGAATTATGTTTAAATACTCTTCTCAAGATAGAAGAGGTGAAGTGATCTTGTCTGAATTACTGGTATCATGGAAGAATACGTCCTCGGTGAGTTGAGCATAGATGTAAAATAAGCATAAATGTCCTACATGTAGTTAATATATATTTAGATATTTCAACTGATGTGTGTGATGCTTTATATAAGAATTGATGAATGAAAAAGACAGAAAATTTTTTCATTTAAGATTTTCAACGTGTCATTATCATTTTAACATTTGAAAAATCAATTGGTGTGGTAGATATATATACCAGTATAGTAATGAGACAAAATTTTGTATTGAGTTGTAAGTATCTGATCCAGCCTTGTAGAAAGTCGGTGGTTTTTGGAATTGAGGGTTGTGGGTTCAGAATTTAAACCATACTCATGATGTATAGGAGGAAATCTTTTGGTACTTAATATAGGTTGTCATTGGTCATTATTCAAGATTGAAAATATGGTATCTGAAAAGTTAAAAAGGGAACCTGATACCACAAGAGATACCATTTTAGGGGTTCAAAATTATGTTTTGTAATGGAAGTTTCAGGACCTTTCGTCTTTATTTTTGGACGGTCCCACAAAGTTTCAATTGTTCAATACCAACGGTTAAATGTTCCATGTACAATTATGTTATCAGAAAGAAAAAGAAATATTATCAGGGTAAAAAAACTGAAGGTCCATCAGACTCACTAAATATCAAGGGTCAAGGGCAAGATAGCATTAGAGGCATAGTGTTTCACTAACAGTATTAAAAGTAATACTGCTGCTGCCTACCGTTATCTTACAAAAAGTTCTTTTTTGCTTACACACTTTGGTTTCTTTGTCTCCATAAACTGCCATTAAATCAGGAAATGTGATCATTGTTGTGTCCTTGATATTTCAGTTAATCTAGAAAAAATCAGTATCTTGTGATAATACACCATTTGAACCTGAAAAGAAGATTTGATTATAGAAGTCCCTTTTGTATTTGCTATGTAGCTAATTCAATGTAATTTGTCATTGCACTGCTTTTACCAAAGTGAATTAGCCTAGCATTGCTCTTTGTGCTTAGTGTACTTTTGATATAATATCATTAATCCTTGTGCATTATATATGATTTGTATATAATTATAGTAGACAGTGTGATGGTGATGTAATACGCCTTCTTATTTACATTTTAGTCAAGATCTCCAAACAAGATGGTCAATCGTCCACTACCAGCAATACCAACTGAGATGAACGGTTATAATAATCAGAAACACAAAAACTGGACAAGTATGGACGATGATGTGTTGATGCCACATCAGCTTAGAGTTCGTGCAGAAAACATGGATGGTTCACCGAGGCGTAGAATCGCTCGGCCAAGAAGTGAGGTGTTTTCAGATAAACAGCTTTCAAATATTCATGGTGCTAAAGTGTTTGACTTAGATGGACCTGGGTGTTATATGTATCAGGCTAGATCTCAACTACAGAGTCATCTTCAATATTCTGCTTCTAGTGATAATAAATTAAGTCAGCATGTTAGCATACAACATAATCATCAAAGTCCAAGTAAATCAACAGAGGTCAAGACTAAGGATCCTAGTAATAATGTAAGTGAGCTAGCAGTGTTACGGTACCAGAATGACAGTCCTTTCCAGGAAGCAGGTCCGTCGTACGAATGTCCAGAAGAAGTACCAATAGCCAACAACAACAACAAATCACGGCCAGGGTAGGTACCTTTTTCTATTACATTTACTTGGCAAAGGATCATGTAACCTTATGTTTCATGATGAAGAACCTTTACTTTCTATTTGTTCATACTTTACAACAAGCTAAACAGGTGGTATTTTTCTTTAAATATGTAAGAATGAGGAACATTTAAATTAATTTGCTTACAGGTCAAAAGTTTGTCAGGATATGATTGATTTTCATTATGTTGAGAAAACTGTGAAAAAGATTTAATGTGCAAACTAATTGGTTCTGTTACTTCAAACAATTATGGTTACCATAATCGTATGCTTATGATAAATTCAAACACATTGCAAGTATGACCTGCAAAAGGTGCAAATATTACCTGAGATGGTCCCTTGCTTCTACACGACAATAAAAAATCATATGGGCCATTTTAGAGGCAGTAACTTGTGTCATTTGGGTGGCAAGAATTTGGATACAAGATTGCAAGAAACTCTTATTGGTTGGTTTATGGGTAAACTGAATATAGTTGAATAAATCTAGGTCTTTTTTATCCCCCACCTTTCGAAGAAAGAATGGATATAAAATTCAAGTTTCTGTCCTTCCTTCCTTTTTTCCGTCCATCTGAAATTTTTGTCATGGCTAGGAGATGATCATATCATTAACCCGAGTTTGTTTGCTCATTTGCCTGGTAGTTATTGCCCTTTAAACATAAGTGCAAGTCACAAAAAACCTGCTGGCAGGGGATCATAATTCACTGAATTGAAGGCAATTGCAGACACATTGAAGGAAATAATATTGCTCCAAAAATTCAGATTATGAATGATGATTGTAATTCTTTTTACCCAGCAAAGTTCCATCCTTCATTGGATTAACTTTATTTGTGTTGTCTGACAGTCACCAGTTCTAATTTCATTCTGGTATTTGGTGACTTAATACAACCTACCGTAATTAAAAATAAATGTAGAAAGTGACTAATATAGAGATTAGATGCCAAATTTGTTTGTATATTTGGAACTTAAAATCAGTAAGTTTTGTTAAATGAAATGATTAAATGGAAATGAATTCAAAATGTCATATTTATTTAAAAGTAATGAAATTTCCTCTGAGATTTGAAAATTTAATATTAAAATTTGTCAGCTTTACAAATTAGTTGTTTAACAAGTTTACATATTTGTTGAAAGTTTTTGTGTATTAGCATTGAGACTTTAATTAAAAGAAAACATGGCACTGGCATGAATTGTGTTTATAAAATTGGGATTTTAAATCACCAATATTGCTTGTTCCTTGAGTCACAATAGACATATAGTATGTGAGGGAATGAAAAGTGAATTAACGGTAAATTGTGAATTTTGTTGATTGAAAATATTTCATAATAGTTTGTATTACACATTGATTTATTCTCACAGAGGGTACCTTAATTTACAGAGAAATGTTTGTTTGTTAAGTTATAAAAATGTTTATTTATACTTTCTTCTAATTGTATACACCTGGGAAGAGAGCAGAAAAGCAGTTTTCTTGCCCCCTTTTAAGAACATTAAACTCTTATTGGCATGAGGAGGGAAGCAAGTGCATGTATACATGTTAACTCTCAGCTAGTTTTTACCAGACACATTCTTGTACATGAATGTCCACTTTGTGCACAAACAAGCAAAGTTTGGGATTATCCAACCAGTATATTTCTTTGTGAAATGAAAAGTAATTTCATTCAAAGAAAGGTGACTCACTGACAAAAGCTGGGCACCATTTATGCTAAGAACTTCAAAATTTAGTGAAAAGTTGCAGTTTTGCAGTTTAAGTTTATAAAGTCTGTCCTCAGCATATATATATCTGATATGCCTATATTCAAGTTTCTTTGGCATGACATTACAAAGAGAAAATAATACTTACTGTTGGATGCGACACTTAACATTATAAAGTTAATACCAACAATTTCTGTCTTTACTCATATATTTATCATCTAGATGGTTTGAAGTCATTTGAAATTAAAGTTTATTAATATCTAAGACAAGCATACCACTCTCACTTTCATATTATATTGACACCAAATGAACCAGTCAATACTCTGTTCTCTTAATACTGAGTACCAGGCGAGGTAGTAGTATCGTCTTATATATGACCCAACAAGGGTTTGAACCCATGAAAAACCACTCTGGAGAAAAAACTACCATAATGCCAATGAGGCTACCTTTGAATTATTAGTTCTACAGCCTAATCTACTTTTCCATGCATCTTTGCACAAATGATCATAACAGTTCTTAAGTCTATATTTTATTTAAGAACTTCCTAATTAGCAATCACCTATCTTTATATTTTAGCCTTATTGAAACTCTACATAAAACTGCTGGTCTTTTAGTTCATTTTCCTGAATCCCTAGGATCATGACCTTTATATACAGTATTTACTGTAAATTGTTTATTAAAACTTAATTGGTCATTTGTACTTTTACCCTATATGTACCATACTGGTGGTCAGCGGTCAATATGTTATTATAAGAAGGGGCAGATTTTATCCCTTTACAATTAAGATGTGTTTGGTTAGTATATTGTTTATCAAAAGAAAGGGGCAGATTCCAGCCCTTGAGGAAAATGACAAGTTGTTCTTAACACTGTTGGGCTCTATTAGCCTGGTTTTTAAAGTCCCACACTTTTTAATCATGTGTAAACTATTTCATTCAGAGAAAATTGGAGGGAGAATTCTTTTGACAAATTCAATAATCAGATGGCCAGTATCAATGGTTTTAACATTTGGATTACAGAGATGCCAAATTCCAGAGAATTGTATTTAGATAATAGCTACTTGTGTTAATAATAGTCCAGAATGATGTACAGTTAATCTCTCAGCATGATTCATTATGTTTGTCCAGTGGTCAGTTATAATCACTTTTTAAGTAAATAAAGAAAGGAAAAATGTCTTTCTGTTTGTGAAATGTTTAATTTATATCTTTAAAGGTACCACCACAACTTTAACATAGATCTGTAATTATATTACCAGGTATTCTAGATTTTTATTTTGATGTTTGTGTCCTACTTGTTCTGATATCCAACCCGGATCTTCATTTCTCTTTATCAAAACCAATTATACTTCCTTGTTATTTTCAGCATTATTGTTACTGTATTAAAAAAATTCTGCAAATCATGAAATCACAATCATGTAAAAGAAGCAAGATGACGGAATTTAGTCACAATGAGAATAGGTTACATGCTTTCCCTGTATTCTTGCATCTATCTTTTTATTCGTGAATTCTTTCAATTCTTTAAATTTTATTTTTAGAAATTATTTGAAAATTACATGTTTTATGCTCTTGTATATAGTTATTACCATGGCAACAAAATGTTTGAGACGATATGACTGTTGTGATATATTTGATATGTAATATGTCCGCCCATTTAGTCAGATATAAGAAAGGAATCATATTTAAAGCACCATTGATTTAGAACTAATTACCCCGATCAACTTACTTATGTATTTCATTCATTACTTATGCTTAATCAACAATGAAAAATTCCACACATTTTTGACAAAGAAGGATTGAGAACACTTGTCCTTGTGATATGTGTATGTGTGTGTTTGTGTCTGTAAGGGGGGGTGGTTGATGGATGAAGTACTGTAGTTTCATGATTATAGAGGTATCTTTAAACTGTCTGAGACATAGAAGTTCTTACCCCCATTCAATAAAGGATGAATGCTTAGTGCTTAAACTAGTTTTTCTAGCTCTTAACTGTAGATGAATGTCACCCTTACCTAGAAAGGTAGATTTGAACACACAGTTTTTGATTATGGAAACAAGTGCAAAGGCGTAGGAGCAGGGGGGGCCAGCGGGGGCCGGGCCCCCAATGTCAGAGAAGGGGGGGGCCAGGCCCCCGCGATATATTGTGTGAAATTTTGTATCAAAGTTTATATTTATAGTGTAAGTGCTAAAAAAAGAAAACAAAAAACAAAAAACAAAAAACCAAGAGCTTTAACAGGAAATGCCCATCTGGTAACCAATCAATTATCAATTTCATCATTATACTTGTAAAAGGGCGTCAAAATTTTCCGGGGTATCCCCATATCCAGTGGCGGATTCAGTGGGGGCGTAGGGGGCGTATGGCCCCCACCCGTTTGTGTTGCTAATAATACATAATGTTCAGCTCAGATTGCACCAGAATGCAGGATTTTTGCGCCACTTTTTCAAAATTTTCGAATCTTCCCGAACCCCCCTAGAAGATTCGAGCCTTCGGCATTCACATTATATACGCCCCTTTTTAGGATCAGCCTCTGTAATCCATCGCCAAAACGAGAGGGGTGATTATAGAAACTTGTGTCATACGGTTATTTTATATAATCTTGCTTTGATATTACAGTATTTTAAACTATCAAAACGATGCACAATACATTAAAAATGCGTCTAGACAGGACTTAGTTTTGAAAAATTTTCCGGGGGAGGCCCCCCGTACCCCCACCTATGCGAGGGGTTTAGCACCCCTCTCATACTCTCCCCGCTTCGTGCCATAGGCATGAGGTTGTACCTGCGGCACGACATAGACATAGCTTCAGTTTGGCCCCCCCCAATATTAAAAACCCTCCTACGCCTATGAAGTAGCACATCACTGAACATTCTGCCTCTTGTAAAAGTTAGGTGTGGCAAAAACACTTATTGGGCCAGTGCTTACCTTGGTTTAATAATAGCATGTAAAATTAAATGTCTTGTTGTAGGATATAATACAGCCCAGCTGAGGCTAGGTTACAGACCTCAGTTGTGACTTGTCACTCAAAATTAGCCAATTTTGGCCTCAACACATTTAGTGTTATGCACCCATATTTCAATAATTTTGCTGAAACAACATGAATGTTGATACTTTTTCAATTCAGGAGAATTAAAACAATATTTCTATACTGCATTTATGACCCAAGTGCAAATTTTCACAATTTTGGAAAACATTTTGTTTCCATGGCAACCACACAAAAAATTGCAAAATATTACCCCCTAAATAGGCCATATTCATAGAATCAGATGGTAAACAGACCTGGAACTACATACAATGGCACACATTTTTCCTGAATCCTTAAATATTCCACTTTTTGTTTGTGAAGGAAAACCAGGGTCTTGTCTGATTCATTTTTTCAGAAATTTGGGAAATGTGCCAACTTGCTAAAAGCACATGGCAATGTTTACACTCAAAATGTGGTCTTGCCATAAGAAGTGTATGGTGCGGGGGAAGTCCTTACGCCGGAAATATAGTGCTATAATCCATCAATTCAGGTTTAATTTTTTGCAAACCTAAGAACCTCTCACCTTGGCAATATTGCAAAGTACTACCTATTAACAAATTTAAATGAGCATGGTCTAAGGAAAGGCATCTGGGTTTGTTTTATGCACTACTTTTGACCGTCCCACATCTGGCCTTATCACGACTGAGGTCTACTACCATAAGGCTCAGGCTAAATTTCAAAACTCAGAATTTTACTTATTTTACTTCATATTCTGAAAGAAGACAATATTCTGAATTAAATGATATATAACATGGTGCTGGTGTTTGCAAATTTTGCCAAAATAGGCTTCATTCAACTGATAGGGTAGCATTCTATAATATGGTCATTTTACAATCATTTAGACTGATTTTGGCAATTTTGGCAAAATTGATCAAACTCATTGGAGTTTGGATGCTTTTTCCAAATGACTTTAAACCAAATAATAAACAGAGAATTACATTCATAGTTGTCTTATGCTGAATGTGCATATAAAAATTTTTACATTCAAACTCTAGTTTTTGCCAAATTGTTGCCAATTTTGCCAAATCAAAAGAAATGAATATCAAAACAAGTAAAAGTACAGCACAAGCTGAATTTAATCAATCAAGATTTGCAAATAGTGCCAATAACTGTGGAATAGTCCATGAAATTTTGAATTTTTGTATCAATATCTATTAAAATTCACTTGTTTCCAGTTAAAAATCAAGAAATTTCATACTGCATAATAGAGATAAAGGGAGATAATTCTTGAATTCCATTATTCAAACACCTCCAAATGTTTTGATGACATCACAATTGCTAAATATGATGTCATTGGTTTTAGGGTACACTAAAATTTGAATTTTATGCAGATTCATATAGTTAAAGTTGATGAATATTGGTTGCAAAAAATAAAATTGCTGCAATATGCAAACTGTTTTGCCATGTTTAAGCTTTTAGGATAGCACACACTGCCAAATATAGGACAAATTGAAATCCATTCAGATGGAACAATTGGTACATTTGTTCTTGTTGACTCAGTTTCCATGGTGATTTCAATGTTTACACATATAAAACAACTGTTTTCCAATAGATTTTGCAAGAAAAGTAACTAAAATAATATGAAAAAAATTGTCCAAAATAGCTCATAGTATCCCCTAAATACATAAAACAACAATTTGACCTTTTTGCACTTAAACTGACCTTTGACCTTTTACACTGAAAACCATTGCAAATGAGTTCATTCCACATTTTTCTAAAGTGACTGATATTCAATAGTATAAAGCAAGTAGAAATAAGATTTTCTTCATGAAGTTTATGACTTTTCATAGTTTTGTATCCTTTCTTATGGTTACAGACCTCAGTTGTGACTTGTCACTCAAAATTAGCCAATTTTGGCCTCAACACATTTAGTGTTATGCACCCATATTTCAATAATTTTGCTGAAACAACATGAATGTTGATACTTTTTCAATTCAGGAGAATTAAAACAATATTTCTATACTGCATTTATGACCCAAGTGCAAATTTTCACAATTTTGGAAAACATTTTGTTTCCATGGCAACCACACAAAAAATTGCAAAATATTACCCCCAAATAGGCCATATTCATAGAATCAGATGGTAAACAAACCTTGAACTACATACAATGGCACACATTTTTCCTGAATCCTTAAATATTCCACTTTTTGTTTGTGAAGGAAAATCAGGGTCTTGTCTGATTCATTTTTAGCTCACCTGACCAAAGGTCATGTGAGCTTATGGTATGGTGCGGCGTGTGTATGTGCGTGTGTGCGTGCGTGCGTGTGTGTGTGCGTGCGTCGTTAACACACATTTTCGACTTCTCCTCTGAAAGTACTTGGCAGATTTCAACGAGACTTGGTCAGAAGCATGTCTGGGTTGGTGCAATTTAGATTTGTTCATGGGGTTGCCATGGCTACCAAAACTAGGTCACAGTGACCTAGGGGTGCAAAAATCTTGAAAAATCTTCTTCTCTGAAACCGATGATGGGAGAAAAAATCTGATGTGATATTTGGCTTCTCTAGGGTCTTAAGCCTGTAGTTTGTTCATTTCATGAAATTCGGTTGAAAAATGGGTTACGCGTTTTTGCGTTTAATTTTGAAAAAAATCGTAAAATAGCTTCAAATTGTTATAACTTGACTACTTGACCAGATAATGACATGGGGTTTTCAGTTTTGACATCTTCTTGTTAGTATCTTCAAAATGAGGTCAAGGTCAATTGTGAAGGTCGTGACCTAATTTTTTTTACCTCTGATTATAATTATTATCTCGAAAACTATAAACTTTTTGTATGGGCATGTATATTAGAATGTTGTAGGTATTGATACAACGATCATTTTGATGTATAGAAAAAGATCATGGGTTCAAAGGTCAAGGTCACAGATGCGAAACAATACAGAAATGGTTAATTATCTCGAAAACTATAAACTTTTTGTATAGGCATTTATATTAGAATGTTGTAGGTATTGATACAACAATCATTTTGATGTATAGAAAAAGGTCATGGGTTCAAAGGTCAAGGTCACAGATGCGAAACAACACCGAAATGGTTAACTATCTTGAAAACTATAAACTTTTTGTATAGGCATGTATATTAGAATGTTGTAGGTATTGATACAACAATCATTTTGATGTATAGAAAAAGGTCATGGGTTCAAAGGTCAAGGTCACAGATGTGAAACAACACCGGAAAGGTTAATTATCTCGAAAACTATAAACTTTTTATATAGGCATGTATATTAGAATGTTGTAGGTATTGATACAACGATCATTTTGATGTATAGAAAAAGGTCATGGCTTCAAAGGTCAAGGTCACAAATGCGAATCAATACTGAAATGGTTAATTATCTCGAAAACTATAAACTTTTTGAATAGGCATGTATATTAGAATGTTGTAGGTATTGATACAAGGATCATTTTGATGTATAGAAAAAGGTCATGGGTTCAAAGGTCAAGGTCACAGATGCGAAACAATAAAGAAATGGTTAATTATCTCGAAACTATAAACTTTTTGTATAGGCATGTATATAAGAATGTTGTAGGAATTGATACACCGATCATTTTGATGTATAGAAAAAGGTCATGGGTTCAAAGGTCAAGGTCACAGATGCGAAAACAATACCGAAATGGTTAATTATCTCGAAAACTATTAACTTTTTGTATAAGGATGTATATTAGAATGTTGTAGGTATCGATACAACAATCATTTCGATGTATAGAAAAAGGTCATGGTTTTAAAGGTCAAGGTCACAGATGTAAAACAATACTGAAATGGTTAATTATCTTGAAAACTATAAACGTTTTGTATAGGCATGTATATTAGAATGTTGTAGGTATTGATACAATGATCATGTTGATGTAAAGAAAAAAGTCATTGGGGTTTAGTATTTACGTTTACTTTAAATCTATCAGCTAGCCATAAGTTATCAGGTGAGCGTATAAGGCCCATGGGCCTCTTGTTTCAGAAATTTGGGAAATGTGCCAACTTGCTAAAAGCACATGGCAATGTTTACACTCAAAATGTGGTCTTGCCATAAGAAGTGTATGGTGCGGCGGAAGTCCTTACGCCGGAAATATAGTGCTATAATCCATCAATTCAGGTTTAAATTTTTGCAAACCTAAGAACCTCTCACCTTGGCAATATTGCAAAGTACTACCTATTAACAAATTTAAATGAGCATGGTCTAAGGAAAGGCATCTGGGTTTGTTTTATGCACTACTTTTGACCGTCCCACATCTGGCCTTATCACGACTGAGGTCTACTACCCTAAGGGTCTTTGTCTCTATTGTTGTATTTGGGGCCTTTGTGGCTGAGTGGTATAAAGCATGCTTACTGATCACAGTGCCTCTCACCGCTCTAAGTTTGAATCCAACTAGGGACACATTGTAGCATGAGAAGGTTTGTAAGTTTGCTTGCTTAAGGTAGGTGGTTTTTCTTTATGCACTCCAGTTTCCTCAACCATTCATGAACTTATTGTCTTGATATAAGTGAAAAATTGTTGGCTGGGTGTAATCACCATTCCCCCCAAAAATAAATAAATAAAAAAAAATACACAAAAATAAAATAAATTGGCCCTATTGTTAGGGTGTGTTAAAATTTGAAGCCCTGGGAAAACTTTTTAAAGGTGTTGAAGGTATATACCGTGTTGCCACCAGCAGGCCTTTACAACTACTGTGTATCACAATATATCATCTATGTGAGAAGCTACTGTCATCAACCATTAATGTTGACATATAAGTGCACTACAGTTTCCTATATGCCCAACAGCATGTAACCCCTGTGTATATTGTTGTTAATTACCGGTACTATTTTTTTTTTTTGTTGCATAAAGATTTACAATACCTGTATTTATCTCAGCAAAGATTTTATGTAGATTTCGTGTTTGCTATTAAACTACAGCTATCTGTCATCCACTTCTAAAATACTTGTTCAATTGCTTACAATACATTGTTTCATATTGCAGCAAAATTCCAAACCACCTGGTCATTGGTTCACTTGATAAGAGCAATGGCACAACTATTGAAAACCAATGGCAAGAAAAAATCACCACTTGCATCTTTCATTTGAACAAACTGACTAGGTTAGATTTCATTTCTTCTTGTGACAAGTCTTAGTGTGTAAAAAGTTTGCAAATCTACCTGTTGAAGATCCATAGGTGGTTTTTTGTGAGTACTCTGGTCTTTTCTATTGTTTTAGAACTGACTTTCGATTACAGTAGTATAATCTTGACTGTGGTGTAAAATACCACTCCTTAACCACCACCATCACCATCACCACCACCACCACCACCATCCACCACCATCCACCATCACCACCAATTGATCAGGGTCTCTTGCAATGGTTACCGGTAGATACTTTGGAGGCTTGGATTTAAAATCTTAACAGTTTGACCACTCTTAAAACAGCTGTGCAGGGCTGTAGAAACTAATAGATTTCTAAACCATCTAGTTTACATGATCTGTTTTATAAAAAGATCCTAAAAATCCCCAAATATTCAGAATTGTAAATGTAATGAATTTGTGAAATAATCAGCTGTTTTTTATGAGAGATGATCATTTATTATTCACACAAGATTTTTTTTTATAGTATGTATAAATTTTTTCACCTGTGATCTGACTCAGCCTCTCCTTATCGCTGACAGGTGATCATTTAAACTTGTATAATGACATTCTCCAAGTTATAGAAGGAAAAAAACACTTCTAGTTGTTGAAAAGAACCTATATTTTATATAAATCCCGCCAGCCATGAATATCACTAATTGATAAAACCAAATATTTTAATTTTTGGCTTGTGGCATATTCTCACAAAACCGGTGTACATGTTTTTGTTACCACTGACACACAGCATCACCTTTCCGTGTGGTTTAAATATTAAGTCCCTTTCCAGTGTGGTTTTAATAATATTAAATCTTACTCTTTAGAAAAATTTATTTATATCTAAGTTACTAAATTATGAATGTATAAAAATAGACATTTTGGAGACTTAGTGTTCTTAGTTATAGGATTAAATTGTTTGACTTTGGGTTTAGCTAGGTGTTTAAGGTACTAGACACATGGTATTACATATGTCACCTCTATAGATCACACATATCAATAGAAAAGGTATTCAAAATATGTATTGTTTATGACTTGGTATTTCATTTCACTATCTAGTTCATATCAAACAGACATACATCCTTTTTATTTCCATCTTGATTTTTATATATACAGTGTGTATAGTTATATATATACACTGGTACACAGTTACGGTAATCGTTTTTGATTTAAGGACGTTTAATAGAATATTTGATATATGCAGGTTTTTATGTAGAGCCAGGTGTGTTTAGCATTCCTAATGTAAACTATATAATAAATACATGTATCACAAGAGTGGATTGTTTACATGGAATAAGTGTGGCGTGGAGAAGGAAATTATCAATTTTTTAACTAAAGGTATGCTAGACTTGTTATATAGGCTGGCTGACTGGCGGAGTTTATCAGAATAAAAAATTCACATATGTTCAGTGGAAACTTCTTAACTTGGCAGTTTGAATTTTATTGAAAGATTTGAACTTATTAATGAAAGAAATATTTATAACTGTTTAAATTATCCGAGCTGTGTGTGCTTAGAAATACCATGTGTAACATGTTCATCAAATAAATTCATGGCAGTTTAGACACTGGCATGTTAAATTTTAGAAATTCCTTTGATAGTGACATGATTAATTTCCTCATTAAATAGTGGACAGAGGTCAACTGAACTACATAATTAATGAAGAGTTAATGCTGAGTAACATAGAATTACAGTGTTTTATGAGTTTTACATTGACCAGGCTCCTGTTTTAGGTCACATGACCTGTATTGGTTGGGCCGGTAATTACTATCAAATTCTGATTCATTCATTGTGTTAGCTGACTTGGAGGTGTGTCCTTCACACTTTGAGGTACTGATTTATTACATCTTTCAACTGGATTAAATTTTATACAGGACTTTTTAAAGATTCTGAAAATATTTTAAAACTGGGAAGTATTCAGGAGTATATTTCTTCAGGATTTCAGTTCTGGATTAACAGTTGTGTTTTAACTGACAGAGAAAGAGTTAATTTTTTTTCAGTCATATTTAGATAATAGACAGCATGTAGCAATTATTGTAACATATGGATTGGCTGTGTTTTACATATGTTATTTAAATCACATTATATGCTTGTGTAGAGTTTTTTAAAGAAAGACTTTTTCGTAATATTAGGTTGTCATTACTCATCAGAAGGACCTTTTACAAGTATAAGGATATAATTGTGACAGTAAAACAAAAGAGTACCTACTTTATCTGTGTCATTAGTTTCTCACTCTTTTATTTCGGAGCACTAATTACCTGGATACTCCTTTTGAAAGATTTCTTTTTAAAAATGTGTATAGGTTTAATTAAGAATTGTGAAGGAATGTACAAAACACATGAAATTCCTAACAAATTACTTGTCATATAGATTGTGAATGTTGGAAGAAGTTAGATGTTAGAATTTTTGGGAGGAAAAATCAACTTTGTATTTGGAAAAAAATTGAATGATACAACATGTGCCATAGAAACAATGCCCAAGAATTATTATTATGATATGAGCATATTTAAGCGCTGGTTTGAACGAAAGAAAAAACATAAAAAAAGATGGAGTGGACTTGTAAGGTTAGTATTTTTATTTGTCATAAAATTCAGTAAATGAATAAAAACTGAAAAACTGGGTTTCTCAAATACTGTTTTTCAAAATCTCATTTTCACATACAAATGAATTTTAAGCAATGCATGGATTCTTAAGTTTTCTTGTGTTTTTTTTTTTTTTTCCTTCAAATTTTATATCTTTTGAAAATAATGTATTTACACTTCAGTTAGGGACAATTCAAGTAAATAAATAAAAAAAAATTAAAAAATAAAATAAACAGCTGTAGCACTGACAAACTGTTTAATCAAAAGGCACCACAGAACACAAACGAGTTAAAAATATTCAGCTTATTCATAAGTGTTGAGGTAAAATATATTTTATTTTGGATTTGTTCAACATTTATTGAAGTTTTCAGTACCTTGCCACCAAGTTATTGATAGAGTAGATTAGAGGAGACAGGATTAATACTAAAATTCTTGTTTATTATACATATATATATGAAAAACAATTGTACCACATAACACAATATTCACATTATATAAAGATTTCTGTGTTATTTTTGGTTTCACTGGTTACATAAATCCATAAACTTATTTTATCTTCCCATTACATTTTTGTGTGGGCTGCGACAAGCATCTGTCACCGGGGAACATTTTGTTGTTTGTAATTGTGTAATATTATCAGGTAAAAATGTCCTGCTAAGCAGAATAGATTCGATTTTAAATGAAATTTGTCTGTTGAATCATAAAACATCAATATTTATGATGGAAACACACCTTGGTTTACTTATCGAATCAATAAGTGGTGAAAACAGGGTAGTTTTGTGCATTTCTTGTCTAGAAACTGTTGACAATTTTTTAAATAGGGTGCAAGGAACAGTGTAATGACTCAGAAATCTCTATTGAAATTGGCTGATGAATTTAAAAACTTTGTGGTTTCATGAATGTAAAAAGATAATAACCACCAAAATGTCCATGAAGTTTGTTTATTTCACATTTGTAGAAAACATATTTTGAATTTAAAATATGAGATGCAAATTAACAACCTGTTTATTCAAACAAACTATACATGAAATGAAGTCCTTGTTATTAAAATTCTCTGATATTCCACTTGCTTATGTTTGTGAAGTTAACCCTTAAAATAATTTGAAAATTTCTGCATTAGTCATATAGTAGATATTCCTTTAATTGAGTGCACAGTATACATCAAAGCCTCATACATGTCACACTCAGTTGACAGTACAACTGAAATTGTTTTTAAAAAATGTGAATGAAGCAATATAACTGGTAGAAAATGATGTACATGGTTCGTTAACTGGAATGATCAAAGTCATTTAAGTTGTTCCCTTCAAATTCTGATGGTTAAAGTCGCCTTTAAACAACTGTACATAGGCTCGTTTATGTACATTTAAATTTTTGGGATGGGGGTTAAGACACAAAACAGTGTTGACATTGATTTACATTTCACAATGTTAGAATTTTATGTACGTATATTATGTCTCTGCTAGAGAGAGAGAGAGAGAGAGAGAGAGGAGAGAAAGAGAGAGAGGTTAGAAAGTGTAATGTAAGTGTAAGATGGTTAAAGTCGCCTTAAACAACTGTACATAGGCTCATTTTTTTGGGATGGGGTAAAAACACAAAACAGTTTTGACAATGATTTACATTTCACAATATTAGAAATTCATGTACCGAGAGAGAGAGAGAGAGAGAGAGAGAGAGGGGGTGAGTAGGTTAGAAAGTTAATGTATTAAGAATTATATTTGAATGAAATCTTTTGAACTTGTAGTACACTGCACAATTTTAAAATTCTTAAAACGTTTAAAAAATGAAAAGATTTTATTGGTATAAAATTGACTGGTTTTGAATAGATATGCAGTGTTATCATAATGTTGCTTCTGAAAAATGTCTACTGTTTTCTCAGAAAATTGGTTCCTTTGTATTATTTGATGGTGGTTTTAACTTTGTTTTGCACGTCTTTCATGCTTTGATGTAAAACACCATTTCTCTAACCAACCTGTTACATATTTGCAATCACTGGAAAGTTTCCTCTGCTTTTTCAGAGATAAATGAATATGTGTACAAGATAACAAGACATCTCAAGAAAATCTTTTTTCTGTTATATTTTTTCACCTTTGGTAAGCAGTGTTTCTTTTTCTGCGGATGCTAATCAAGACTTATCATCAAAGTTGAATAATTTAGTACGTGAATACCTTTCACATGCATCCTGTACAGTTTTTATAAGAATTTGCCAGATAGATTGATAGATAAACTAGGCGGTTTTAAATTATTTATCACATAAAATTAACAACTTTGGTCCATATAAATTACTTGTCTTTGTTTGGCTCAGAGAATGTCCTATCTGAATGTGGGAAATCAATTTGTGTAAGTATTTATTGTAAAATATTGACATTTATAGTTAATCTGTTGTATATGTCAGGAATCTTGAAACATTGTAAAAACGATTTGATATTTATGAGGGTTAGGTCACTTTTTGCTTTTAGATGTCCTGTTTACGAAAAAACCAGCAAGAACTCCAATTGGAAATTACTAAGTTTTGATGTTTGATATTGATAACTGGTTTGTTTTGTGGATTTTGACAGTTGGTAACCAGATTGTTTAGTGAACTTTGCTTTGAATTGCAAGCTCAAAATGTCTTGCCACTGGGTTTTGGCTAAGTGGTCACTGGTGATGGCATTGGCTTGCAAGCTCAACTGGGTTGTGGCTTAATGGTTGGCCTGCAAGCTCAATTTGTCTCACCATTTGGTTAAGGCGAAAATTTTGCTACAAACTAGGCTACCCATGTGTGTACTATCAGAAAACAACTAAAATGAATGTGTGTATAGAGAGAGGTTAAGAAAAAGGCTTAAATTTGCTAATGTGCTATTAAACAATATGCCACCAACCACCAATTTGCATGATAACATATTTTCTATATCACAAACACAAACAATATGGACAAATATTCTCTCTCTCTCTCTCTCTCTCTCTCTCTCTCTCTCTCTGTGATAAACTTTTATTAGTGATTGTTAATTGTCATCATTACAGATCAGATGGTAATTGTTCTGTTCTCTAAATGAGTACATTACCATTATTGTCCTGTTTACTTTTAAAGTGCCTTTTGTTTACGACCTTTTATGTGGTCACATTAAAATATTTGTGCCATTCATATTATAATTTGATATCCCTACTTTAAGAAAAAAAGTGGGATGACTCATTTATTGCCTGGTTTTGTTTGAGGTCAAATTTCAAAACTCACTACTACCTGGTTTTTGTGAATTGTGTAAGTTGATGTCCATTAAAGTTTTACATTTCAAAATTTATTTCTATAAAATTCCTTGTTTTATTTACAACATAAATCTTAACATTTTATTGGTGTTTCACAATCTCTGATTTTACAGATAAGTTTGATGTTTTTATTTAATTGTATGAGTAGTGACATTACTACCATTTAACATGTTGTTTGTCAGTATCAATTAAAATTTTATATTTTGTTGTATAGCACCATACATAAATCATTCATTATTTATTGTTTTATTTATAATGTTCAAATTGAAATTTGCATATGAATACCAAAAGTCTTCGCTTTGAACACATACATTAATTCTGAAAATCATTGATTGCATATAAATGTCATTTATTTTACACAGTCATATACTTTTAATAGCTATTAGATTTTGAAAAAGTTTAATAGATTCAGTTTTATTTTTCGAAATTTTGAAAATATATGTGTTAATTCTGAATTTATATTTATCATCAGAAATTTATTACAGAGAAGTGTACTTTGGTTAACACGTTTAAGAAAAAAATGCATATTACCGATAGTAAATTATTAAGGGCATCGATAAATCCATGATCTGATTTGAAGACAAACGTAACTCAATAAAATTCTAACTGAGGAATGTACATACATAAGAAACAGGAATGTGATAAATTAAATTTTTATCTCGGAAAAATTCATATTTATGACATTTGTATTAAAACCTGTCCGGATAAATACTAATATAGTTAATAGAAAATTTGTGAGTAAGTTTGGGCATGTTTAAGTATGAATACAAATACAAATATGTTTTAATTTATTAGTTAAAGAGAGAAAGTATGAGTCATACAACAAAGTATAAATATGTTTAGTTTCATCTTATAATATATCAAAATTTCATGATGCAGTAAATTTGAACAAATATTAGCTGTTTAAGAAAAGAACAAATCCTTTCTCACAAAGAGTTGGTGCATTTTTTCCTTTTCTTTCACAAATAAGGTACTCTAAATTGTTTGAAAGATAAATCTTTATAAAATGATGAATGAATGGTTGGCATTGTGGTTTTGTATGTTTTATTTCTTTATTTTGTCCTAAATGACTGGTAATTATCTTTCTGTCCTTTATCTTGACAAGTTGACTGATAACAACTGTAAGCATAGGGTTAGAGTGCTTGCTTTGAGTGCAAAATGTCATATACACATATTTTGTGAATTGACGGTATGATTTAGCTTCTCCAGCAATGGGGATCACTATAGTAGCTCAGTTGGTATAGTGCTTGCTTCATATGTGGGAATTCATGGGTTCCAAACCCAGATGGGTATGACCAATATTTGAAAATAGGTAGTGACTGTTCTTTTGCCAAGCACGCTGTATTTAGAAATGAAAGCCATGGGGTTAGGCGTGGCATGTTAAAGAACCTTCCCAGCATATTGCCATGAGCGCATTGCAAAGATTGAAATTTCTGCCACTTCACCTATAGCTGGTGATTTCTCCATATAATTGAAATAATCTTGACTGGACCATAGAAACCCATTCAATCACTCAATCCAGCAATGGAAGGTGAAGAAAGGAAGCAAAATGGCTCTGGTTAAGGACCACTTTGGATAGGAATAATTAGTAATCAAAAATATCTAGAGATTTTTTATTCACATACTTAGAAATTTCAGAAATGATTAAATATATGGGCTTAATTCTCATTGCTCTCATCTTGGAACTTAAAATTCATACCATCTTCTTAGATTATGTGTGCTGTAGGATTGTCTGTAATGTTATTACTTTAGTGAGCTTGCTCTTTAAAACTATGGTATTGGAATAATAACACAATTTCAAAACATACATCATACAAATGAATTCTTTTGAATTTTTTAATGTCTTTACATTAAGCAGTTTAGGGACATGATGGATACAAATTCCTAGTCTGTTTGAACATTACTGTACATTTTCATTTATTTAGAATAAGTGAAGATATATTGCAAATGAAAACCATCAACATTCTTATTTGATTTTACAAGACATGTAAAAATTGTAACGAGTGATATCAGTGACATTAAGTTGGTAAAGGTATTGTTTAGAGATTTATTCTGTATAAATCCGGACATGAGATCAAATATGTGCTTAGTTAAGATAGAATTTCTGGCATGTATCACAGTTAGGACACCTTTGTTTTTAATGTGTAACAATAAAACCTGTGTAACTAAGTCACTAAACACAATGCCAAAAATTTCTTTCTTTAAGATTTTCTTTTAGGATCCTTAACTTGTGTAAAAATCTTTTAGTCATCCTGAGAAGAAAAGACATATTTGTTTGTTTTTAAGCCCTGGAAGAATTAAAATCTCCCACTATTACATAGTAAATCCCAGACAAATATTTCCATACTTGTCCCTCCAGGCTGATTGGCAGGCTAGTAAATTGGCTTTTAATACAAACCACAAACAATATCAAGCTAAAAGAGTAATTTTGTAATTAGAGAAGCATTTCTACATTTAAATTATCTTATCAGTAAAAAGCTAAAGGAATTTAATCAACAAATTCTAACTCCAATGTATTTGACCCATGTAAATAGATTTCTTATATGGATGGGAATCATTTGATCAGTCAAGTTCTGGCTTCCCTGGGTGTATCTGCATGCAGTGTTCACTTTCTGTTGTCTAGATTTTCCTAATTTCTTTAAGTACCTTACTAAATATTTCAAAAAAGGTGAGTGTTCTTTTTACTGAAGTATTGTTTATGTGTATATTTCCTTTTAGGAAGTGTTTAATTTCATACTCTCCAATGTTAAGGTTATTCAACTAGTTATAAGTATAATGTTGATTACGAATAATATAAAACATTTCCTCTGTTTAAAGGTTGTTGATTTCATTTTAAATAATTGGTTTCATTTGATGAGTTGAGTTTGACATTTTTACAACAGTTTAGTAGGATTGATAAAAAAATAATAACCCGAGCATAATAATGTGGAAATCTGTGTGTTTATCTTGTGGATTAATAATATGTATGACACAGATCTCAAAACTCTTACAAAAACAGTTGTCTTTTTTGGGGTCTGAGATTTATTTTTCTTTGGATTTAAATGATAAGGTGTTTAGTCCGTATTTTTTATAAGCTGATCATAGGGGGATTTTGATCATCAGAAATATTGTCGATATAAGATCAAAGATTGTCATTTAGAATCTTAGTTTATTCATAAGAGCTGGGACATGAATATCGATCATACATGATTTCATAACTGATTTTAAGATGTTACACTTGGAATTTGAATATGGATTTATCAACTATGCCTATGATGGGTTTGTAATATATGTATAATTTTGTTTTTCACAAGTTTGATATGTGTGATAAATCTGTGATATTATGCATACACCATAAAAATTCATTCCTGTAGGAAGTTTAGATTTTCCAAAAAAAAAAAAATTTGCAAAATAAAACGAAAATTTTAATGACCATTCAAAAAAGTTTTTAAATGACAAAGAAGAAAAGTTTTCAGTTAAAAATATACAGCTCCTGCAAAAACTTATTACAATTTAAATGAATTTGAATGTGATTTGGACAATTTTTAGTGCATATCACAGGGAAATATGTCCATCATTATAGGTATATTATGTTTTTCCCTGCTGTGGCCAAGACTACAATTTTATGAGTGTGTTTGTGTAACAAATATGTATAAAATTCATTATAATTTGCATTTATGATCATTGTATTCCAGAAGCATTTTATTACCAGGTATTTAGTACACTACTATAAAATATCAATTAGGTAGTCCAATCACACATGTAAATCAATTAAATGTCTAAAATCATAAAGCGTTATCTATGAATTATAACCCCTGGGTCAGATTATCTGTATTAATTAAAGCACATTAATTGATTTAAATAGGAGATAAAATTACAGCCAAATTAATTACTTTATGCATACATTAATGTACAGAAATGCAGACTTGATATCCACTAGTTATAATATAGAGAGTTACTTATGCTTACCATTAATTGCATGATTATAGACTGTTTAATTGAGAATTAGGTTACATTTCTTATAAAATTATGTGTTTATTGGTCTGTAAAAAAATAGGGGGGTGGGGGAGGGTGGGGTGGGAGTTATATATATTTATGGCACATGAACTCTGCATATATATGCATTATTGACTAAAGTTAGTGCTGCCAATTTTCAACCATTTGGACTTTACAGTGATGAAACAGAGACGTAGAGAGTGAGTGAGTTAAAGAGAAAATTTTATCAAGTTATAGTTAAAAAAATATTCCAAGTTGGCTTTATTGACTGGTAATATGATAACCACATGGTGGTTACATTAGATTTAAGATTTATAATTGAATATATATTTTAATTTTCACAAAATACAGTAGTGGTATGTCAGCCATGTCAGGTAGCTTTCTTTAGCAATCTGTATTGAATAAGTGTTCTTAGTTTCCAGTCATTGTGATATGTGAAAAAAACCTTTATAATGGATTTTACAATATTTTGGAAGAAAAAAAACCAAGTGTTTAGTAAATGACAAGTCCCATCTTTTAAGCTTTTTGTGACCCGGAAATAAAACAACTAAAACATGAACAAGTTTTGCTCATTCCATATAGATGATAAAAATATAGAAATATAGAATTTAGTTTATATCTTGTATGAAACTGTTTTCCGTTTCATTGCTATATATAGCTAGTAAAAAAAAATTCCTAGAAGTATGAATACACATTGAATCATCTTCAATTCAGGTTGTCAGAATATAAAAAATAACCGTCAATTAGTGACCTGTAACGTAACCCCTCGGTGAATCCTCGCAACCCCTTGGTGATTCCTCGCTTGTGTAGATACATATATAAATGATGATGATGAAACTAATGAGAAATAGTATAAGTATGTTTACCTGGCCGGCCTACCAGCCTGTATAATTGCCAAGATTGTCATATAGAAAATGTTTTTTATGACAACCATATAACTATATGCTATTCTAAATGCATGCCTGACATGTTGTTATGAGGCGACTACAAGATTTGAGAGGTTTGGGTGTGGAATGAATAGCTATTACATGTATAGGTATATATGTATATATTTGTTTTTGTATGTTGCATATCGGTCATAATAATTCATTATAAAACTTTCTTTCTATATTTATTTAAATCATGACAATGCATATGATATTTTTGAATAATTAAAATTTCAATATTATTTGAGTTTCATATCAAATAGTGGAAATTTTACAAGGGTTTTGTCCCAGCTTTGTGATATTTTTATAAATTTTAAAATTTCAATGTTTTTTAGTTTTATATCAAAAGTGGAAATTTAAAAGGGTTCTGCCCCACCCTGTGTTAGTGAAATGGTTGGTCCTATGTCTGAACTTTGAGAGTTTATTGTCACAGTTACCTGGACAACGATGCAGGTAACTTCTATTTTTGGTTCAGTCACATCACTATGGCCGTCACTGACAAAGTGGCATATGATTAACAAATCATATCTATTTTTATCCAATGTTGTAAAACCAATATAAAAAATGAAATTGAAAGTAAACATTCCTTAATTTACATTTCACGCTGTTTATGTATGGTAAATTTAACAGGTATTTCAAACTTTTTTAATTTTTTTTTTACTTACACATGGTAGTAAAGTTTAGGCTCCAAATAAATCATACCTGAGATTTAACTAGTCTAATTAGACACCTTTAATAATATAAAATTTGTTTGTACCTGAACACTGTAATCAATGTAGAAAAGTTAAATACACCTGTTGCATTTGAAATATTTGTAATATTTCATTATATAGGAAAGTATTCCCGGATTCTAAAATTTTTGCTTTAGGCTTAAACAGTATCCTTGATGAAACAAGCTGTTTCCATTGGCTTGTGATAGGTATGGTCACTGTTATTTAAAGCAGGTTTTGAATGACTGTAAGCTCTTGTTACCTTATCGAGTATGTCCAGCTTATCATACCAGTTAAAAATTGTAATAAAATACATAGAAATATTGCCAATTTAAATATTGACTCTGAAAAGAACCTTAAGCATAAGTTTATCAATAGTGATGCCAGTAGCATTGATTAACTCAGTTCTTGCTTGATACAAGTCATACTTGCATTTACACATTGCAGAAGAGCTTACATAGCATACCACAGCAAGAGCATAAGTACATGTATTAGTAATAATGTCTAATGTTACAGGGTTGGTCAAAAATTTTGGGGGGGGGGGGGGGGGGGAAGGGCTAAATGTGGAAGTTTTTTTGATGGAGACAAGCTTCACTGTTTTTGTGAAAGATGGTGTTGAATATCCTGCTGATGTTTGTTTTATTATTTTGTATGTGTCATTGACTCATTACTCTGGTGTCAGGTCAATGTTTAATCAGATATTTTGCAGTGATAGGCCACTGACACATGTTAGTTGGAAACTCCTAATGAAATAGACACTTTGTCTTTACCTCTCTGTCCTTCAATTACATAAACAGGAAAACAGTAGTTATCAATATCTGTTTGATGTTAAGTTGATAACACTTAAAACTATAACATAAAGGAAGTCA
This sequence comes from Anadara kagoshimensis, assembly GCA_021292105.1. Classification (NCBI taxonomy): domain Eukaryota; kingdom Metazoa; phylum Mollusca; class Bivalvia; order Arcoida; family Arcidae; genus Anadara; species Anadara kagoshimensis. Next base: position 33,341,110 of record CM037870.1, on the reverse strand, counting down.
GACATACAAATATAGACATGAAATTTGATTAATTAAAAGATCACCTCCTTATTGGTGAAGTCAATATTGACATTTAACACATGAGATATTTTTTAACTCCTTTACATACATTTTCATACAAACCATAGATTTTGGTAAGAGGTGTTTATGTGACAGACTATTGATTTTGCTCTTTACATAATATCTTACCAGTTTATATGATAAATGTCCATATAGCTTTATGGGATATTTTATTAACTTATGTAATTGTACAGTGCTATTTGTATACTACAAGTTTTTGTCTATGCAAGGAAAAGTCAATTTAATTGACAGCATTGGGATTACTTAAAATCATGTGCATTTTGATGACAATTCTTTGACCACTGGACAACAAAAGTAACTGATCCAGGAACTGTTTGTAAAATGTGGAGAGATCTGGTTTTTCAAACACAATGTCAGCTGGCACATCCAAGCTGTTGGTATTTCTCTTGTTATTACATAGCTTTAGATAGTTAAAAAAAAGAGCAATACTGGGTACTTGTATTTCTGAGTAGCTGAATTCACCTTTATTTTCCTCCATTATATTGGTGACATATATTTGAGGTTACTTTAGAAGGAAGAAAGGAGGATGCGCATGCAGTGGTTGAAATACCATTTATATATTAAATTTGTTATAATGCAAATGGTAAAAACATTGATTTAAATTTAAAATAACGGTTATGAATTGAAGATTTTATTAACATCCAAACTTATATAAACATATGTATTAGCTTACTTCATTTCTTCAGTTCAAGGTTTTGTTAGGTATAATTTTAAAATTATTTTAAATGATTACAAATTGAATAGAACATAAAAAACAAAAATGCCCAAATTACAGAAAAAAGTGGAAAATTACTGTCAGTAAATAACACAATAGAAAGTTTGAAAAACTTCATAATTTAGAGAAAGCTGGTAAATTGCTTTGCTTTTAAAAGTTTATTTTCCATTTTATTTTTCAATTTTCAAGTTATTAAGATAATTGCATTCGATTTGTCAGTTTAAAAATTCTGTCGACGATTGTTCTCAGAACAGCAGTTTAAATAATTATAGAGGCCACAGAAAATTGGTACTGACTTCAGACACAGTATTTAAATTTAATTAACAGATGCAGTTAGTTTTAATGTTCTTTTGTTAAAATTTTGAATGAAAAATATTAACTTTTTTAGCCTCTTATGAACAAGGTTACAATTACAGAAAAAAAGCATGGGAATGTTTGAACAGAAATTGTAAAATCTTTCTTACTTGAGACTACAATACACCATAGTGTTTTGGTTTTTTTTCTCTGCGACTTTGATTGATTTATCATATGCTGTTATCTTTCCCTCCCTCTAAAACAGTTGTTATGTATAACAAATATGACAAATTGTTATGTATTTCTTTCATAGTGAATGTATATGATTGTGCTCTGCCATCAATCAGTTTCTTTACATTTTTTAATAAACATCCAAAACTAGTCATTCTTAAAATATTTGCGAAAGGGTATTTTAAGGGATGTAGAGTCTCACAGTAGATAAAAATGACTCTTAAACCCAAATTTTATTGTCTGAAAATTTCACAATATTAAATTTTTTTATTTTAAAAAAATCTAACGTTTGCATTTTATACCAAATGTCAAAAAATTGCATTCAGAAAATGTAGTGCAGGGCTGAGGCTGAGTAATGGTGTTAGTATTAGTATCTTTAAGTCTTGTGGGCACTAAGTCAGAAAGTGGAATTTTCAGATGTTTCTTCCTTCCTGTTACAATGTTTTGCAATGCATTTTGATCAATAATACCTGGTCTATAAGTCTGTAAGATAATTTGGATTTCAGTTTTACTGAAAAACATTAATCTAGTGGTTATCCACACTCACCTATGTTGAAATACATTGTAACTTTAGGTCTTTGCTTATATTTGCAGTGTAGTTTGCATAACTTGGTATTTACTTGCATACAGGGCAAGTCATAATGCATACTGCAGACAAACTGACAAAATTCTGTTAGTTTAAATCCAGACAATTATTTTCATTTTCTTGTTATTTTCATTTCAGTTTGGAATCATTAATGGGTCTTGATAGAAGTCACATTGAAGATGAAAAATTACGACATGCTTCATGGTACCAGGCTGGTATACCAAGGTAAGATTGGCTAAATCTGATCATATATATAAAATCTGATAGTTTTGAATGAAAAGACACTGTTATGGAGATCAGTTACACTTCTCTTCTAAGTTAACAGTAGCCAAAGAATAGACACCAAGAAAATGAAATACTGGTTCAAATACATGAAAAATACCATTTTTGGAAGAGATGGCCAAACAGAAACCAGTGCCTATAAAAAATATACATATACATCTGGTTAAATTATAGTTCAAAATTAAACTGTTTTTACTTCATCTGTACAGGTAGACGTAAAAAAAAATCTTATGTCATAGGTTAGTGGCATCCAATTTTTGGGTGTCATTTGACAAATATTAGATTTTGGGTAAAATGTTTTGATATTGGATGACAAAATCAGTGTAAATTCAGAGATTTAAACAAGAATTTATATCTTTCAGGGAAATTGCCTTGGAAATTTTACAGCAAGAAGATATTGGGTCGTTCATTGTCAGAGACAGCACAACACACCCTGGATGTTATGCCCTGTCTGTTAGAGTGCCAAAGTTTGAAAATCCCACAGGAATTTCCCATTACCTGATCTTAAAAACACAAAGAGGGGTCAAATTAAAGGTATTTTATATAGTACTAAGCAAAAGATTTAATAGGGTTTCTCTAGTGTAATACATGATCAATACCCCTTAGCATTTGTGCAGAACATTTTGGAAAACCTTAACTTAAATTCCTGGAATAGCGTCATTTTTACAGGAAAATGTCATCTTATATGCTTCCATATCCATTGGAAATACGTGTTCAACACAAATATTATGGGGTATCACATGATACGATGATGAGCCTCATTGTATAACACAAAGACTCAGGCACAAGAAGATCGGAGGGATTTGATCTCTTTTTAAGAAAATAAAAGTTACATCATTCTATATTTGTAATCAATTTTTTCCTCAGTAACACCTCAAATATACATATATGCTTTTATCTAGCCATGATAAAGATGACAGAGGTGCAGATACATATGTTACTTTATTTTAGTTTGGTGTGACATTTTGCATGGTCAGCATAAAAAATTTGTTAAATATTTAAATTCTTAATACAGCTTACTATTGGGATTATGATTTATTCTATTTTACTCACTGGTATTTATTTAGTTTTCATTAAACAAAAATCCTATTATTCCACCGTTTTTAATTTTTCAGGGATTAGACAAAGAATGGTCAGATTTGATTGCTCTAGTCACCCATCACACTGTGATGTCAGAGATGTTGCCATGTACATTACGACTTCCACATAAGTCTAACAATCCAACATTCAAAGGTAGTGACAAAGATGAGAAAGAAGAGGACTTAGACTACCAAAGACTGTCAGATTTTTCATCAATGATGGCGACACTCAAAATGTGAAATTAAATAACCAATACCTGTGTGTACGCAATCAGATGCCGAACATCATGTGATCCATTTCGCTTAAACTGGATAGTTTTTCGAAAGTGCACCATTTGCTTCACCAGAAAATGAGCAGAGAGTGAATTCCTTCACATACAATCATAAATCATGTGATTCTATTTGCTTACAACTGGGTAGTTTTCGAACACACACAATCAATTTCATCATATTTTCTTCATCAGACACTGAGAAGAAAAAGTGTACTACCTTCACACATACAATCGGATAGTGTAAACGTGGATGATGTGATTCACCATCGCTTTGCTTGTACCAATTTTAATGATTTAGCTTATCACTATGATGTGTTCCCGTCGGTTAAATGACGGGCGATATCTTATATGTCACATGATATTTGTCTTGCTGTGATAAGGTCGAATGGACATTTGCAATAAGATGTGTTGTTATAGAAACAGTTATATCTTGTACAGTATTTTCAATCCTAGCTGTACATATAGCCAAGCTAGCACAGTATGGTAATCACTGCCTTACTAAAGATAAATTCAATACGTAGTTGTTTTATAAAATTCAGAACTATTTGATTCAGTATTTGAACTGTGTGTACATAGATATCTATCAAAACCCTACATACATTGATGGCTAACATCTTAAGCATGTAGCTTTTATACAAAAGTTACTTCAATGGCTGCTTAGTGATGAATGTACAAAACAAGGGGAGATAATTCTATATTGTGCATTTAGTTTTAATCTGCAATAACAAACAGTTAAAGAATCTAGCAGTAATAAGCTATCACAAATAAGAAGAGATAATAATTTGTCATGGTGCATAGAACTTGTTATAATGCAGCAATATTTTATTGTGGTCATTTTTTTTTATGTGAGTGGCCTTGAAGACATTAAGTACAACACCAAAGAAGCATATCTTTCTATGCATGAGTGAGAAAGACATGATCTAGAAGAGGAGATTTCGCAATAAGATGGATTTATTTTACATTCTACACACTTTTATATGTAAAAATACAAAATAGTTATGGTAAACCATTTTTAAAACACATGTAATGTTGCTTTACTAGTGGTGATTTATATATAAAAACCTGAGGTTTTATAGATTTTTAAAATATGACCATTTCTTGTACACAATTTTAATTTATCAATCTTTTATTTTTAGATGGATAATTACCGTGAAAAAAACATAGGAAACATGAAAGTTATTGACACTCCGACGGTGCTTATTTTCATTCCAAAATAATGTCAATTTTTAACAACAAACAGGAGGAAAAAAGTGAATTATTTTTTTATAAAACTTTTGGCTTAAAGTCAAGTGCTTAAAATTGGAGTATGATAACATCTTTTTTATATCATTTTTTAAACTGTACAACATTTGAACTTGTCTTTTCACTTCATTTTGCTTAAAGCATGTTGTATATGTAACACAAAACTGTATGTAAAATACAGACCAAACATCCTCGGATAGGTTGTTCAAACCTATGTTAACTTTACCAATGAAAATTTGTGTAGTGTGTATTAGCTATTTGTCTTAAAAAAGTAAGCGCCCACAAATACTTATATCATTCAAAAGCAAAATGTCTGATAATTTTTACTACAAAGATACATCAATATTGATTTGACATTTTGAATTTTAAGTTAAGATCGGATAAGTTACCATGGCTTTGAACGACCTGACCTTTGTTTAATTTGTGACTTGTATACTGCCATTGTTACTATGTAACCAGTTGTATGTAAGATTGCAAATGCAACATGAACTGTCAGAGATACATACAGAATGTTTGCGACTCTTTCCTTTGTAACTTTAAAATGGCTGTGAATCATTTCTGTTGTAAGCTTGCCTTACATGTGCTTACAAGTAGAAAAGAGTCATGTTGTATAATAGACACTCTATATTAGTGCTAACCCTTAACCACACAATGAATCATACATATAAAAAGTTGAATATGAACACACACAGATGTTTGCGTTAATTGAATTTTGTTCAGCAAAATAAAAACCGAAATCCCATATATGTTTCAAGATCGGAATCTTGAATGTAACCACTGATCAGAACCCCAAAATTAAACACTGATCATAAGCTTCTGGTATTTTTAGTTAGGTTTTTATTTTGTAGATAAATTTATTATTTTAAGTTCTTTTTATGAGATTATAGAATTATAGGGTCTACCCCTCTGTGGTTTTAGATGTAGGAGACAATATCTTAACTTTACTTCTCAAAAACCATGAACAGGACACTTTATAGTCAAACTTAAGTCTTTGATGAAGATGCTTATGACATTTGATTTGAAATGAAGTTGATTTTAAAATTATATTTTTAAAAAAAAATATTGTTGATTTTAAAATTGGAATTGGTTTTATCATTTTAAAATTACTGCTGTTTTGTTGAATGTGTCTGACACAATGTCATTAAATGGCTGTGTGCATGTAGACAGTAACATACACACACATACACACCTTTGCTACTCAGAATACCAGAAACCATAATCGACGATAGCAAATTTTATTCAGATGTTCTGTTCTTGTTTGTCCTGTAATTCTTGTTTTTGATTTACCCTGTATTACAAATTGCCAACCAATTCTATATACATGTACATAAACTAGTATATAATTTATAATTTGCATGTACAATGTGTATATACATTACTATATTACTGTATCAGAACAGTAATTGTCTATCTTTTGTTAAATTATGCCAAATTATTGTTATTAGATTCAGTTTTTGTTATTATTTTGTATTTTTGTTTCAATAGTAACCAGTTTTTATTTGGATAGACAATGTGCATGTTGTTTTTTGTTGTTGTTTTTTTGTCCATTTTGTTTTGTTCTTTCAGTTTCACATTTGTAATTTCTTCAACTATACAAGTTATAAGGCTCCTGAAGTAAAGTGCACATTTAATTTTGACAGTCAACCCTTCAGAACATTTGTTCTAAAATTAAGAAATCAGTAGCTCATATGTACAATTATTTTGATAATCATTTTAGTACACAGGGTCACAGTGCACATTTTAAACAAATTATGCAGAATTCAAATACAGTTTATGTTAATTTGCTTACCGTACATTTTGGCTTTTAATTCTGTGAATTAAACAATGTCTTACAAATTTCTTACAATGAGGTTAATGTTTCGGTTATGGAAACAGATTGAAGACCAGAAATTTCCATGATATAAATATTTGAAAGTGTTAAGGTTTTTCCTTTGGATTTCTGTAAAAATTATTTTGTGAACCAAATGTAGTTGTGGCTTTACTGAAACACTTACAATGGTTGTTTTTTAATGACAAAACAAGACAGTTGTGAAATTCTACTTAGGAATACATTTTAAATTATATATCTCAGTTTTAATTTTAATTTAGAAAATAATTTTTTTTAAGACAAAAGTATCAGCAGTTGTGAAAATTAGTTAAAGATTTGAGTTTTTAGTTGTAGTATAGATTTTAATTTGAAAATAGTCAAACCCCTGCTATCGTCTGTCCATGATCTGATGGCAGAGTGTTTATACATACGGGCGGGGTTAAAAAATACAAATAAGTGCAAGTATGGTATCACCATATCTATATAACCACGCCGGCTCACGCTTCATTCCAACTAATACCCCAACATTAAAAAAGACCATCTGTATACTTTGCCATCAGATCGTGGACAACCTATAATAAAATCCAATCGATTCAGATGTGCTGTTTGAACCTGGATATCAAGTGTACTTGATCATAGTGGTATTATATATTGGCTGTATTTGATGGTCTTTGTAGACTGGTTTGACTGTATATGTTAATAGACAAGGAGATTTAAACACAAGTAGTATTGGTACCGGTATATATATAGGTTTAAATGGCAGCTTGTTAGAGAGTTACTGGTTTGTTAGTGTATACTTGTTAAAGTTTGATGTGTGGTATGTGGCCTTCATATTTATATACATGTATATCCATAATATGTATAATTTATCCTCTGTGACTTTCTGTTTTTGCATAATTTGTTTAACATGAAAATTTCTGACAAAGATACTTATATAAACCCTTGCAATATTTATTATTTTTCTAAATTTTCTGCAACTGTATTATCGGAAATATCCATGGGGAAAAAATGTTTGTGATTGCACAGTCAGTACATGGTTAGCAGATAATTCCTTGTAAAAATTCAGGACTGTAAAGTAAGATAAGAATGGGAAGAACAGAATTACTGCATGTTTACAAAAACATCTAGACAGATTTCACATTACAAAAGTATATAAAATTTTTATTTCATTATGTAAGTCAACTGAATTAGGTTGAAAATATAGAAAGTTTTCTGTTTTGTGGCATACAACATATTTTAGAAATTGGACACAAAAAATATTTTAGAACATGTTTTAATTGGACACTCTACATATTTTAGAAAATATTTAAATTAGACACACTACATATTTCAGAAAATGTTTAAATAGCACACAAAATATTTTAGAAATCGGAAACAACATACTTTAGAAAATGTTGTTTTGCTACTCATACTGATAAACAAACCAATTAAGGTATAAACTGATCAATAGTTACTACTGTTTAATGATTTAACTTGACTGAAGTAAAATGTTGTTTATACCATTAACTTGTGTTGATCAGGCAGTGTATATACCATTAACTACAGTATAGACCTGTCAAAAGTTTAACACTATGCTATATGTCCATCAGCAGCTTTTTGGTCCCTCAACAGCCAAATTTTGACTCCTTTGAAGTAAAATGTTGTTTATACCAATGACTTGTGTTGATCAGGCAGTATATATACCATTAACTACAGTATAGACCTGTCAAAAGTTTAACACTATGCTATATGTCCATCAGCAGCTTTTTGGTCCCTCAACAGCCAAATTTTGACTCCTTTGAAGTAAAATGTTGTTTATACCAATGACTTGTGTTGATCAGGCAGTGTATACCATTAACTACAGTAAAGACCTGTCGGAAGTTTATTACTATGCTAATGAATTGGTGTTGAATCTGCAGTTCATTTTGTTACTTATATATCCATAGCATTTCAGCAACTGCTTTATGTCCATCAGCAGTTTTTCTGTCCCTTGATATCTGAATCATGGTCACTCAACAACCAAGTTTTGACTTCTTTTCGTTAGCTCAGTGTTAAACTTTTGACAGGTCTGTACTGTACCTACGTCTTTTCAGATGATACATAGTATTTGTCTATGAATTATTGATACTTAACTGCTCCATTGTATTTTTTGTTTTGTGGTGTTTTATATCGATCTGTGTATATGTCTGGTGGTGTTGTTATTATCATTGTTTATGTATAAAATAAGATACAAATTTTAATAAGAAAAACTTGTTATGTTGTCCACTGTGATTCAATGTACAGAGATAATATAAATGTTATTATTAAGTATTACAAGAATCATCTTGCCCAAATATTAAAAGATACTGAAAAAAGAATAATTGTCTGTGTGTTTATTCATTGTAATATAACTCGTTTGAAAATGCAAGGACGAGATATTTGATGAAGAGAGGAGTGGAGTAATTGAGTTTTACATCCGAGTCAGGAATCTTCATGCTTAAAGATCACAGTGCCACCCACTGCCTTGGTTCAAATCCCACTTGGGACAGATTCCTGTGTGAGAAAGATTGTCAATTCACTTAATGAAAGTTGGTGGTTTTCTCTGGGCCATCCTTTTTTCCACCATTGAGGTGGTCAGTTCAGGGATGGGGCTTACCCTTCCAGAATGCCTGACCTTACTTCCCTGATAAAAGTTTGGCAAAATATGCAACTTTTCAAAGTTATTACTTTACTATTGAGTTTGTGATTTGGACATGAACCAGTATGTTTGTGTTTGATATCTACCAGCAACAGCTACATATATTCATGCAATGTAATGAAAATCAAATCAAATCAATAATTTATGTAATGTATTAAATATTTAATTCATCAAGCGATTTCAACAATAACAAAATATTAGTAAATAGTCGTCGGATTTAATGAAAAGCATTGTAATTAAAAATACTGTAAAGTTTAATTACTTTTATCGACTAAAGGCAAGTTAAATATATAAATAACACTTATCTGAATATAGAAATAAATCTAAAAATATTTATCCAAAAATTTTACATTATACACTCTTTTTTTTAATGACAAGACTCTTACAAGAGTCCAATCTTTAATTTATTTCTTTAACTTAATCCAAATTTACAATATCTAATGATCCGTATGTAACATCACATTGCCTTAAACTGGTCACAAGATTTGGTCACCATGGTAACCACTTAGGTTACATCAGCTTGGTCAAAGTTAAAGCATCATAGCACTGGCAATGTATTTTTACATAAAAATTTATGTTACATCAAACTGCGAAGATTTTGTCACCATGGTAATTATTAATATACCTGTACATCAAATTGTTCAAAGTTAAAGTATCATGGCACTAACAATGTATTTCTGACTGAAACAGGTCACAAAACTCGCTAAACTATATTAGCCATGATGGTAAACGACTGGCTAAGACTAAGGCATTATCACATTAGCTAACTTAACAGTCGTGTTTCAAAATAACATACAGATGCTATCAAACTGGTCACATTACTGGGTACCTGATCTGGTACCAGTTGTACAAAGCTCTGTTTGGTAAACCAAAATGGTTAGTAAAAATTCAAAATATTGTTAACATAACAAATATTTGATATGAGATTACAGTTTTGACTGTAACTGCTTCTGTTTGATAATATCAATTGTGTGCATTAATTTTTGCACAGAAAAAATATTTAAAATACAAATTGTTTACTTGCAAACTGGTTAGGATAACAGAGCTTTGAAACAACTGGCTCCTAATATCAAATACTATATATGATACAAACTAAATAATTCAATCTTAGTACTATATTAGTAGAATTTGTTTTGAATCCGAAAATAAAACTATTGTCAGAATATAATTGTTTTCTGGGAGAAATTTGGCATTAAAAGTTATTAATAGGCAACCTCCAAAATAAGTTGACCAAATTAATAATTTAAGAGCTGAATTACACAAAGATATTTAAATATGTTTTTAAACATTATAACAATTAAAATATTCATCTTCACTCATGAAGTCTTGTGCTTTTGGAGTGCTTCTAGATAAATATCTAAATAAACATAAATATTATACCAAATAATACACACACTGATATCACAGATAAGATAAAATCTACTCCTGTTCCATACAGGGTTCGGTGCATCTGTACCCCATCAAGCTTGTGATTATTGATCATATACTATAAACGTATTTAATTTTGTGTACATGTATTTATTTTTGTGATATTTATACAAATCTGTGTAGTTAAATTTTCGTGTTTTTGAAATATGCACTATAACACAATAAGCATAACATAAATTTCGCTCAGTATTATTTTTCGCACAAAACAAACAACAGCAAAATCAGCGTAAATTAGTACATCGCGAAAATAAATACGTTTACAGTAGTACATTGTAAAATAAAATGGTTACAGCATAAAGAACTTCAAATGACGTTTTTCAGTAACATTTAACAGTTTGATATTCAGCTGAAGGATATCCTGCAGAATAATAGGATCTATTTCCAATAATTGGTAGTGTTGACAGAGACATCTCAACCCAAAGATTAAGATTCGCCCTCTGTGAAGTGGGAGATAAAGGGAGATAACTCAGACAATTTTCATAATCTGGTTTAAAAAACATATTGGTCATCTTAAATAGCTGCATTAAATTGTGGTCAAATTATTACTTTTCCAAAATATGGTATGCACCACTATGTTTATAGTGGAATACTTGAAATCTTTTTTATTAAAAAAAATTTTTTTTGCAATATTTAATAACACATGAACAAAATAAAATAAAACATTTAAATTATTTCTCTCAACTTTTTTTCATGCAAAAACTGATTAGCTTGTTGAAAAACAGTGATTTATTTTGAGAACTAGTATCTTCCAAGAACTGACTGCCGCAATATAAATGGAATTCGCCTGACATTGGGATAAAACAACATTACTCTATTCTCTCTTTCACTCACTCTCTCTCCCTTAAACTGAATAAAACAATCTTACTACAAATATACTTTGTGATATAAAATTTAAAATGAACCACAACTAAGTTCAATGTATTATATATTTGGATATAAAGGATGATAAAGGAGTTTAGTCCATACTAATATAAAATCTAACAATTATTGAATACTGGTACCCCTTAATAACTCATGATACTTCTACTTTCTATTATGCTTTGAAAAAATAAATTTTGACTAACATTAAAACTTTTTGAGCTTATTCCTACAGGCCCCAGTTTCACAGTCATTCCTAAACTAAGATTTTCTTTAACTGCGGAAATTTTTGCAATCTCTTTCAGAACTACAAATGAAGATTAAAATGATCTTCGAAAAAGACACCTTAAATTCTTGAATATCTTAACAGTTAACAAAATCATCAAGATTTCAAATTTGGGTCCCAGATTTAAGTTAGGGAAAATCTTAGTTAAGGAATAATTTTGAAACTGGAACCAGACCAATCGTTCCGTCATGATTAATAGAATCTATCACTACTTGTGGTGCCAGATTAATAAAATATATCATATGTATCGGTGGTAAATGGTAGGGTGTCCCGATACCCTCATAGCATACCACGATATATTGCAATATAAGAAGGGTGTATTGCAATACATACATGGCTTATGTATATAGGATTAACTATGTCTTACAAACACCTGTTTTACAGATACTTTTTTTTTGCATACAACAGCTAAACATGAATGAACTCTATTTTGTACTATATGGATAAAACAACTGATTTTCAAAAGCTGTGAAAGTACTGTTAAATACCAGTATGGAGCCATTGTATTGTGATACAATACATTTTTTATCAAAATTGCAATATACTGTTATATCGTGATACCCCTAGTAAATGTCGGTACATGTAATCCCACAAGACAATTTTATCTAGCATGATTTTCATACGAAGTATAACCAATGCCACTCATTCAGATGATCATTTCATTTTCTTTCCTGATCTGCAATAAGAATAAATAAAAGGTCTACTTTACAGTGATTCTGATTGTAATATGTGTACATTAAAACACTTTGATATCAAACCAGTAAATTGTAGTAATGCCCTGTTAAGTTTTTGTGGTTAAGGTTTGAAAGCCAAAACATAATGATTTAAAGCAAAAATCCTTTTGCGGATTTTACAATAATTCAAATATATTTTCATGTATTTAAACTGACTATCCCCTTGTTGCATGGAAATTAAAGTATGGTATGCTAATAAGCGAAAGAAGAACTGTCACTTGATCCTCATAAAGATTTTCCATTTACAGTATAAGATGCCTAATTAGGCTTCTGGAGAATGGACATGAAATCTTAAAACTTATTGTTTACCAGAAAGGAGTATTGTTTATTGTTGGTTTTAGCTTGTTAAATTTTTTCTATGTAGTGGTTAGTAAGTGACAAACATTGTTTTTAACTCTATAGAGGTGTCTTTAGCATGCTTTGGGCAACAAAACACACCTGCCTTTTAAAAAAAATCATCCCAAATATCTCATTTTATCTCAAGTGTGAACAGGAGATGAAGTAAAGTCACCTCTGGAAATTTCACAGCCATGACCATGATCTGAGGCAATGACTTCCAGGATCTGACACACGCCTTTGAAAGTCAGTGCCACACCTTTGAAAGCCAGTGATAAACCGGTATTTCATGGGTAAATCTGTCTATAAATTACAGTGAAATTTTTTACATATTAAGTAAATAAATAGTCCCACACAAATGTTCAGGGGAACCACACAGTAAATTAACAACTTCATTATTTTCTATTTTTAGCACCAACATTGGAAATCAGTAACTTAACAGTTTAACAATATAAATATTCTGTGTTTTAACTATAAATTATAGGATAGCAGCAACAGTTAGTGTAGTTAGTGTGTGGGTAATAATAATAAATAAAATTTATAAAATCTAAAACTAATAAAATATACATCAATATCAACAACAATAGGAACAACTATTGTAACCATAGTAACAATACATCTTGTTGCATATATCATCAATGGGGGCAAGACATTTGAGCCAAACTTAAAAAAAACTCATAGTTGACATTTGAGCAACAATATTTTAGTGGACATTTGAGTGATTAATTTAAATATAGCCTGTAATCTGTGATAGACATTTAGTGACAGTTAACCCTTGGATTTAAATATTGGGCTAAAACAAATATGTAAACTCGAACAAGTTTAAACAGTTTTGTGAAATGTAGTGCTATAGACTTTTAATGGGTGTGATAAATTTTAATTTGGTTACCATCGTAAAAACTTAATTATCTCCCTTTTCCATATTCTTTGCTAAGTTTTAATAGTTTTATGAAATGTAGTGCTATTAATGGACCTGATAAATTTTTTAAAAACTTTATCTTGCTCAAAATGCTACTTGCATCTCCCTGCAGTGAGCAGGGGACAACAGATAGTCTTGCCAACTCAGGATTCAAATGGGTTATCTCAGGTGAGCGTTCTAAGCGCTACAATTGTATTCAATGCTCTTTTGTCCACAGGTCTCAAATGGGTTAAATTTATGTCGCTCAAATGTCCATCACTTTGTCACTTAAACATACTATTTTTTTTGCTCTTTTGTCCTACAGTTTTGCTCAAATGTCCAACTCCGCATTAATCGGCAAGTATGCAAAATAGCAAAAGTAACAAATTATATACAAATACAAGAGCAGGTGTATAAAATATCAGAGGCAAGTTATAACTACAGAAATGACAAGAGCCGAGCGGGTGTAAAATTACTTTTAAGATTTTTAAGCAAACTATGTACATAATGCAAAAGTGTAAAATTCTAAGAAACCACAGCCATATATGTATAATCGTTAATAGAAATTTAATAATTAAAAGAAATAATTTTTCTAAAAATATCATCTTAGGAAAAGCAGATTATAAAGGGAATTCTTACTATTAAGGGATATAAGATAGATACTATGTATATAACCAGGAATATTCAAATGGAAAAATTTTCTTGGATTTTCATCTATTTACTATGTCGATGAGAAAATTTTCACAGCTACAATATTTTTAGCTATTCTTGACTGAAATTGTGCATTTTTGCAGGTTATTTATATTTACAGCATGGTGACAAAAGTCATTCTGTATTCTGCCATATTGAATTTTTTTTTAGAACATTTGCATTAAAACTAAAACTTATTTCACCATGTCCTGATGAAAAAAAATAATGTAATCACTGATGTCGCTATAGAACGGCGACACATTTTTGAAGCAGATGTAAACATTTGAGAATAGTACATTCTGCAAACATCTAAAACCTTTTTCAATTTTGTGTAGATTTCTTCAAAAAAATTATGTTAAAATTGAAATATTTACAATCTTAAATTAGTGTTGTTATGACCTGTCATTTGTTACTTAACAATCTTCAAATTTCTAGACTCAATACTACTGTACATCACAAAAATTAATTTTTGACCGAAAGTTAATTTCATTGCAAGGAAGAAACCCTTTCTCACATACGAACCTGCAGCAGTGTCATGCCTTGAATTAGAAGCCTAACATCTTAACCACTCTTTTTGATCGAATATTGTTTTCATTGCAAGGAAGATCCTCTCTTCTCATAAACAAATCTGCAGCAGTGAGATGACTTGAATTAGAAGCCTAACATCTAAACCACAATTCAGAGAATTAAGTGTTCAATTAGAAATAGATGATCAACAATATTCAATTTCTTGTGAATATTTCTGGTTATATGTAAGTATCCGAGACAAATTTCAATATTGATATCAAATAATTGGATTTATTTTAATGCATAGTTATGAACTTTA
The DNA here is from genome assembly GCA_021292105.1 of Anadara kagoshimensis. Lineage (NCBI taxonomy): Eukaryota > Metazoa > Mollusca > Bivalvia > Arcoida > Arcidae > Anadara > Anadara kagoshimensis. The sequence continues at coordinate 33,325,809 of CM037870.1, read as the reverse complement.
TTGCAATTTTGATTAATACTGTACACAATCTACAATTGTATATACAAAAAATATTCATTTTTGCTTTAAAAAGAATATAAAAATTCTACTTATATATTTAAAACTAATAAAAATATTTACAACCGTAAGGATCACAAAATCAGCACTACAGCAGTGTTTGTACATATAACAGGTAATTACAAAGATACTTAAATGTAACCTAACGTGTGATAAATGGTCAAATTTTGTATGATCATGTAACGAAAATCAATAAATGAAATTTTATGTTCTGTTTATGGCAACTATGAATACCGTAATTATATTTTGTTGAGTGAAATATCTCTCGATATTACCCCGGTAGAACCATAATATTACCATCTCACTCAATACATCACACATGTAACATAAGACCAGTCAAAGTCAATATTTGACATTATTATATAATTAATAAATTCCATCTTTATGATTGGCTAAAACGGTAACACATGACCATTGGATCTCACATCATATACCACAGATTTTCCGGTGAATATCAAATTCGGTGTACGTCATCGATTTTTGTCGACGTTCTCCGTAAAATGATTAGAACGTCATCAATTAAGTGTACGCAAGTGATTGTGTCTTGTTATTTTTTTTTCATAGAACGTTGACGTTATGGCATTATCAATTTATAATGTAGTGTGTAATTAATTGTGTCTCATCCGGAATGTCATTTATTTTTCTTAAAAAGTCAGATTGAGCTAACTAATGCGGAATAATTTTAGTGTGACCAACCAGGGTTGACAGGGAAATCTAACATCGGTAAAATAGTTAGATTGCCTGGTCAAGGTTTGAGAAAACATTGTCAACCGGAGTGCCACAGTGGCTAAATTATATAATAAAACAGTTATGGACTTTTTAGTGGTTGTATATGGTGTGATATTCACCGGAAAAATAAATATTGACCTCGGCTGTCGCCTCGATCAATATTTATTTTTCCGGTGAATATCACACCATATACAACCACTAAAAAGTCCATAATTGTATAATGTTTCATAGTTTTCAGCGAAACTTTTCTATAGTCAACACGATAGCAGGTTCTCATCAATAAGTGTATGACTGAAACAATCATCAGAGGATGAACTTTGTACATTTCACATAATGCCGGAAGTTTTTGTAAAAATACATGAACATGTATATGGCAAGTGCTTGGTTCAAACTGAATACAGAGTGGTAGACAAAAATACCCTGAAAAACTATGGCATATAATAGATAAAGTTTCAACTTCAAAACATGAAATTACACAAAAATGGAACCATATTTTATAGCATAACTAATAACAATTGCTTCAACAGATTTAAATACAAAAAAGTCTAAAAATTTATCACTACCGGTAATTTAAATCAATACAACATTCTGAAAAACTGACTCTCAGGGCTTGACTCTCATTGAAGTGAACACATGTTGGAGCCAGAAGTTGAGAAACGCTCAACTATTTAAGAAATCATGAATCTCAGTAAAAAAATTCATTTGTTTAAAAGTTAACACACATACAGTTTTACAATTTGGTTAAAGTACCAATAGTTTTCACTTTCAAAACTAGAATTTATACATCCAGAACATTAGTGAAGCATCATTATGTTTGGGGGAATCTTTTGGTGGTAACCTCCAGTCCGTGTAGCCATCACCACCACTGACTACCACGACAGCATTACAGTTACGTCTCTGTATGGTATTCAGTGTCATATAACGTGGGTTAGCACTCGGGTTAACTCGGAGAGAAGCAGATTTATACAACTCCTGTGAAGACTTTCTCAAGTTTTTAAATTGGAAAGACAAAGATTTTCTAACATTTGCTATTTTTGATTTTTCAGGTTTGTCTGGCGATCCCGCAGCAATATCAGCTCTAGTAGGCGGGACTTCGTATTTCATCGATGATGTAATTGGAATCTCAACAGGCTTTTGTCTATATACTTTAACACTTTTCTTATTGTCATTTTTACTGGTTACATCAGAATTCATCTCCAAATCTGCATTTAATCTTGTCTGTGAGTCAGATTTAAGATTTTCCGGGGAGTCAATATTATCGTGAAGTAGGTCACCATAGTACAAACTTATCTCCCTTTCAGGTGTGTTTTCTGCTTCTGTCCCGTTTTGTCTAGCTTGAAGCTTTTTGGCAAGTTCTCTTCTAAAGGTAAGTGCTTTATTTCTTCCCATTGTATTAACACAACTACTGTGAATGTCTCTAAAATTCTGTTTTGTATCGGTGTCTAAATTCTCCAGGGATCTGAACCGTTTTATCCCATATACAACTTCATATGAACCACCTAAGAGTTCATCAGATTGTGACGACTTTGTACTAGATGAGTCTCCATTCTCCTTCTGTTTTCTGTTAAACATTGGTATATCCAGTGGAGTACTTTTCCCAGCGAATTCCCTCTCCTTACGTTCTGCGGCTGATAGAACAGCTTCAACGTTTACACTATTTCGTCTTTCTTGTTCTATTTTGTCTTTTTTCTTTTCTTTTTGAGCATTGGACTTTTCCTCCCTTATAGTGGCACTAATGTCTAAAGCTTTAGCTCTGTCCCACGTATTTACAGTCCCGCAGTAAATTGGAATAAGAAATTTCACTGGTCCATTATGAGAATGATAACAAACATTTGGTCTACCATGTATAAGGGGAACACCATCACGTAACCTTGGTAACTGAAAGTTTAATACAAGTCCAAAATCTGTGCCAACCCAAAGGAACCCTCTACTGGCCATTAAACTGGTTACGACACACTTCTTGTTTGTGTTCTCAGATGAAGCAGGCGAGGCACCTGTTAGAATAAATTAAATTAATAAATGTAATAGTCAAAAGTTAATCATTTGAAATTTTAAATTTCTCACAATTTCTAGACACCTAAAAACATGTTTTCCAAGAATAAGCTTTCCAAACCTTTTTCTAGAAAATCGTTTTTTTTTTTACTTACAACCACTAAACATAAACCTTCCTATCTTTTTTCTACAAATAAACTTTTTATTTTTTATCACTAACACATGTGGTAGTAGGTTTGTAAACCCACCCCCCTACCCTATGAATGACTGGCATTATTTTCACTTCTCTAAGGACCACAGGATGGAAAATAAAAATGATGGTTATGGTCCTAGAAAAATACTGCAAATCATTTTAACAATATGTCCAGTACCCCGTTTTATAATCACGCAGTTGTCTCCTCAATAAGTGTTTATTTTGGTGTATGTACTTCATTTTTCATGTTTTTATAGTATGTTTTTGTTGCCAAGTTCAGTATTACCTTGTAATAATGCCCCTTTATAACTTTGCCACCTCATTTATTGCCACACTATTCTGAGATCCAAAAATCCATTTCTCTTATGTATTTCTTAATAGGCATCCCTCAATTTATTTCCAAACCCCTTTATAACACCAAACTCTCACATAACAAATGATGGTGATGAATCAAGGTTTTACTTCACACGATTTTTAAAAGATAACATGAAATTTTCTTAACTCTTTCACACACAAGAACATATATCTTGATTCCTATTTTCTGTCATTGTCATTACCTGTTGTGACTCTTTCTACAGCAGACGATACATTAATCTCTTGAAGTTGTTGTTTTGTTTCTATGTGATATAGATGTAACAATGACTTATCCTTGTAGGATACCCATAATCCAACACCAGATTTAACCATGTCAGAAATCTCACTATCATCGCCACATTTCATATCAATGACCTCCTACAACACAAACAAAAATATATCATATGTAAAAAATAAAACAATGGCATTTATCTTCCACTACATAAAGAAGCCACTATGGTTGCTCAGTTGGTATAGTGATTGATTTGTATGCGGGAATTTAAAAAACCTGGCCAGGTCTGACCGAAACCTGAAAACAGGTAGTGACTGTTTTTCCTCCTTGTCACGTCAGGCATGGCACATTTAAAAACCCTGAGTGCACTGCAAAGATAAAAAATTCTGCCACTATACCTAAAGTTCATGGCATCCCCATATGAGTGAAATATTTCTGACTGGGATGTAAAACCTTATTCAATCAACCATCGATGATCGATGATCGACCGACTGATAGACCGACCAATCACTCACCCACTTTGATAACCAAGAGAATTTAATTTGTATATCAAGTATTCAATGTATTTTGACTTATTTCAGTTTCACTGCTGTATGTTTTACCTGGTACGTGGATTCTTCCATTGGTATGATATATACAGAAGCACCACATGACACCCACACGTCTTCCTCCAGTATAATTATACTGCTTACGCTGGCAGATCCCAGCTCTATTATACTGGGAGCATCAATATTCCAAACACCATCTGTAAAATTGTATAACAAAATCAAAATAATTATTTAGTTTTAGCATTGGCTTAAGAAAGTAAACATGTGCATCCTGCCCTAGTCTCATGAAAATCTGTGTACAGTAGTATTGGCATTTTTGTTTTATCATACTGTATAAGAAGAAACATTTGCTGGGAATAAAATATTCGTGATTTTCACCATTGTTCACTGTGATTTTTGTACCACGAATATTTCTTCCTAAGGAAAGTTTCTTATTTCCCTTTGTACACTTTCCCTACAGTAGGAACTATGGAAATTTCTTACAGTGAAATAGTTTAGAAGATCAAAACTGTAAAAGTTTCTTATTGCTAATGTTTCTTCTTATACAATACCATACATATTGTTGCGCAAGACATCTAGTATCACATTGTTCCAATCTCCCTAGGGAACTGGAGACAAACCAGTCCAGTGACTCCATTGGCTTGGGCCTTTTAACTACGGTACACTTTCATTTTTTCTTATATATTGTTGAGCATGATATTTAGTATCTCATTGTTCCAGTCACCATAGGAAACCCTGTAGGTTATGGAAAAAATTGTTCTGCACAAATGTTAGAGAGTATCACATGGTATAGGGGCAAACCCCACTGGAGACAGGACAAACACTATTGGCTTCTGATTTTAATTAACTTTTTATTTACTAACAGCATTCTTACCTTCATAATTTCTGTCATAAATGACAATTCTACCATTTGTAAGACCTACAAACATCCTGTCTTCAGTATACCTCATCACCATGGCAACACCAATACAATTGAATTTAATTCTTGGTTCTCTGGCTGTTGTTGATTGACGTCTGCCATCTTCATCAAATAAACTAAAGACTAGTATTCTGAAATCAGACAATAATCAACAATGAAACATACATAACCAAGTACAATGAAACATACATAACCAAGTACAATGAAACATACATAACCAAGTACAATGAAACATATATAACCAAGTACAATGAAACATACATAACCAAGTAGAGTTTGTTGATAATTGTGAAGGAAATACAGAATGAGAACTCAAATGTCTGACATACAAATGCCTACAAAGATTTCTTTCTGGTTAATTGATTGATTGAATGTGGTTTTACGTTCCAGTCAGAAATATTTCACTTATATCATGATGTCACCAATTATAGGTGAAGTGGCAGAAATTATTACTTTTGTAGTGTGCTCTAGGGATTGCGCAAGGTGGGTTCTTTAATGAACCATGCCTGTCATGACAAAGGGCATTGGATACTAAGGTCTCTTCCAAATGAACCCATGACTTTGTTTCCAATGTTTGGCGCTTGTTAAAAGAACAATGAAGTGGTCCTATACTTTGTTGTCAAGGTTGCCTTATACTTATCAGTAGATAGCACCAGTACCCGTCCAAAGTAAGGAGTTTTGTCAATTAGTTTTAGTGGTATTATTATGTTTAATAGCTTATTGCATTCAACTTGTTGTGTGTCCTTGGTTAGTCATGTTAATCTGGCTTTGTCAAATACACATTATTCAACTTAATTTTTTTTTAAATTTCATTTTATACTAAACCTACTCAGAATTTGTAGTCGACATCCACACAGTGTCTTCTATAAAAGAATTTTCTTTTTCCATGATGGCATATCCTGGAACTGTTTCCACGGCAATGACCTCTGACTCCGTAGCTTTGAAGGATTCCATAAGAGCTGGTTTGGATGACTGAGTTGATACAAGAGCCACCTGGGTCCTTTTCTCTGTTGTCATGACAACCCATAAATGCTGTATCCCTATCTCAGAAGGTAAAGCACTTGATAAAAAGACTGGCACAGCGCAAATCATCTGTACAGAAAAAAGAAGTTAGAAAATGATATGGTCATTGTATAAATTAATAAGAAAGTTAGATATCATATGAAAATTGAAACAATTGTAATGCAGCAGGAGGGAAAAATCCCATTGTTCTAGATATTCCAAGTTTTTTTAATTACTGACAAACAAACGGAATCTTATGGCTTATTGGACATCTAAACAGCATTTCTTCCAGCTAAATCTTAAAATTTAAATAAAGTTTTAGTATACAGCTTTCACAAATCAATGAAAATCAGTTTAAGTTTCACAACAAGTTATATTTTGATGACTCATACCGGTAAGTATATTTGGGAATATTGCATAAATTATGAAAATTTTGTTTATTTACAATCATGATATTAACAAATCAAAACTTAAAAGGGAATGCCATTTCAAAAGTGTCTATCAAATACACCCTAATTCAACCCATGTATTCACAACCATTAGCATGATCAAAATACAAAATCAACCCATGTATTCACAACCATTAGCATGATCAAAATACGAATAGTCAATGGGACATCTACTCCACTCAAGGATGTTTCCTTAGAAGTTTCATAAAGATTTGTTTTTAACCCTCTTGCTGCCACACAGACATATGTGTCCTCTACCGGCAACCTGCCATATGGACACATATGTCCTTTCAACAGAATTGAAAACTCTTAGATAAAAGACAAAGATATTCTTATAATCTTTTTTGTAAAATTATAAAAATGCAAAATGTTGACTATTGAGATTATAAACTACAATTAACTAATGATGTCATATGACTACAAATGCGTCTGACGTCATATTCTATTGTTGACGTCATATCATTTCGCATTGTGAACTTCAATTTGGCACTGCCAACATTGCGCTGACAATTAATTTGGCAGCAAGAGAAAAGTGGTGAACAAAATATTGGCAGAGAAAATGGAATAACCAATATATGCCCCCTTCCCCCCCCCCCCCCCTTTGTTTGGGAATGATAATTACAGTATACCTTGGTATAATATCTTGGCATATCAACAGACAACCACTTCATAAACATACATGGCTGATGTACTACTACATCCTCCTCATCACTGGAATTATGGGACATATCCCAGCTAGGCTGGTTCACTGAATCTGTAAAAATATATAATGTTGTCATTCAATTTCATAATCTAAACAAGAAATCATATTCTTGCATCTGAAATGAATATTAAAAAAAAAAGAAATGAGTGCTAGATTTCCTTGTCTGAAATCCCCCTGGCTCTATGTCAGATAGCTTGCACACAATATTTCAGCATAGAATTATAGATAAAATCTGAGATGATTTCGGAAAATTTGTATGACATGAGATCATGAAATAATGACTGTGGCGTCATATGTAATTACATATTATACCAGTTTTAATTTTACAGCACTAGACGGCCGTTTCGGAATACAATTCCTTATCAGTAGTGCTTGGAACAAAATTATGAAACCAAAATTATTTTGAAGATGTTGAAAATCTACCCAAAGGACCAAAATATATTTTACCAAATTAAGCTAAGGAAATACTTTGCATGAGGGAGTATACCTTAGTTTTTGAGAATTTTTTTAAATGATACAAAAATTGTTCTTAGTTTGCTATATTATTAACAATCAAATGTATTAAAGTTATGTTTGATTTCTCTATCCGACACCACTACAATAATTGTATAAAGGTTTCTTTATATTAACATGCAATTTACAAAATTATTGTCAAACCTTAAACTACATACTAACAAGGTAGTGATGGGATTTTTAAGCCTTCAATATGGCATACTCGTAAATCATCTTCACCTACCTAATGCTAGCTTAGCCAACAGAAAATCTTTACACCATTCTTCTTTCAGCTCTGGTGTACTGGTCTGGAATATGTATCTGACATTTCTACAAATATTATTGTTATATATTTGAAATACATAATAACTATACATGTAGATCTTTAACTATTTTTTAAATTATCATTTTTGGTCTCACTAATTTTTACAGAGACAGACACTCAAAGTAACTCAACAACTGTTTTGAACCACTGCGGTAGCTCAGTTGGTAGAGTGCTCACTCTGTAAGTGGGAGGTCGTGGGTTCGAACCCTGACTTGGTCTGACCCAAGACTTGAAAGTGGGTAGTGACTGTTCTTTCACCAAGCACTCGGCATTATGAAATGAAAGCCACAGTTCTTTCAGATGGGAAATTAAAATAAACCAGGTCCCATGTCTAGGATTGGCATGATAAAGAACCCTGCTATATAATGCCATAGCACAAGGTACAGGCAAAATTTTGCACCTTTGCCTATAGCTGGCGACATCTGGGATGTTAAACACTATTTCTCAACTCAACAACTGTTTTATTACATCATCTGTGGACTTCCTACTCTCTTCACTGCAGTTAACATGTGCATTAACAACAATTAAATATAGTTCTTGGTCTTTTTTCTTGGATTCAAGACTGACAAAGATCGTTTTCAAATTCACACTCATACATTAGGTTGGTTCATATATAAATTTCTAACTTATATAAATTTCTAACTTTTTTTGGATTTCCTATATTTCCAAACTGCAAACATTTGATTTTGATAACAAGTTTTAACCTTATTGACTTCATTAACTACAGATTCATAACTGTATTTTTTCTCAATCTTGGACAAAAAATGTTTTACACATGGCTCGCCCCTACCTACCTCCCTCCCTCATTCACTCTATCATTTATTCACTAACCTGTTTACATCATGTAACATAATAGAACAGCTGTTTAGTAGTTGTAATTGTTGGTCCTTTACTTGTATTTTCTTTTGTAAATCACAAATTGTTTCATGGACAGTATCTTCAGACAAACCCTGTACAAATAAAACAATAATACATTGACAGTAAATACAATCACTACATATGATCTACTAACTCATGGTGACATAATACAGACTGTTAGTATCACTGTCAGTTATGACAGTAGAATTTGTCAAATTTTCATTGCAAATGAATGCAGTATGTATTGCTCATTTACTGTACCTGGACCTATTTATAATGGAAAATCATCATGCATTAACATAGAATATCTCTGTAGAGAAAATTATGTTTCCACTATAGGGATTTCAGTTTCACATCAAATGTGTTTCACTTGCCTTTATGCAAGGCGAGTGAAATGAAGTAAATTATACATTTGATGGATTCTCATTTTGTTGACAATCAAATGTTTATAAGGCACTGAAGTTGATAAGATGTTGTAGTTTTTAAGATGTGGTATGTACATACCTGGTAAGAACATTTAAGACTTGTCAATAACTGTTGTATCTGACCAAGCACTGTGTAATCATGAAGCATGTGGCTGAGATCTGTGTTTAAATGAAACAAATCTTCTTCTGTTTTATCTGAAATTATTTATAAAAAGTTGTCTGTTTTTAACCTAAAGGCTTATATCCCAGTTCCAGAGGTCACAAGGCTTCTCCACACTTAACCATGCAATAAACTCACCATGACTTTGCCAGATAAGCTAAAACACAGCACATTTATCTGGAATACAATTTTAAATTAAAATTGTAATAAAACATAAATTAAAATGGCCTCAAAGTTCCATATTCAGCATTTAACAATCTTCTTTTTGTTCTTCCTATGGATGTTCTGAGGATGGGAATTCTATCCCAATGTATAGGACATTATGTAAAATATTGACATCACATATTTCTAGGGAATGACATCTTTTTACTGAAAAACATTGATCAACTTATTAAATTGATAATAAAAACTAAACAAGGAAAGAATCTAAGTGGGTGACCTCACAGACCCTACACAGTCACATATTGGACCAAGCCCAAGGGCTGTTAATACCATACAAAAACCCGTATAAATCAGTGGAGCAGAAGGAAATGTGAACTTGATCTGTAACTCATTGTGGTAGACTAAAATACCAAAAAATCAGTTCAATAGCTGCAAGCATTTAGGAAAGCAGTGCTAAAAAATGTTGTTGCAGTGTAATTATCAAATATCAAGGGCTGTAATTTCTGTAAAAAAAATCAAAAGAGCGGGACGAAAAAATCAGTTGAATATATATGCAAGTCTTTAGGAAAAAATATACAGAAAACTATTCTTTCAATTAAATTATCAAAGAAAAAGGGCCGTAATTTTTGTACAAATCGGGGGAGTTGAACCAAATGTACACTTGATCTGCAACTGATTGTGTTTGACTCGCATCCTAAAACTCAGCTTAATATCTGCAAGCATTTAGGAAAAAGTGCAGAAAACTTATGGCATGTCCAATACATTATAACATGCACTACCCCCCCTACCACTTAAGTTTTGTGGGATATAATAAATAACTGTGATTAATGATGATATTTACAAATGCCTAGTGTACAATTCTGAAGTTGTTTTGTCTTACTGGGTAGTTCTAAGTTGATGATAAAGCTGTAAATTAGCATACATGTGTATTTAGTGTTCAGGAATCAGGCGGAGTGAAGTTTTTGGATAATAAGCAATATTCAGTACTGACAGTATAAATAACGGGGACATCTAACATAGACTTACCTGGAGATGTTACCTCAGCTTTTAATACCTTACCTATAGTTCAACAACAATTGAGAGACATAAGCGTAAGACTAGATAGATACAAAAGTTTGATTGATACAAATCAATCCAGAACAACCACTGCATTAGCTCAGTTGGTAGAGTGCTTGCTCCGTATTTGGAGATCATGGGTTCGAACCCCGACGGGGTCTGACCCAAGACTTGAAAGTGGGTAGTGACTGTTCTTTTGTCAAGCACTCAGCATTACAGAATGAAAGTCACATTTCTTTTGGATGGGAACTTAAAATAAATGAGGTCTGCACATTTCCCTATACATGTAATTGCCAATATCTCCATATAAGTGAAATATTCTATACTGGGATGTTAAACACCATTACTCAACTCAACTCCAGCCAATCAAAAACTCTATATGCTCATGAGCAAGTGAGCTACTTTTTACAAAAGGCCCAAGAAAACAGTTAACATACCTATAAGTATGGATTGGATACCAAATTAAGAACTATCAGACTTAAAATAGCAAAGCTCCTCTTTACACCTAGTCAGAAAAAAATTTAACCTTAATGTCCAGGTGCAAGTGAGCTACATATTACAAAAGGCCCAACAGTTAACATACCTATAAGTTTGGATTGTATACTAAATTTAGAACTATCTGACTTAATGATACTCTTCATCTCAGGTGTTATAGCACTCTCCTTAAGTTCTAAGTCACCTATACCAACTGTCATCTTCGGTTTTAACCTCTCCACAATTCTTCCATCTTGTTCTCTGAATATAGATATAAAATGATGAATTAATATTCAAATTTCAATGTATTTCATGAAGCTTTGGCAAAAAGAAAAATTAATTCTAACATGCAAATTCAGTGAATTAGGTTGCCCTGGCAGTAGGTACATTTTATAATTTGCACTTGTATTCAAAGGGTGATTAATCCAAGGAAAATGAAAAGAAAAAAGTTCAGGTTAATGATTTGCACATCTCTTATCAATCTTGATGCTTTGCACCAAGTTTCATGAAACAGTTCTTCTTAGTTTTGGAGAATTACACTGGGACAAGAGGTGTCTGAAAAGATGGAAAAAATTTCATCAAAACCTTAAATACTGCTGCAGCAGGCAAGGACAATCAAACTGTAGCTAATGCCATAAGATGTTCTGTACTTTGTCTGGGTGTAAAACTTAATATCATAGTTTATTTACCTTTGTAAAACTGTAACACCAATCAATGTTTTATCTAACAGGTATATACGCCGAGTCTTAGTTTTCACCTGTCCATTCACAGATTCCTGTAAATAACAATTGATAGCTGATCAAATTTCAACTAAAGCAATTACATAAATATAAATATTTACAATCGTACAGAATTCCCTTCAATAAATCTTTTAAGCGCAACTGAAGATATTTACCAATAACTTTGGTTGGTCATGCGAAACATTTCATCTATGACGTCACTTGTTTGTATCCTTTGGCATTGACAAATGGGTGGTGTTTCATTTGATGTCATTAAAATCATACCTTGAAACTTTGATGGGCTAAATAGGCAAAGTGGCACTGAACGTAACCCTATTTGGACCTATTTTGGGCTCTTAGAGTTGAAAGATTGTACAAATATAACGATTGAACTTTGATTGTACTGAATTTAATTGGTGATAACTTCAGTTGGTCACGCACAAATCCGTTCATGAATAGCTTTATCATTCATTCAATTTGTATGTGATCAACTGAAGTTCCTTCATGAATGGCTTTATCATTCATTCAATTTGCATGTGATCAACTGAAGTTCCTCCATGAATGGCTTTATCATTCATTCAATTTGCATGTGATCAACTGAAGTTCCTTCATGAATGGCTTTACCATTCATTCAATTTGCATGTGATCAACTGAAGTTATCAGTGATAACTTATCACCCAGTATCATCAAAGTTCAATCCTTAAATAAATCTAATAATGTCCATTCTGATCAAATCGACTATATAAATTTAAATAATTAAACATTCTGAGTTACAACCAAATGAAGATACATGTAAACACAGTTAACACTTATTGTGAGTTTAAAGCATGCTTAATCAGACAAGACAGGTGACCACTCTACAGAAGTTAAAGAATTATCACAGGAATGTGAAATGAAAATTATGGTCATATGAGTAATACAGTACAAACTAGAAAAGCTCACAAAAAATACTATACCCCCTGCTCCCAAAAATCCATCGGATAAAATGTTTAAATAGGAGGTGCACATCTACATTATATCACAAAGATTGTGTGAAAGTTTCATGAAAATCCATTAGAGGGTTTAGGAGGAGTTGTGGATAAGAGATAGGTACCCTAAGGTGTAACGGAAGGATGGACGGACACACTGACGGACACACGGACGGACACCCCTATCACTATATAAAAGCGAGGGGTATAAAAAAAATTAAACACTTTCCTGATTTACAGTAGTACAAAGTAATTTTAATCATTAGTACAAAGTAATTTTAATCGTTAGTACAAAGTAATTTTAATCGTAATATCCTTACAGATTGTTGTAGATCATCTTGTCTCAGTAACCGTGGTGTTTTATCCATAACTGTTCTAAAATTCAGAGATTTGTATAAATGTATAGCCTGAAAGTTTTGTTCTTTTTCTCTCTTTCTTTCATTAAGGCGATATGTAACATTTTCAAGGTCAGTCAGTGCCCTCTGTAGGTTACAACGATCATGATGGTTCTGTGGGGTATATTTCAGCAGATCCTGTAACAAGAAATATAGAATTGACTTGAGTAATATTTTCAGAATTAACTCCTGCAACCACATGTGCTCAACCCAACAAATTACTTTTGAACAGCATATCAGCCAAAGTGAATGTACACACACTGTTGAATGGACTTGGAATTTGGCCACTAAATATTTCACTTGGTGGCTAAATCTGACAACCAAATTTCAAATGTCACTTAGAGCACTAATTCTTAATCTAAGGGCAAAATTTGGATGTTTCAATGAATACTTTGTTATAAAACATACTAATCCATGTCCAAATCACAATCCAGAAGCAAAGTAAAAACTTTGAAACTGACAAGTTAGGTTAGACAGGTGAATTTCCACCAGGGAAGTGAGGTCAGGTGCTCCCGAAGGGTAAGCACCTCCTGTTTGGCTAGCTACACCCATGCAATAAATGATCTGAAAATATTTACTATATTGATAACAACCTCTGAAATATTTTTTTTTTATCTTGAACATATTGTTCACTGACAAAGAACATCTGTAGACATAAAATTTTACACTATGATGATGATAAGTAAGAGTACCTGCATAAACATAATAAACTGTGGAAATCTCTGTACTGGTTTAACCATCAATCCAAATATAGATAATCTGTCTGAGTACTTAGCTTCAGCATTCTGAAAAGGAAAAAGTATTCATGTATATATATATATGCCATTTAACATTAACAGCTAAAAGACTGCCTGATGAGTAAACATAGCACTGCAGTGCTGATGTACGCATAGTTGGGAAAATAGTGTTCATGGTAGCACAAGGCAGGTAAGCATTGAGAGTATCACTGGTACAAGCTGTCAACTTGTTATAAGGACCAAGCAGCAGGACTAAGTTGACCAAGTGTATTGTTAAGTTTATGGAAAAAATAGAGTGGAGTGAAGTGGAGTAATGGTGTTTAACATCCCAGTTAAAAATATTTCACTTATATTGAGATATTGCCAGCTATAGGCAAAGGTGTAGAAATTTTGATTTGTGTGTTGTCCTGATGGCATTATACAGCAGAGTTCTGTATCATGCCATGCCTGCTATGACATGGCATCTTGCTTATTTTAAGTTCCCATCCAAAAGAAACATGACTGTCATTTTATAATGCACAGTGCTTGGCGAAAGAACAATCACTACTCAGTTTTAAGTCTTGGGTCAGACCCTGTCAGGTTTAAACCCACAACATCCCACTTACGGAGTGAGCATACTCTACTAACTGAGCTACCACAGTGGTCAATAATTCACCCAATGGAAAAACAGTATAAATCCTGTGGTATGCTGTCAGATTCTATTCTACTGGTAAAATGTATGTTGGAGAATAACTGGAAAGATGTAATCATAACAGTGTTATTGTAATCTTACATGACTTATTCACATCTTTTAGCACATTTAATATAAAAGATTTGACCACTTGTAATATCTATTAACCCTGTATAAAATAAAATAGGTAACCTTAACATTGTGATGCTAGTATTACCTTAAGAAACTCTTTAAGGGCTGGTCTGGTTGACTGTAGGGATTTGATCTCCTCCATAGCTGCTGAGAAATTATTTACATATATACTGTATACATCCACAACCATTGATCGGGAAAACTGAAAAATCAAAGAAATTTGTTAGAAAATGTGTTATGCTTATAATTTTTCTGAAGTCTATACAAAGTTAAGTTGCAAAAATATGCAAATTTACAATAGAAATGTACACGTACTGCAAAGCTGATTCAAACCTTCATTTTTTCAAACTAGAACTTTGCTTATTAAGCAGTTTAGGAGTATAGTTTTTGCATCAGGGCAAGGGTATATTGTCCAACTAAACTAAGGCTGTAACGATTTATCAATATACCAGCATGTACCAGTATTTTAAATAGGTACACTTATTTTGTCATCACTAAAATATCGTTGTATCTGATTTTTTTTCATTGGTCTTATTTCTTGTTTCATTTAAGAAATGACATTCTTTTTTTCGTTATCGATGCAAGTATGAATAACAATGGGCAGTCCAAATTGCATGACGGCGAAGTAGTATATTATTTATACTACTTCGAGAAAATCAAAATTTCATGTTAAAATCACATGTACATTGATTAACTGTTGCACATGATAACATTCCGTATTGTATTTAACCGTAAAAAGTTAACGTCAAAAGGTACTTTGTGATTGTAGTGTATTCAAACGCAGTAATTTGATGTAACAAGTTAATGACGTATATACATGATGACGTCAATAATCATCTATAACACTATAACATACAATTGCTCAAAATGTGTTATAGAAGGGGTAACAATGACAATTGAAATATTATTCAGTTACATGGAAAATAAATCACTTGAAAGTTTTCAGAAATAAAAGTACATCTGCATTTCATTTTTCTCAATGTAAACAGAAGTTACAGATTCATGTGTACTGAGTGCCAATGTTGCCTTATCTCCATGTAGCAGCATTAAGAAGAGTATCAGGGGCAATAATTATTAAGGTTATCTGGTAAGTCTAAGTCTTTGTGAGATGGAGATCAATGTAAGTGGTCACGAAACTATGTTGTCTGCTGAATCATCAATGCATATAGGGTATCGCTCTAGTCTAGGTGTACGTGATATGTATTATATCGAAACTGCCTCTCCAATACACAGCCCTGAACATCAATTTTTGAGCTGTGAAATAGTGATTTACAGACATATACTAATATTTCAATTTCTAAATAAACATATAAACTTACAGATGCAGCAAATATACCACCAATTTCTTCTTTTTCATCCCATTTTTTGACCTTGTCAGCCAGTTCAATTTGGAACATTTTATGATGTCGAGCGATTTCCTCTATCTTCTTCAACACTATACCAACCTTAGTGTTCTTTAACCCATAGGTCACCAAAAGTGGATCTTTATATTCCTATAAAACAATTACAAAAGTACAGTCAAACCTGTCTATAAAGGCTACCAAAGGGAGTCGATTTATATAACATAAATAAAGAGTGACTGGCATAAAATTTAACTGACCTTTTGGGTGACCCTTATATAGAGCCGACCTTTAAAGCAAGTTTGACTGTATTTCAAAATCTACAACATCTGTTACAGTCTACCTCTCCTTCTAGGTTTTCTGGGGCTTTGGAAGGCGAGTTTAGTGCCAGCTTACAGATCAGAGCACCTTTCACTACTTAAAATTTAAATCTTACTCTGAACAGATACCAGTGAGAGAAAGTTTGTTAGTTTGCTTGCCAAAGGTTGGTGGTTTTCTATGATTACTACAGTTTCCAAGACCATTCCAGAACTGACAGCCTCGATATAAGTGAAAGAATCTTAACTTGGGTGTAAAACCATACTTTATTATTCAACTCCACTTACTAACTTTTCAAAAAGACTGACAGACAAGTGAAACCTTTGTAACATTCAGCCTGTTTTAACAGGTTTTTTTTTTTCAAAGATAGAAAATAAAATAAAAATTTCCTATGTCTACATAAACTGTCAACTTGAGCACAAAAAATGAACTTTACAGGCAAAATATAATCCTTAAAATTCATAAAGGCCCAAAATTATCGAAAAATAAGTGGTAACAAAATCCTGACATTACCTTGGTAACCCGTTCTAATGACTCTATATATGATCTTTCACTGTCTATTACACAACCAATAACCAATCTTTTCTTCACCTAAAATAAGTTTTATATAATTATAATTACTTATCATGTACATATAAAACCAAAATGGTGACAATGTCAAAGATGACAAACGACAAGAAGAAAGAACTGAACCTTCACAATCTATTAACGTCTATTGATTGTATACTGTATACTTGTTAATTCTACAAGGATAAAATTTCTCTGTTCAGACATTCGATCATGTTCACAGGTATAAAAATTTCAGTGCAGTTGCCAGTGTACACATTTTTCTGTACAGCTTATCTACCATAAGTCTAATGAATGCCACATGAAAATATTCACTTGATATTTAATTTGGCACAAAAAGTCAAACTGGGAATATAGCGAAATTAAATACCCAGTGAATTAAAGCAACTATACAGTAAGTAGGATGGAGAGCTTTTTCTAATATGCTTTTCATGAAAATACATCAAGAACTAAAAGTGAATTAAAATAACCATTATATAACCGTATAAGTACATGTGATAAATGAAAAGGGTTTTTGGTCATTTTAGCTATTTGTTACATGCAGCTGATTTATTTATAAACAAGTTTGACTTTTTATTTTTGACGTTTTGGCAGTATGATACATATGTATGTATGTGTGGTACATGTGTATGTATATGTGTATGTATGTGTTGTCCATATGTGTGGTGTACATTAATATATATATGTGATATACATATGTATATGTGCATGTGTAATGTACATTGTACATTAATGTATGTGTGTATACATACCTGTATCTGTGATAAATGTAGAGGTGTCTTTGGTAATTCTGGAGGTGGATGTTTTGTCTGGTTGATAGTCAGTGGTAGACATGGTCCCTCTTCCTCTTCTAGTGGTATATCCTCACTTTTACTGCGGAAACTTGATATTCTGTTAATAAACCTATTCCTCTACAAGACAATATGGAAACATTCAATGAAAAAAGGCCCATTAAGCCAACTGTTTATATGCAATGACTGTTGAAGTATCAACACGGAAACATTAAAAAAATATCAGGTACTCATTTCTGATCATATTAACTTTAGAGTATATGTATATGCAAAGATCACCCTGAAGACTTGATCAATGATTTACCACTGGAACCACATCTTTCAAGAGTGAATTTTTTATGAAGTGTATTTCAACATACAGACATGAAATTGAAAATACAGTAGATTTGTAAACAGCTTTACTGCCTGGGAGGAGGAGTAAGGAATAGAATCAACTTGAATATAAAACTGTTAAATTACCTCTGGTTTAACCCCTCCTTTACTTGGGGGAGGGGGTAAGGGTTTGTCAGGAGCTGGTTCAGACTCATTAGGAGGGTCTTCCATATACTCTTCAAATTCTGATGATGACCAGCCATCATCGTCGTCATCAAATTCATCAGAGTCAAAGTCTTCACCAATTGGTTCGTAAATTTCTTCATCTGCCATAAAAGTCCCATATCTACTAAATTAGATAAAATAAAATAAATAAAATAAAATAAATAAAATAAAAATAAAATAAAATAAAATAAAATAAAATAAAATAAAATAAAATAAAATAAAATAAAAAATAAAATAAATAAATGAACATGTACATAAATACAGCTACAGTAAAACATTTGTATATCTTAGTAACAGATTAAGAAATTGATCATACTTCTCCAAAGAAAAACTGATAATTATATGAGGCTATAGTAATTTTTTACTAATTCTGCAAAATACTCAAAAGTATTTCCTTCAAAACACTTAAATAGGCCTTCATAATCTGTTACTTGTAATAATGGGGTTCACCGTGAAACGTCTGGAACCCTGATTTCAAATAAATATGGTATTGCATAAGATTACATTTTCCTGTAAAATGACATTATTCTGAAAATTTGTAACGTTAATATTTTCCAAAATATTCTGCACAAATGTTAAGAGGTATTGATCATGTGGTGCAGCGGCAAACCACATTTCTTAAACTTGGTGTTTTATAGAGTGAAAGGGAATGTGAATCTTCTAAGGTTTAAGTGAAGGTGGTCCTTTATAAAATCCTTCTTTCTATCAAGTCCACTTTACTCAGTTTCCTGCATGGTTTTTATATACAGGTTATACTGTAATATTTGTTGATTGGTTATCTTGTTTGCATATGATTATTCTATAATTTTTTATACCAATGGACTTCAAGAAAACCATTGTAAGTGATAGACTTAAAACTGAGAGGTGGAACACCGGTAGACTTGTGATATGATGTAAAATTTTAGTCACTTAAATATTTTTCCAGCTATTCAGGATGATATCTTTAGTAGGTTAAATCATAATGACAGTTCAATTTGTATGTAAATTTGTGTAAGCCTTTCTGATCAGCACCAGCCAAAGAAACAATACATAATGAATTAGGAAGAGGTAGAGCCAGGTTTACTCAAAACTAAACAAAGACAGAAAATATGGGCCACAGTTAGTACTTTAGGGGGGCAATATATAAATATTTTGGGGCCAATGCCATAATGACCCCTTCTAGATTGAACACTATGTAACTGAAATCTAGGAACATAGTTATGCTTTGGACAACTAACCTTCATTTACATCTGTATACACAGCATCAGATTCAAATATACTGTCACCTGTCAGACCCTGTGTTCCAGGATGTCCCAATGTTCTACCCTTTGTTCCTGTACCGAGTCCTGTTCCAGACAGATCACGGGTTCCGGTCCGATTCAGGGTACTACTTTTTGTTCCTGTAATAAATCAATGCATGTATGGAAAAAGATTGAAGTGTATGAACAGGAAATCTTATGTTATTTTTAAACAAGAGGTCTACTGGTAATACTGCCTGTACCACTTAATTGTAGTTGTCTAAAAATTAGATCATAATAAAATCACAGTGACCTACATTCATGAAAATGAGTAATCAATCCAAATCAACAGTATGTAAAGTTTGAAAAATCAGCAATAACTTATATCACTAAAAAGAACATAAGTTTGCTGCCGTACCAGATCAACACTCATTAACGTTTGTACAGGACAATTTGGAAAACGTCTACACCAAGAATTTCCAGGATAACATGGATTTTACAGGAAAATGTGAACCGATATGATTCCATTTCCAATGGAAACACTGGTAATAGTTCCTGACAAATGTAAATTAAGAATTGACAGAGTGTTTTGTGTCATTTATGAGGGGATAAACGACAGTGAAGCACAAGCAAATTGCATAATTTGCATAATCTGTTTCCAACAAACGTTAGTGGGTATTACCCGGTACATGGTACAGAAGCAAACTGTGTTAGATAATAAATGCTCAGTTAAATAAACAGATGGACAAGGTGGATATTTTTACTTCACCATCAGATGACACAGTGTCGTGTCAAGTATACATACCAGTGTCAATGGTAGTCACACTAGAGAAATTACCCATAATCCACCAAAAATGTCGAAATGTAAACAAAATCTCAATCCAACAAAAAATATCATAAAGAAAATAAATCAATCTTTTCATGTATTCCAAAATCCAATAGATCTGCATGTCCTGAAATTCTCACAGGTATGCTGATTACACAGAAGTCAGGTAACTCATCCGACACTAAAAATCACAGGTGACATAGTCTTGTGATATTGACAATAAAACAGATAAAAATAAAATACATTCATAAACACCACTAACTTTAAATATTTCCTCCTATTTCACAAAGGTTGAAACTTGAACTTTTAAGGAAGTATTAAAATAATTCACAGAATTCCCAAAATTTCTCCTAGACAGCATTTTTAAAATTCAAGTTTTGTTTTAAGAGCCACTTCAAAATTTTATGATAAGAAGTGATGCTGAAGTGACTCACTGTCCATTTAAATAGTGTATGCTGAAGTGACTCACTGTCCACTTAAATAGTGTATGCTGAAGTGACTCACTGTCCACTTAAATAGTGTATGCTGAAGTGAATCACTGTCTACTTAAATAGTGTATGCTGAAGTGACTCACTGTCCACTTAAATAGTGTATGCTGAAGTGACTCACTGTCCACTTAAATAGTGTATGCTGAAGTGAATCACTGTCTACTTAAATAGTGTATGCTGAAGTGACTCACTGTCCACTTAAATAGTGTATGCTGAAGTGATTCATTGAGTCATTGTCCACTGGTATAATATAGTACCTGATGGTTGTCACTAATTACGTGTGAAGGTAAGAACAAAATTGTAACACTATGATATTATCATTTTATTAAACAACAGGTGCTTGTTTTAGTTTAGTGCTTCTCGATATACACGCATTACTGATTGTATGAAAATCTAAATATCCAATAAAGTATCGAGCAACATCACTATAATGCCATTAACTGCCAGTTTTTAACAGTACCAACTGATTTATTCTTGAATGCTACTTCTTTATCTTTCTATATTCATTTATTTTTTTAATCCTTCAAAATGATACCAGTATAATGGGAGTGGCCTGCAATATTTATCTGCAGCAAAGTGGACAAGTGTACTAGCACTATAGTCATGATAAAGGTTGCCATAAGAACACGTACTGTATAGTTGGTTCATTCTGCTGAGAAAAAAATCCACAGTTAAGACACTGGAATTTATTTACAGGTATAAAATTTTGTAGTGCAGTGACCAGTGTTAACAATTTTCTGTAAGGATTATCTCAGCCTATGTTTAATGAATGTTACATGAAAATATTCACTTGGCATTTAATTTTGCCCTATTAAGTCAAACCGCGAATATAGCAAAATTAAATCCTAAGTGAATAAAAGCAACTCTACAGTACATTGCTGATACAACATAAAACAACATTCAACCAACCAATACATTAAAACCCTAAGATTTCACTCAGTGAGGGTAAAATGAGATTTTACTGTATTCCATTTATATTGATATACCACCAGTTACAAGTAAAGGTTTATGATTTGACCTAATACATCATTCAGCAAAGGTTTGTTGATCGATATATATATATACATTGTACCAAGTAAACAATTACTGTGAAACTGAGCTTAGATATATTACAACTGAAAGCCAAATACCCCACCCCAACATATAGGTAATGTTTTCCCTCGACCTTGACCTTTACAATATGAACTTGGTTCAACATCATGGCACACCTTTGGACCATGAAGATTATTCATGTTATATTTTATGACAGTCGTTCAAAGCAGCTATGAGATATGGCGCTGACAGACAGATGGACAGACAGACATGGCGATTCCTATATACCTCCTCAAACTAGTTTGTGGGGGGGGGGGGTGTATAAAAATTTGGTAAAAATATGACACTAGTAATGTGACTGACTGTGGAGGCATACAATTTAACCTTTTAGTACTTTTCCACAATATATTTAAACAGTTATTATAAATAAATGACAACAATTTTGAAATTCAGGTTTGCAAAAATTTTAGTAAAATTTTAATAAAATTTGAACCATGAAAAGTATATATTTTAAAAGGATGCAGGGTAATGACATATGCTCATCTGCATTATATGAAGTACATGTACCATAAAAATAAAATCTCTATTAATTTGCCAGTTCACTTTCAGATATGTTTCTCCCCTATATCTTTTTATAAGAGTGCATCCAACAGGGTTCATAGCATACTCTCTGAGGTTATGTAAAGTTCATGCATAGGATATTGAATTGCAAAAGCTGATATTTTCTTGCAAAAAAAACCAATGTTTTTCTGGGAATTTGAACAGCATAAGATAATGTTTACTCGCAAAAACAAATGTTTTTGGGGAATTTGCAACAATTTGTTTTTATAATTCTTTACAGAAATATTTAAAGTTATTAATGATGTAGTACATTAGCAAACACAAGGGGAGATATTTAACAAATATCATGCTAAATGCGACATTAATTGATTACTGTAAATAAGACAACTTTAAAATATACAAGTAATTTAAATTTCAGCACTGCCAACTGATTTTCAACATCCATGTTATGTTATAAAAAGAAATCCATGCTTGGTAAAAACAGTGCTGTAGAGAGAAAGGCAAGAACAAAATACAGGTTTTGGAATAGTTTCATATTTTTCTTGCAATTTTAAATGAGCTTATCATCACTCCAAGCTGATGGTGTGGTTAAATCCTAACATTAGTGATCAGAAGAACAATACTTTAGTCTGTCTGCTCATCCAGTCATTTAAAACCCTTAAAACAAACAAATTTAATATATGTCTATCCAAAAATGTTTTACAGGATTCCCAAGCTGATTTGGATTTCCAAGGCTGGTGGTGTGGTTAAATCCGAACAATAGTGATCAGAAGAACAGTACTGAAGTTTGTCTGCTCATCCAGTCATTTAAAACCCTTAAAACAAACAAATTTAATATATGTCTATCCAAAAATGTTTTATTGGATTCCCAAGCTGATTTGGATTTCCAAGGCTGGTGGTGTGGTTAAATCCTAACAATAGTGATCAGGAATACTTTAGTCTGTCTGCTCATCCAGTCATTTAAACCCTTAAAATAAACAAATTTAATATATGCCTATCCAAAAATGTTTTATGTATGGGCGGACAAGGCCATGTGGTACTGTCACTTGTTTTCAGAGTCAAGAGTTGTGGGTTCGAACCTCACACAGGACTTGGAAATTTCCCCAGATGTTTTCATCTCCTGCCCATACTAGAGCTGTTAAAAGTTAAATACTAGTATAGTCTTTCGGATGAGACTCTAAACCGAGGTCCCATGCCTCAGTACATTCTAAAGACACCTCTGTAGAGTTAAAAAAAATAGTAGGCCATCTGTTGCAGCTACAGAGGACGCTTACAAGTTCAACTAAAAAGCCATTGAAGCAGACTGAGCAAAGTAAGTATGGACAAATATGTCAATGTGACATAAACTCCATAACAGTTGAATTAAAACATTTCAAGTTAATAAATTCAATGAAAGGTAGTGCATTTATACTTATTCACTATAAAATAAAAAATGACCTTACCTTTTCTCCTGCGTGTATGAGTCTTGTGTTTTCCATGTCTACTTTTAAGGGTTTCACTTTTTGAGCTACCGCTGTCTTTTGAATCCAATGTACTACTACTGCCTGCCTGTAAAACTGTATCATTATATGGAGATCTATTTACTACCTTTGTTCTAGCATCACTTTCTCTTAACACTAACCGGTCATAGTTTCCACTCTCAGACATATATCTATGTTCAGCTATAGAGTCTTCTAGTTGTTGTTTTAGCTCTTTGGTTTCATCTTTCCTGTCCAATCCTGATCCTAAATTTTCCTGGTTCTTTGGAGCACCAGGAACTAATACTCCTGCTGGGTCTTTGTCAAATATGCTGTCAGTCCAAGCTGGGTCATACTGATTTTTTCTAACATTATCTTTTGATCGAAGTAAAACCTCTGTATCAGGGTGTTGTTGTTCTGGTTTAAGGCTCAAATACAAATTCTGACTCTGTGCTTGTTCATATACTGCAGCAAATTGCTGTATCTGTGTACTGCTAGCATTCCCAGCATCCTCTTTTGTTGTTACTATGGCAACCTTGTCACAACCACCATCTTGTTTGTTAACATTCTGTGCCAGTTCATAGATATTGCTCTGATCTTCAGGCACCACATGACTCACATTCTGTGCCACATCATATACAAAAGTATTGGGTTCTGAAACTTGTTCTTTTTTGGGAAATTCAACAGAATTTGGGGACGATTTACCATGCACAGAATTGTCTGATTTAGCATTTGTATTAACACTAGTTAAGCATGCATTTTCTTGCTGTTTAGCTAAGTCAAACTGATTATCTTGATCACTAGCAGAAAAGTTCAAGCTGGAAGTCACACATGCAGGCACATTCACATTACGAGGAGTATCATATATACCTGCACTTGAGTGATCAAGATCAGCTTCATCTTGATGTTTGGTATTTATTCCATCTTGGTCAGATCTGTGGTTGCTTGCTATGGGATTTTCTGCATTAACTATCTCATATTCCTTTTCATTTGGATGTTTGACATTACCATCTACATCTTCATATAATATTGAGTCATCATCATCATCATTGTGTTTTTTATCTGTAGATATGGCATCAAAATATACCTCTTCTTCTTCACCATCATTGCTTTTTCCTGGGTCTGCCAATGCCTTTACAAAATAACAAAAACAACAACAGCTGTCAATATGCACTAACAAATGAAAGCAATAAGTTACTTTGGACTAGAAAAGAAATGGTTTAAAAGTTATTGTTTTATCTAATGTTAAAAAGAAATCAGTTATTAAAACAAAAGGAAGATGCAAATAAGTTAACTAAAATATACCAAGAAAAAAGTTGTATCTGAAAATGAAAGAGAATAAATATAGCAACTAAGCAGAAGACAAAAATGATTTGATTTCATTTTTCCTTATATCATATAATCTGTAATTTTTACAGCTGACAAAAAAGTTGTCTCATCAGAAATAGCTTCAATTTTCTAATGCTATGTAAAACATCTTTACCTATTTCCATTTATCAAAGTATGTATCCATACATGTAAAAAATAATGTCTACATACCTGTTCACTTTACATCAGCTATTCAGACAATATATATAGAAAAGAAGAATAATAAATAACACCCGTATAAGTTTTGGTTTCTTTATTCAGGGAATTGAAAACAAATGGCTCTTACTGAGCAAATCTTGAATCTTCTCGGGCAAATTTTTGGGTTGTGACCCGTTTGATGTCCTCATGATCAGGTGGGGGTGTGACATATCTACTGGGGCGCCCTACATACGCAATCAGAAGACTGATTATATAAGGGAGAGATTTTTAATTACCTGTTCTATATCATCATCTGTAATTTGAAGTAATATCTCTGTCTGTTCATCATTGTCATTATTATATTCTTTCTCTACATATGTATCTGGACAACTCATTATCTCACCTGTGTAAAAATATAAATACCTGAATTAGTCTTAGATAATATTAAACATTATCTTGGTAGTTCCAGGAAGGAAATTAATTCAAGTTTCAAGAGGATGGATATTTTTAAAGACGTTATAGGCAATCCAAAGATACTGATGCTTCACTGACAACAAAAGTCATAAAGTTTTTAATAAACTGGAATAAAAGTAACTTGTCAAACTTTTAAAAATAATCAATGATTTTAGCCAGTTACTGACTTCTTTTGGTATTCCTGAGCTCTGTAGGTAAGGCAATTGCTCAATTATCAGAAATTCATGGGTTGAATCTTAAACTGAAGAATGAACATGGCAATGACAATTTTTTTATAAAATGCATTGAAAATGAGAGTCACAAGCCAGACAAGACTTAATCTTATAGTTGAATACTATCAGACTGTGGCAATATTGTCGCCACATTGCAATGGCCATATAAATGACAAGTGTACAATAACATCACATGTGATCATGCAATTCATAAAAAAATTTAATGCTATGTATTGAAAATGGGGTTTGCCTGTGTACCATGTGATATCCAATAACGTATCTACGGAACAATTATTTCCACTGGAGATGGAATTGCTTCACTTCATGTTTTCCCATAAAAATAACAGTAATCCACAAAATTTCAATGTAAACATTTTCAAAAACCTTCCACACAAATTTTAAGAGGTATTGAATTAAGTGGTATGCTGGCGAACTCCATTTATTTTATTTCATGTTTTTAAGAATTTAGTTTTCTGATATTTTACAACTTTTTATTTTAAATTTCAGATAAAAGGGCTCTCATTATGCTACTTTCTTTTCAGTTACAGAAAAAACCTGATTCATTAACATCATTTGTTCAGACTATCAATTTTGGCAGTATACAGACATTTGACAATAAATTGAGAATGACTAACAAAATAGGACTTTTGGACAGTTGTGATAAGTGAGGTGGTGTAGATCAAAACATTTTAATGTGGGTTTACAGTATTCTTTCTTTTTTTAAGCTATGTTTCCATTCCTGGTAGCCAAAATCGCCATTGGCTACTAAATTCTGAGCAATTCTTTCAAAAAGTAACCTATTTTAGCAAATTTGTGGAAAAATACTTTAAAAAGGACTATATTTTCACAAATTTTGGAAATTTGGCTACTAATTATTTCAAATTTATGGAAACCTAGTTTAAGGGCGTTTTTTTTTTTTTTTTTTTTTTTTTGCCCCAGTCATCTATATTAAGGCCGTCAGCTGAAGAATGGTGAAGGAAAATGTAGCGACTGGAGAAAAAACACTGAACTTTGGCAAGCGTACTCACAAACTTTCTCTAACTAGGATCTGACCCAAGTAGGATTTGAACCTAGGCAGTGAGAGGCACTGTAATCTGTAAGTTCGCACTTTAGACCACTTGGCCACCAAGGCATTTTTTCTGTATTCAGTGATTTTACTGGTAGATGGAAGTCCAAGTCTGGTCGGTCAATATAAGCTATGTTTTCATTCCTGGTAGCCAAAATTGCCATTGGCTACTAATTTCTGAGGAGTTCTTTCAAAAAGTAACCTATTTTAGCAAATTTGTGGAAAAATACTTTAAAAAGGACTATATTTTCACAAATTCTGGAAATTTGGCTATTAATTATTTTAAATTTGTGGAAACTTAGATAAGACTGCACTACTGTAACATGAGACATCTCACTTCTGTTTCTATATTAATCCATTTACTTATAAGTAACATTACAACTGTATATTTCCTGCCACTTGATGTCTGTCATAGT
This sequence comes from Anadara kagoshimensis, assembly GCA_021292105.1. Lineage (NCBI taxonomy): Eukaryota > Metazoa > Mollusca > Bivalvia > Arcoida > Arcidae > Anadara > Anadara kagoshimensis. The sequence goes on along the minus strand of CM037870.1, from coordinate 33,298,250 downwards.
TGACAATGGTTTATAGTGATTCACTATGTATCCATGTATATACATGTACTAGTATAGGCAAACAATATCGACCTGTCCACTTGACCATTCTTTAGGAATATTCATATAGAAGGATCCACTCGATAAATGGGTAGTAGTAGGATTCGCAGTTAATAATGTATACACAAGGTACATGATTAGTGTTGGCATTATGTAGACAAAATAAAACCACATGATTTCTATACGTAAATGCACCATCCATAATAAATATTTAAATTAAAGGTCAACTGGACAGGTCAAAGTTGTTTGCATATGTATATATAAAGATTCCAAAATATTGATAAAAATTGTAATAAATATAAATCATATTATAAGTGGACATCTTAATCTGAAACAGAATATTTACTATGTTTATAATTAGTAAGTAATCGTTAGGAGTCAAGTGAGTTATGTACAACTTAATTACAAAATAAAATTACATTTCCAAAATAAACTCAATATGAAGTATAAATAAATTATAATGTACTTCACAACCCGGTACACCCACTAATGAATAGTACATCTAGTTTATAAGAAACAAGCAAATTCAGTGAATTAAGATCCCCCGCCAGCAGGTTATTTTTTGTGATTTGCACTTATGTTCAAAGGGCCATAACTCTGAGGAAAATGACATGCACATCTCCAATCTATGGTGATACTTTACACCAAGTATTTTGAAATAGTGCTTCATAGTTTTGGAGAATTAGTGCAGACAAGAATTTCGGACAGACATAAGGAAGGATGGAAACTTGAATACAATATCTCCCTCTTTCTTCGAAAAGGAAGGGGATAAAATCACTATGGTAATTCTACTTAAACAAGACAGGAGATGAGCTAAAAGTGGAAAGATTTATTATTAATTGATTGAATTGGGTTTTACATCCCAGTCAAGAATATTTCACTTATATCTAGATATAGGTGAAATAGCAAAATTTTTACCTTCGCAGTGGGCTCTGAGAAATGTGCTGGGAGGGTTCTGAATCATGCCATGCCTAGTGTGACACAGGGCATCAGTTTTTAAGGTATCTTCAAAAGAACCCAATGACTTTCATTTCTAAATGCTGTGTGCTTGGTGAAAGAACAATCACTACCTATTTTGAAGTCTTGGTCAGACCCTGACCCAGAGTTTTAAAATAATGATAAAATTTTGCTAAAAATTTGGACAGTAAGCAGAATTTTTTTAATTAATTCTTCTTTGGTTTATATTATTATAGTTGGCCCATCAATTTTTTTCAGAATCTTCTTAAATATGAAGAACCTAAAATTGTAGTTGGCAAATGATGACTGCAGAGTAACTTATATAAACCTGTATACAGCACGACACAGGCTAAAAAGAACAAGCAGACTATCTTTTCCTGGTAATACTTCAACTTCCAGATAACACCTACAAACAGATAAGTTTTTAAGGAAGTTTTCATAACTGGCAGTTACAATGTCTGCATTTAACTTTATTCCATGACTATTAGGGAGTTGAGTTGAGTAATAGTGTTTAACGTCCCAGTCAAGAATATTTCACTTATATCAAGACGTCGCCAGCTGTAGGCAAAGGGGTAAAAATTTTGCCTGTGCGTTGCACTGATGGCATTATACAGCAGGGTTCTTTAGCGTGCCAAGCCCACCGTGACACAGGATTTCGTTTATTTTAGGTTCCCATCTGAAAGAACCGTGACTTTCATTTCGTAATGCTGAGTGCTTGGCGAAAGAACAGTCACTACCCATTTTCAAGTCTTGGGTCAGACCCGGCCGGGGATCGAAGCCCACGACCTCCAACTTATGGAGCCAGCACTCTACCAACTGAGCTACCGCAGTGGTCTCATGACTATAGCGATTTTTCTGGCTACTCACAGGGTCCGGTAAAAGGACCCACTTTGAATGACAAAAAAACTGCACATTTTTCCCAATTTTGTAGGTAAAAATCCCAAAATTGATTGTGCATAGAAATCAGGGAAAAAGTGACAAAATTTCATATTTTAAACTTGGATTTATATCATTATGTTAACCTGCATTTACACTTATGGTAATGTGTATTCAATATATGTCTGGTACAAGGGATGCAACTTGTTTACCAAAAATTCGTACTCATAGTACTGTAAGATTACATACATGTATTATTAAAGGATGTCAAACAAAATGAGTAAATCATTTAAACTTCTTTCTTCTTTTTTCCAAAATGTTAATTTGTTGGTTGATTTTTTCCAATTTCACTCCAAGGTTTCTTTCCGAAAAAAAAAAAAAAAAGCCAGAAAAATCCCCGACTATACAATTTCTCTCCTCTGATACAGTGTATGGATTAAGTGGAATTAAATTATCAGAGTGGTTATTGCCCAATTAACCCATATGGAGCAATAACAAATGTGTTATTGTCACTTATACGTATACATATTAATAATATTTTTTTATATTTGGGCTATATAACATTAATAATGGCTTAAATACATCAATTCAGTGATAATTAAAGTATAAATTTTAAAACATAGCACTGCCGTGCTGTTGTACAGCGTAGTTGGGAAAATAGTGTTGGCGATCTATGCATAGTCCGACGGATGTTTTTTTTTTTTTTGGAAAAAGAAACAATGTACCAAACCATGTATTGCTGAATTAAATGGTAGAAAATAATAATTTCATAAATATATGAATAAGACAATCGGTAATTAAAATTTAAAAAAGTTGTACCCGATCGTTTTGTCATTTCGGATAGATAGAGAGTTTTGCAGATCCTACCGTCACTATGAGGGGGTACATTCTAGCGGTTGTCTGTAACTGGATCATTTGCTGTTAATCTGGGTTTTATTTAACTGCTGATTATCACTCACAATATTCCCGTTTCATGTTAATGGTGACGTGTGTGGTCATTTGCACACAACACTGTACGAATTATCTCCCTTTCACGAAAGTGAAATCTAATCGATAAACAGTTTTAAAATATGACACAATTGCCTCAACATCAAAATACGTTATCATAACCTTCAAAATAAATTAAAATTTCCGTAGATTTCACGAAGAATTAATTAAAATAACCTGCCGTTCCTGTTCATTTCATAAAAAGTTATGATTTTACATCTTAGGACGCAAACTTCTCGGACTACTTTTTATTGTAAACATGAGATCAGTTCGCCAAATTGCAGAAATTATTGGATGCATCCCGTCGCAATATTTTACTGGATTCCGAAATGTATTCCGAAAATTTATTCCAAATGTGCATATGTAACCAAATGCATTACCCATCTCAGAATACATATCTCACGATAAAACAGATATACTTCTTTCACGCTCATTTACCAGGCGCACTATTTCCATGTGTACTCATATCTTATAATTTCATAGCAAAGAAGCTTGATATCTTGGAAGAAAGCAATAGCAAAGTACGCGTTCACTATCGTGAAACGCTGTACAAAAATCGTTATATTGGGTAAAATAATACATCATTTTGATCAAAAATGAAAATACACTTTTAGATACGCCATTTTGTTTTCACGATACAGATCGTTATTGCAGTTCAACACAATTCAAGATCAATCATCCATCATTTAAGACAACAATTTTTTTGGAATAATATTTTTACAAATATCATAAAATATTTCATGATTTCAAAATCAATAAAAGTGAGATTTAATTCTAAATTCGACTATTTAATCCTAATCAACTGATGTATGAAGTTCACCCTATAAAAATGCGTAATGGACTTCCATTTAAAAAAAATTATGGTAATAACACTTGCCTAAATTATACTGTTTTACATCCCAGTCAAGAGTAGATGATCTGAGTTTTGAGAATCAAGATGGAAACTAAAACAGGTCTGTCATAAACAAACCATCACCCAGGAGGATCTAACCAGGCTGGATTCAAACCTATGCTGCAAGTCTTACCATGATGGGCGGACATGGCTGAGTGGCACTGTCACTGGCTTTGGAAATCAAAAGTTGTGGGTCTGAACCTCACTCGGGACTTGAAAATTTTCTGAGATCATTTTCATCTGCCCATACTAGAGCTGTAAAAAGCTCATTACTAGTCTTTTGGATGAGACTCAAAACCGTGGTCCTGCGTCTCAGTGCACGCTAAAGACACCTCTGTAGAGTTAAAAAAGAGAAGGCCACCAGTGGCCGCTTCAGAGGATGCTTATAATTAGAAAAGATTGAAATTGACTGAGCAACATAAACAAACAAATGATCTGTAAACCAATGCATTAGACCACTTTGCAACCAACCACCCCAAGCAACTAGTTTAAATCCAGTATATATCCCCAAAAAAGTATTGATATATGAGGAAAATGATTTCAACAACAAATTGATGAGTACGAATCTTCATTTTCTGACTGTTTAGTTAGAGTCTGTCATCAGTAGTAAAATTGTAAACATTTCACCAAATTATACACAAAAATATGACATACATGGGATACACAATGTTATGACAGGTGTGTAATTATGTAAAAATATGTTAAATATGCTAAAAATTACCATTTCTCTACTCTTACTGACAGATAGCCTTTTCTGTCATTTAACAAACTCTCTCATTAATTTTACGAGGATAAACATATCGTTTAACCTGCAGAAATGTCTAACTATTGACATTGACACGGAAGTAGAATGTTGTCATTCGTCACATGAACAGTAGTGCGATTATGTAAGCACGCTTCTCATTGGCTACACACTTTCTCTCGGATTTTATCATTGATGAATATAGAAAACGAAAGTAAGGTTCCCGCTATTTTTCAATTGTACATTTGTTCGATTTTCATTTCAAATTTTTTGGAAATCTTAAGAAAAATTATTACAGTTAAAAACTTGTATATATGTAGGTTAATTAAAGATTTATTAGGCCAATTTTTCTCTCGCATGACCTTAGTGTTACTGTTGAATGTTACAAATTCAATCACCGAAATATATATAACAATTTATGACAAATGTCAAATGCAGAGGAAAAGCTACCTACCATTATATAATTTCGCTGTAAATGGAAATAAAGTTTAAGAAACATTACCATTCCGTCCTTATTTCACATAAATTTTATGTTTTAGTTGTAATTCTAGTCAGTTTCAAGTTGTTGATGTGTATACTATTCGAATTTTAAACCATACAAATTCCACACTTGGCATTTGCAAAGTTAATCAAATGCGAGTTTTGACGTGCTCATTGCCTGACTAGATAACTAATATCGATAAAATAAAGTCGAACCTGTCTTAAAGGTCACCTGTGTATAAGGACCACCTGTTTATAAAAAGGTCAGTAGAATTGTATACCAATTGTTCTTTGTTCATATTATTTGAACGTGTATATAAAGACCACCTGCCCATAAAGGCCACTTTTACTAGTTCCCTTGGGTAGCATTGGTTTGACTGTATATGGTCCATACTCGATAGGTGGCCAGTATGCCCAGGCAGTCGTTAGTATAAAGTTGCTGTTCCTCTTTTCTGTTATTTATATTTATAAATAGATCTACGTTAATAACCATTTTCAGAATATTTTCTGTTATTAATATTACTAGAGCTACAGGTCTGCGACTATTTGGTATAATTTTAATTAGTTTGAATAACCCTATAATAATAATAATAATAATAATAATAATGAAAACACAACATTTTTATCATGGACACCATGCAACTAATTTCCACGATTTTTCTACTGCGACGATTTTATGTACCGCGAATTTTAACCAATCAGGAAAGAGGCGGGGAGAAATCTGCGGACAGGAAGTAGAAAAGAACAATTAAGTGACGTAATATACTATGACGTCACATAGTGTTGCTAGGCAGATGCAGAGCGGAGTATTGCGGGCTGCATACACGCAATTCATTTGCGCAATTTGACTTCATTTATTTGATCGATAATTGAAGTTAAATAAGGATGTTTAGAAGAGAAGAAAGGGTGATGCTCAACATGAAAGAAGAGCCGGGAATCCGAATGTCAAGAAGAGAAGAAAAGGTGATGCTCACCATGAAAGAAGAGGCTGGAATCCGAATGTCAAGAAGAGAAGAAAATGTGATGCTCACCATGAAAGAAGAGGCGGCTATGAAAAGAGAGTTTCCAAGAGAGGAAGATGAAGATGGAGATGAAGATGAAGAAGAGTATGAGGAAGATGTAAGTTAATTTTGTTACCATTTCCAGTTTACCTATCTTAAAAGATGTTTTCAATATGTACAGTGAACTTGTGTATTCAGAATCAGCATTGATGATGATTGCAAATTACTTTTCTTGAATTGCGGCGACCTTGCTATTGTTTTTTTACTCTTGACTAATGTAAAATTAGCAAATTATTTCCAATAATTGTTTCATTAGTGATTATGAATACACAAGTTTACTGTACTTATTTTACCGAGATACTAAGCTATTTTGATACTTTTATAAGCAGGCGCGGATCCAGACGGGGGCACACCCGGCCTATCCCCCCCCCTAAAATTTTCGGGTATTCATAATAATAAATATTTTACCAGTCCATAAAAGCGTTTTTGTTTCTAAAATTAAAAAAAAATCCCCAAAGACAAATTAAAAATCTGTCAGTGTGCCCCCCCCCTAACATAGAATCCTGGATCCGCCACTGATAAGTGTATGATTTATTTTTATTTGGACCATTCAATGTTCTTGTTCCTTTCATACATGTATGCCAGTTTGTTTTAGTTGACAATTTATGCTGTTAGTCATGATTTAAATTGTTCGAAAGTGTTTATTTAATTGCTATAACTAGTCAGCCTATTAAATTACAAACAAAAAGATGGATCATGTTCATAATCGGAAGAATTTTGAGACGACGAATTCGAACTTTTATGTTTATCCAACCTCGAGGCCAGTGCCAGGTCTGTACAGGCTGACTAGTGTAGTGGAAGTCTACATCCCAAATGTACCGACAATTAAGTCAGGAAGACATACAGACAGAGCAGAACTTCGTCCACTGTTAAGTTACAGAAATAGTATTGATTGTATGTATTTACAATTCCTCAAATCCTACTCAGTATTAGTAAGAAGAAGATTGAGAAGAAGAAGAAGAAGAAGAAGAAATATGAAGAAGATGAAGAAGAAGAACAACAACAATAACAACAACAACAAGATCAAGAATGAGAAGAAGAAGAAAGGGAAGAAGAAGAAGAACAACAACAAGATCAGAATGAGAAGAAGAAGAAAAGGAAGAAGAAGAAGATGATGATGAAGAAGAAGAACAACAACAACAACAAGATCAAGAAGAAGAAAAAAAGAAGAAAGTTTCAGAAGAGCACAGCAAGGCCAGATTTATATCAGCAATGTGAAATCACCCTACAGTTGCTAAAAAGAAGCGATCGAGATTTTAATGAGACTGGAATATCCTTAACAGAAACCGAGCATCTGAACTGGATCATCTTGTTTCTAGGAAAGAAGTGTCATCGTGCAATTAACTTATGCACAGTAGTTCGTCATCGGGTTAGCTGCTGAAGTGGTATTCCTTGTAACACCCTTACAAGATAGAAGTAACCCCATGAAATAACCCATATATAGATGCTTACTAGTTTCCTGTCTTCACCGCCGACATCCTCAGTCGAGGCTATCTTTCATTGTGTATTTCGACCCCTTGCTCGGTACACTCTATAGATGGGGGTGGGCCACAGTGGTGATCAGTCACTGTGTGTCGGTAGTGGGTCTCTAGCTACTACTACTACTCTCTCTCTCTCTCTTTTCTCTCTCTCTCTCTCTCTCTCTCTCTCTCTCCTCTCTCTCTCTCTCTCTCTTCAGCCATTCCAAACATGATGCTCTCTCTGCTGCTAATGGCATTCTCTGCACTGTAGCTTTTATGTCTTTCCCATAACTCATAATGCTGAAAAAAGCATTCCCAATACTGATGATTGTGCAGGGAATCCTCTGCAGCCAACATCCACTAGATATTTCCATGTCTTCCACCGCTTTTATTTACATTCTGTCAGCAGCTCTTCATACTTAGTCTTTTTTCTTTCGTGGGCTTCACTGCATCTCCCTTCCCATGGAACTGTTAGCACTATGATCTTCTTAGCTCCTAGTGACCCTAGGGCAAAATCTGATCTGAGCTTAGTCAGTACAATCTCGGGGAATGTCGATTTTCCGTCTAGACCCACTGCTAATTTCCAATCAACTGCCTGGTTTAAAATCCTTAGTCTCTTCATCTCTATCTTTCCTCCAGTTCGTCCGTCTCACTCAAAGTGTATGTGTTGGTTTCGTAAATCCTTTGTTGTCTTCCATTTCTCCTCCTATCACCTTTCAGCACATCTGTTAATACCTGGTTGTGGCGCCACGTATGTCTTCTTTGTGAAAGAGTCACTTGGCAAGACGTTAAAATGTGGCCAAGAGTTTCACGCTTTCCACAAAGTGGACAGTCTGGTGTGTCCAGGGTATTACATCTATGCAGGTTTGCTGGTGATGGGAGTACACCATACACAGATCGGAGTAAGAATTGAAACTGTTGTGGATATTTACATATATCTGACAAGGTGAAAGATTGCTGTTCTGTTTCCTATCTAATCCACCCCAACCCCCCCCACCCCGTCATTTTTGCTGCACTTCTTTTGTTTCTTTGGATTCTTCTTCTCTTGTTTTAATATCTTTCTGCACCATACTCCTCTGTTACATCAGCTTTCTTCTAATAACAGCGCTTTGGTGTTCCAAGCCCCTGTCTTACAACTGCTGCTGTTTCGATGATATCCTTATGTCGCATTTTACTCTCTACTTCTTCAACTGCTTTAGATGTTGACCATTTCCTTTCTGTTCCCATGTCTTACTGCTGATCGCACATTTGGATTCCTTCATGGTCATAGTCAGTCTTGCTTTTCCTGTTTTATATTCTTCTACGATAGATGTCAAAGGTAGCTGCAGCTTAGTTGTTCTGTTGTATAGTCTCACTGATGTTAAGCATGGTGGTACTTCTAGCCATTTACGAAGGTGCTTGTTGCTTTTTCTACATTTGACATTGGGTTTTCATACAGCATTAATGACCAAGATAAATGTGGCAGTAAACCATGTTGGCATATCCATATCTTAAGCTTTCCAGGTAACCCGGTCTTGTCAATCTTTGTCATACCTTCACTGACTTCTTGTACTATCCTCTTGATGTTCATCTTGTCCACGACTGATTCATCAAACCACATTCCTGGGTATTTTATTGGGATGCTGATGATAGATAGAATTGTTTCACCTTGGAATGATAGGTGGAACTTCTTGGTTATTTTCCTTTCTTTATAACAAGTGTTCTGGACTTCCTAGGCTTAAATGTCACCCTTGCCCATTTCACTGATTCCTCAAGAGCCGACAATATCCATCTTGCTTGCACATGGGTATTTGTTATGATTGTCAAATCATTCATGAAGCATCTGCTTGGTGGTTGCCTAGTGGTACTAGATGTCTTTGGACCTCTGGTTTCTCGTTAACCTGCCTTTATCAACATGTTCATTCCCATTTTAAAGATGATCACAAAGATAGTACAGCCTGTCACAATACTCTTTATACTCCTTGCCAAGAAGCGACGAAATCATTGGTGGTGAATCTGAGATGTATACCGCTGAAATAACTTTTCGCCATGTCTATAGAATGTTGTGGTATATGGTTGTGTCTGAGTGTATCTTCTACTAGCCTGTGTGAGATGGTTCCATATGTATTAGTAGTTATCGGCGAAAATACAACTACTTGTATTGCTAAATCTAGCCAGACTATCGTGAGACCCTTCCTGTTGACATTAGCTTCTTGGAACAGCTATGTAATAATATTAGTGTGTTCTATACACCCCGAGAAGCCCGTTATTCCACTTTTCTGTACCGATGTGTCCAATGTGTCCACATATTTATTCTTAACAATGTATGGTGTCATTCTCCTTACCAGTAGTGCGAAAAAGATCTTCCCCTACGTTTAAGAATGAAATAGTTCTAAACTGGTTGATATTTTCCGAGTTCTCTTCCTTTGGTACAAAACATCCTTCTGCATTCTGCCACCATGATGATATCTTTCTCTTTCTTCAAACTATCTTCAGGAGTTTCCATAGATGTTTCAGGATCTTTGTAAACTTCTTCTTTACTTTATACAGGATTGCATTTGGATCCAGTGATGACGATGTTCTGATCTTTTTAATCACTTCCTGCACTTCACTCAAAGTGATCTCTTTTGCATCCATTACTACTGGCTCTGGTTCTTTCTCTATTCTCTCACATGGGCCTAATGGAGTCAGCTGGTCTTTGTCTCTGTGAGCATTTACCAAGTATTGTTCAACATTATCTTTTCAGCTTTTCATTTTTCCCTGACTTGGTTCTTTCTAGTGTTGATGTAGTAAATCTATACGGGTCAGTCACAAACTTTGCTCTTTTTTCCATTTTGTCTTTCCTAGCTTGTCTAATTCTGTCTGTCTTTTGAAGGTTATGCCTTTACTTTCTTAATTTGTTTCTTAATTGTTTCAAACTTATTCTTTCTTCCTCTGATGCTGTTCTGTATTGTCTGGTGACTATTTTTTATCTTTATCCTCAACTCTTGAATTTTCTGTTTCCTTCTATTAGGTGTTGCCTGTGGTTTTTGTTTGTTTCTGTTTTCTATTGCTCCAAATCGCTTTAGTCCTACTGCATGTACTAATGTTGCAACTACGAGACAGTTTCTTCTCCACATCTCTAACCCAGGTGTTGTTCATAGTCTTATCAAGGTCATTATCAAATGTCTCCCATCTCTTATATCATTCATTGGTGGTCATTGTACTATCTATTTCCTTGCGTGGGGTTTTCCTGTGTGTGATGAGCTTTGGTTGTTAGGCTCATTCTCCGTGTTGATCTGACTGGCATCAGCAAATGAGGTCCTCAACATTGTGGTGTTCATCCTGGTTGTGGTCCTCCTTTGTCTCATCAGTGTTACCTGTGCATTACATGTACAAGCCCCTTGTTTTTATTTCAATGATATATTATGTTCTTTACTTAAATTGTCCGTATAACTGACCATTCCTACTGAATTGTGAACTACAAATTCGTCCATTACAGGCTTTGTTATATTTTGAAGCCTTGCAGTCAACAACAATAATACTTTCATGTGTTGACGAAGACTTTCCTGGATTTTTTTAACAAGTCCTACATACTGATTTGACACGTACACTCCTAGTTGAACAAAATACCGATCTTTATCATTTCAATTTTTCTTGTGTTTCCCCTTTTTTATCTTGTTCAATTTTTCTCTTATTCTAATTATCAATAATTGCTTTAATTCATTGTCGATCTTGTTCTTTTTCTTTTTCTTTTGCAAATCTATTGTCAATCTTGACCTCTGCTTCTATTTTCAATTTATGACAAAGTTTTTTGTTTTGTTTATATCTATTTCGTATAGATCTATAGTAAATAGTTTTCAATCTATGATCAATTTATCCAAACACATGTGACATAGTGTAAATATCATTTAGTCTACACTCTTTGTGTCACTCCATGTCACAGAGTCCACACTATTTGTCACAATATCATCTGGTAGACATTCACCTTCCCTCAACTATGTGACGAGCAATCACATCTAGTCCCCAGTCAACTCTCTTTGCACACTTTTTGTGACAGAATGAAAATACATGTAAAAGAAAATGTCAGAATAATTATTATAAAAAGTTTACACTCTCTTCCTACAAACATGTCACAGAGTGGCAATACCATCAACTCCACACTGTCTTTCCGACAAACATGTCACATTCCACACTGTCTTTCCGACACACATGTCACAGAGTGGCAATACTAACAACTCCTAACTGTCTTTCCGACGCAAATGTCACAGTCCACACTGTCTTTCAGACACACATGTAACAAAGTGGCAATACTATCAACTCCACACTGTCTTTCCGACACAAATGTCACATTCCACATGTCTCTCCGACACACATGTAACAGAGTGGCAATACTATAAACTCCACACTGTCTTTCCGACACACATGTCACAGAGTGGCAATACTATCAACTCCATACTGTCTTTCCGACACAAATGTCACATTCCACATTGTCTCTCCGACACACATGTAACAGAGTGGCAATACTATCAACTCCATACTGTCTTTCCGACACACATGTCACAGAGTGGCAATACCATCAACTCCTAACTGTCTTTCCGACGCAAATGTCACAGTCCACACTGTCTTTCCGACACACATGTAACAGAGCGGCAATACTATCAACACCACACTGTCTTTCAGACACACATGTAACAAAGTGGCAATACTATCAACTCCACACTGTCTTTCCGACACAAATGTCACAGTCCACACAGTCTTTGAGACACACATGTCACAGAGTGGCAATACCATCAACTCCACACTGTCTTTCCGACACACATGTCACACAGTGGCAATACCATCAACTCCTCACTGTCTTTCCGACACAAATGTCACAGTCCACACAGTCTTTGAGACACACATGTCACAGAGTGGCAATACCATCAACTCCACACTGTCTTTCCGACACTAATGTCACAGTCCACACTGTCTTTCCGACACACATGTAACAGAGTGGCAATACTATAAACTCCACACTGTCTTTCCGACACACATGTCACAGAGTGGCAATCCCATCAACTCCACACTGTCTTTCCGACACAAATGTCACAGTCCACACTGTCTTTCAGCACACATGTAACAGAGTGGCAATACCATCAACTCAACACTGTCTTTCCGACACAAATGTCACAGTCCAAATTGTCTCTCCGACACACATGTAACAGAGTGGGCAATACCATCAAACTCCACACGTCTTTCCGACACACATGTAACAGGTGGCAATACCATCAACCCTCACGTCTCCGACACACATGTACCAGAGTGGCAATACCATCAACTCCACACTGTCTTTCCGACACACATGTAACAGAGTGGCAAAACCATCAACTCCACACTGTCTTTCCGACAAACATGTTACAGAGTGGCAATACCATCAACTCCACACTGTCTTTCCTACACACATGTCACAGAGTGGCAAAACCATCAACTCCACACTGTCTGTCAGACACACATGTGACAGAGGCAACAACGTCAACTGCTCGCTGTCTCTCCGATACACATGTAACAGCGTGGCAATAACATCAACTGCTCACTATATTTCCGACACACATGTGACAGTGGCAATAACATCAACTGCTCACTATCTTTCCGACACACATGTGACAGTGGCAACGACATCAACTGCTCACTATATTTCCGACATACATGTGACAGTGGCAATAACATCAACTGCTCACTATATTTTCGACACACATGTGACAGTGGCAATAACATCAACTGCTCACTATCTTTCCGACATACATGTGACAGTGGCAATAACATCAACTGCTCACTATCTTTCCGACATACATGTGACAGTGGCAATAACATCAACTGCTCACTATCTTTCCGACATACATGTGACAGTGGCAACGACATCAACCGCTCACTATATTTCCGACACACATGTGACAGTGGCAACGACATCAACCGCTCACTATATTTCCGACATACATGTGACAGTGGCAATAACATCAACTGCTCACTATCTTTCCGACATACATGTGACAGTGGCAACGACATCAACTGCTCACTATCTTTCCGACACACATGTTACAGTGGCAACGACATCAACTGCTCACTATCTTTCCGACACACATGTTACAGTGGCAACGACATCAACTGCTCACTATATTTCCGACACACATGTGACAGTGGCAATAACATCAACTGCTCACTGTCTTTCCGACACACATGTGACAGTGGCAACGACATCAACTGCTCACTATCTTTCCGACACACATGAGACGTGGCAATGACATCAACTTCTCACTGTCTTCCGACACACATGTGACAGTGGCAATAACATCAACTGCTCACTATCTTTCCGACATACATGTGACAGTGGCAATAACATCAACTGCTCACTATCTTTCCGACACACATGTGACAGTGGCAACGACATCAACTGCTTACTATATTTCCGACATACATGTGACAGTGGCAATAACATCAACTGCTCACTATCTTTCCGAATAATGTGACAGTGGCAATAACATCAACTGCTTACTATATTTCCGACACACATGTGACAGTGGCAATAACATCAACTGCTCACTATCTTTCCGACATACATGTGACAGTGGCAACGACATCAACCGCTCACTATATTTCCGACACACATGTGACAGTGGCAATAACATCAACTGCTCACTATCTTTCCGACATACATGTGACAGTGGCAATAACATCAACTGCTCACTATATTTCCGACATACATGTGACAGTGGCAATAACATCAACTGCTCACTATATTTCCGACATACATGTGACAGTGGCAACGACATCAACCGCTCACTATATTTCCGACACACATGTGACAGTGGCAATAACATCAACTGCTCACTATCTTTCCGACATACATGTGACAGTGGCAATAACATCAACTGCTCACTATATTTCCGACATACATGTGACAGTGGCAATAACATCAACTGCTCACTATATTTCCGACACACATGTGACAGTGGCAATAACATCAACTGCTCACTATCTTTCCGACACACATGTGACAGTGGCAACGACATCAACTTCTCACTGTCTTTCCGACACACATGTGACAGAGGCAACGACATCAACTTCTCACTGTCTTTCCGACACACATATGACAGTGGCAACGACATCAACTGCTCACTGTCTTTCCGACACACATGTGACAGAGGCAACGACATCAACTTCTCACTGTCTTTCCGACACACATATGACAGTGGCAACAACATCAACTGCTCACTGTCTTTCCGACACACATATGACAGTGGTAACGCCATCAACTGCTCACTATCTTTTCGACACACATGAGACAGAGGCAATCACATCAACTGCTCACTATATTTCCGACACACATATGACAGTGGTAGCGACATCAACCGCTCACTATCTTTTCGACACACATGTGACAGAGGCAATGACATCAACTGCTCACTATATTTCCGACACACATGTGACAGTGGCAACGACATCAACCGCTCACTATCTTTTCGACACACATGTGACAGAGGCAATAACATCAACTGCTCACTATATTTCCGACACACATGTGACAGAGGCAATAACATCAACCGCTCACTATATTTCCGACATACATGTGACAGTGGCAATAACATCAACTGCTCACTATCTTTCCGACATACATGTGACAGTGGCAATGACATCAACTGCTCACTATATTTCCGACACACATGTGACAGTGGCAAGAACATCAACTGCTCACTATATTTCCGACACACATGTGACAGTGGCAAAAACATCAACTGCCCCCTATCTTTCCGACATACATGTGACAGTGGCAATAACATCAACTGCTCACTATATTTCCGACACACATGTGACAGTGGCAACGACATCAACTCTCACTGTGTTTCCGACACACATGTAACAGTGGCAACGACATCAACAACTCCCCACTGTCTTTCCAACACACATGTAACAGTGGCAACGACATCAACTCCCCACAGTCTTTCTGACACACATGTGACAGTGGCAACAACATCAACTGTTTACTCTATTTCTGACACACATGTGACAGTTGCAACAACATCAACTGCTCACTATCTTTCCGACATAATGTGGCAGAGGCAACAACATCAAACTTCTCACTATCTCTCCGACACACATGTGACAGTGGCAACGACATCAACTGCTCATTCTTTCGACACACATGTGACAGTGGCAACGACATCAACTTCTCATTGTCTTTCCGACACACATGTGACAGTGGCAACGACATCAACTTCTCAGTCTTTCCGACGCACATGTGACAGTGGCAACGACATCAACTGCTCATTGTCTTTCCGACACACTCGTAACAGAATGACAATAACATTATCCTTACTGTCTTTCCGACACCACATGTGACAGTGGCAACAACATCAACTGTCACTGTCTTTCCGACACACATGTGACAGTGGCAATGACATCAACTTCTCACTGTCTTTCCGACACACATGTGACAGTGGCAATGACATCAACTTCTCACTGTCTTTCAGACACATATGTGACAATAAGATCTAAACCCCACTCTCTTTCTAACACATATATGGCATAGAGACAATAACAACTAGTTCACACTTTCTTTGCAAAACCACGTCTGACAGAGTGAATGTAACATCTAGTCCAGACTCTCTTTGTCATACCATATTACAACACAGCATCCAGTCTACAATCCCTTAGTCACACTTTATGTGACAGAGTGACAATATCATCGTATATACACTCGGCATCACGTCATATGTGACAATGACAATAAACATCTAGTCTCTATGTGACAGAGTGATAATACCATCTTATATACACTCGGCATCACGTCATATGTGACAATGACAATAACATCTAGTCTCTATGTGACAGAGTGACAATATCATCTTATATACACTCGGCATCACGTCATATGTGACAATGACATAACATCTAGTCTCTATGTGACAGAGTGACAATATCATCTTATATACACTCGGCATCACGTCATATGTGACAATGACAATAACATCTAGTCTCTATGTGACAGAGTGACAATATCATCTTATATACACTCGGCATCATGTCATATGTGACAATGACAATAACATCTAGTCTCTATGTGACAGAGTGACAATATCATCTTATATACACTCGGATCACGTCATATGTGACAATGACAATAACATCTAGTCTCTATGTGACAGAGTGACAATATCATCTTATATACACTCGGCATCAGTCATATGTGACAATGACAATAACATCTAGTCTCTATGTGACAGAGTGATAATACCATCTACTCAATACTCAATACTCATTTAACACATATGCAATATGAGATTAATAGAATCTATCACAATATTTCCGACACACATGTGACAGTGGCAATAACATCAACTGCTCACTGTCTTTCCGACACACATGTGACAGTGGCAATGACATCAACTGCTCATTGTCTTTCCGACACACATATGACAGTGGCAATGACATCAACTGCTCACTGTCTTTCCGACACACATGTGACAGTGGCAACAACATCAACTGCTCACTATCTTTCCGACACACATGTGACAGTGGCAATGACATCAACTTCTCACTGTCTTTCCGACATACATGTGACAGTGGCAATAACATCAACTGCTCACTATCTTTCCGACATACATGTGACAGTGGCAATAACATCAACTGCTCACTATCTTTCCGACATACATGTGACAGTGGCAATAACATCAACTGCTTACTATATTTCCGACACACATGTGACAGTGGCAATAACATCAACTGCTCACTATCTTTCCGACATACATGTGACAGTGGCAACGACATCAACCGCTCACTATATTTCCGACACACATGTGACAGTGGCAATAACATCAACTGCTTACTATATTTCCGACACACATGTGACAGTGGCAATAACATCAACTGCTCACTATCTTTCCGACATACATGTGACAGTGGCAACGACATCAACCGCTCACTATATTTCCGACACACATGTGACAGTGGCAATAACATCAACTGCTCACTATCTTTCCGACATACATGTGACAGTGGCAATAACATCAACTGCTCACTATATTTCCGACAACATGTGACAGTGGCAATACATCAACTGCTCACTATATTTCCGACACACATGTGACAGTGGCAATAACATCAACTGCTCACTATCTTCCGACACACATGTGACAGTGGCAACGACATCAACTTCTCACTGTCTTTCCGACACACATGTGACAGAGGCAAACGACATCAATCTCACTGTCTTTCCGACACACATATGACAGTGGCAACGAATCAACTGCTCACTGTCTTTCGACACACATATGACAGTGGTAACGCCATCAACTGCTCACTATCTTTTCGACACACATGAGACAGAGGCAATCACATCAACTGCTCACTATATTTCCGACACACATATGACAGTGGTAGCGACATCAACCGCTCACTATCTTTTCGACACACATGTGACAGAGGCAATGACATCAACTGCTCACTATATTTCCGACACACATATGACAGTGGTAGCGACATCAACTGCTCACTATCTTTTCGACACACATGTGACAGAGGCAATAACATCAACTGCTCACTATATTTCCGACACACATGTGACAGAGGCAATAACATCAACCGCTCACTATATTTCCGACATACATGTGACAGTGGCAATAACATCAACTGTTCACTATCTTTCCGACATACATGTGACAGTGGCAATGACATCAACTGCTCACTATATTTCCGACACACATGTGACAGTGGCAAGAACATCACTGCTCACTATATTTCCGACACACATGTGACAGTGGCAAAAACATCAACTGCCACTATCTTTCCGACATACATGTGACAGTGGCAATAACATCAACTGCTCACTTATTTCCGACACACATGTGACAGTGGCAACGACATCAACTCTCACTGTGTTTCCGACACACATGTAACAGTGGCAACGACATCAACAACTCCCCACTGTCTTTCCAACACACATGTAACAGTGGCAACGACATCAACTCCCCACAGTCTTTCTGACACACATGTGACAGTGGCAACAACATCAACTGTTTACTCTATTTCTGACACACATGTGACAGTTGCAACAACATCAACTGCTCACTATCTTTCCGACATACATGTGGCAGAGGCAACAACATCAACTTCTCACTATCTCTCCGACACACATGTGACAGTGGCAACGACATCAACTGCTCATTCTTTCCGACACACATGTGACAGTGGCAACGACATCAACTTCTCATTGTCTTTCCGACACACATGTGACAGTGGCAACGACATCAACTTCTCAGTCTTTCCGACGCACATGTGACAGTGGCAACGACATCAACTGCTCATTGTCTTTCCGACACACTCGTAACAGAATGACAATAACATTATACCCTTACTGTCTTTCCGACACACATGTGGCAGTGGCAACAACATCAACTGCTCACTGTCTTTCCGACACACATGTGACAGTGGCAATGTCATCAACTTCTCACTGTCTTTCCGACACACATGTGACAGTGGCAATGACATCAACTTCTCACTGTCTTTCAGACACATATGTGACAATAAGATCTAAACCCCACTCTCTTTCTAACACATATATGGCATAGAGACAATAACAACTAGTTCACACTTTCTTTGCAAAACCACGTCTGACAGAGTGAATGTAACATCTAGTCCAGACTCTCTTTGTCATAAATATGTCCAGACTCTCTTTGTCATACCATATTACAACACAACATCCAGTCTACAATCCCTTAGTCACACTTTATGTGACAGAGTGACAATATCATCTTATATACACTCGGCATCACGTCATATGTGACAATGACAATAACATCTAGTCTCTATGTGACAGAGTGATAATACCATCTTATATACACTCGGCATCACGTCATATGTGACAATGACAATAACATCTAGTCTCTATGACAGAGTGACAATATCATCTTATATACACTCGGCATCACGTCATATGTGACAATGACAATAACATCTAGTCTCTATGTGACAGAGTGACAATACATCTTATATACACTCGGCATCACGTCATATGTGACAATGACAATAACATCTAGTCTCTATGTGACAGAGTGACAATATCATCTTATATACACTCGGCATCACGTCATATGTGACAATGACAATAACATCTAGTCTCTATGTGACAGAGTGACAATATCATCTTATATACACTCGGCATCACGTCATATGTGACAATGACAATAACATCTAGTCTCTATGTGACAGAGTGATAATACCATCTACTCAATACTCAATACTCATTTAACACATATGCAATATGAGATTAATAGAATCTATCACAATATTTCCGACACACATGTGACAGTGGCAATAACATCAACTGCTCACTGTCTTTCCGACACACATGTGACAGTGGCAATGACATCAACTGCTCATTGTCTTTCCGACACACATATGACAGTGGCAATGACATCAACTCACTGTCTTTCCGACACACATGTGACAGTGGCAACAACATCAAATGCTCACTATCTTTCCGACACACATGTGGCAGTGGCAATGACATCAACTTCTCACTGTCTTTCCGACATACATGTGACAGTGGCAATAACATCAACTGCTCACTATCTTTCCGACATACATGTGACAGTGGCAATAACATCAACTGCTCACTATCTTTCCGACATAATGTGACAGTGGCAATAACATCAACTGCTTACTATATTTCCGACACACATGTGACAGTGGCAATAACATCAACTGCTCACTATCTTTCCGACATACATGTGACAGTGGCAACGACATCAACCGCTCACTATATTTCCGACACACATGTGACAGTGGCAATAACATCAACTGCTCACTATATTCCGACAACATGTGACAGTGGCAATAACATCAACTGCTCACTATATTTCCGACACACATGTGACAGTGGCAATAACATCAACTGCTCACTGTCTTTCCGACACACATGTGACAGAGGCAACGACATCAACTTCTCACTGTCTTTCCGACACACATATGACAGTGGCAACGACATCAACTGCTCACTGTCTTTCCGACACACATATGACAGTGGTAACGCCATCAACTGCTCACTATCTTTTCGACACACATGAGACAGAGGCAATCACATCAACTGCTCACTATATTTCCGACACACATATGACAGTGGTAGCGACATCAACCGCTCACTATCTTTCGACACACATGTGACAGAGGCAATAACATCAACTGCTCACTATATTTCCGACACACATATGACAGTGGTAGCGACATCAACTGCTCACTATCTTTCGACACAATGTGACAGAGGCAATAACATCAATGCTCACTATATTCCGACACACATGTGACAGAGGCAATAACATCAACCGCTCACTATATTTCCGACATACATGTGACAGTGGCAACGACATCAACTTCTTACTATATTTCCGACACACATGTGACAGTGGCAATAACATCAACTGCTCACTATCTTTCCGACATACATGTGACAGTGGCAACAACATCAACTGCTCACTAATTTCCGACACACATGTGACAGTGGCAACAACATCAACTGCCCACTATCTTTCCGACATACATGGACAGTGGCAATAACATCAATGCTCACTATATTTCCGACACACATGTGACAGTGGCAACGACATCAACTCTCACTGTGTTTCGACACACATGTAACAGTGGCAACGACATCAACAACTCCCCACTGTCTTTCAATACACATGTAACAGTGGCAACGACAAACTCCCCACAGTCTTTCTGACCACATGTGACAGTGGCAACAACATCAACTGTTTACTCTATTTCTGACACACATGTGACAGTTGCAATGACATCAACTGCTCACTATATTTCTGACACACATGTGACAGTTGCAACAACATCAACTGCTCACTATCTTTCCGACATACATGTGGCAGAGGCAACAACATCAACTTCTCACTATCTCTCCGACACACATGTGACAGTGGCAACGACATCAACTGCTCACTATCTTTCCGACATACATGTGACAGTGGCAACAACATCAACTGCTCACTATCTTTCCGACACACATGTGACAGAGGCAACAACATCAACTGATCACTGTCTTTCCGACACACATGTGACAGTGGCAACAACATTAACTTCTCACTGTCTTTCCGACACACATGTGACAGTGGCAACAACATCAACTGCTCACTATCTTTCCGACACACATGTGACAGAGGCAACGACATCAACTTCTCACTGTCTCTCCGACACATATGTGACAGTGGCAACAACATCAACTGCTCACTATCTTTCCGACACACATGTGACAGTGGCAACAACATCAACTGCTCAGTGTCTATCCGACACACATGTGACAGTGGCAACAACATCAACTCCCCACTGTTTTTCCGACACACATGTGACAGAGGCAACAACATCAACTGCTCACTATCTTTCCGACACACATGTGACAGTGGCAACGGCATCAACTCCCCACTGTCTTTCTGACACACATGTGACAGTGGCAACAACATCAACTCCCCACTGTCTTTCCGACACACATGTGACAGTGCCAACGACATAACTGCCTACTGTCTTTCCGACACACATGACAGTGGCAAAACATAACACTGCTCAGTGTCTATCCGACACACATGTGGCAGTGGCAACGACATCAATTTCTCACTGTCTTTCCGACACACATGTGACAGTGGCAACGACATCAACTTCTTACTGTCTTTCCGACGCACATGTGACAGTGGCAACGACATCAACTGTTCACTGTCTTTCCGACACACATGTGACAGTGGCAACAACATCAACTGCTCACTGTCTATCCGACACACATGTGACAGTGGCAACGACATCAATTTCTTACTGTCTTTCCGACACACATGTGACAGTGGTAACAACATCAACTGCCCACTGTCTTTCCGACACACATGTGACAGAGGCAACGACATCAACTGCTCACTATCTTTCTGACACACATGTGACACAGGCAACAACATCAACTGCTCACTGTCTCTCCGACACACATGTAACAGTGGCAATACCATCAACTGCTCACTATCTTTCGGACATACATGTGACAGTGGCAACGACATCAACTTCTTACTGTCTTTCCGACACACATGTGACAAAGGCAAGAACACCAACTGCTCACTATCTTTCGGACATATATGTGACAGAGGCAAGAACATCAACTGCTCACTATCTTTCCGACACACATGTGACAGTGGCAACAACATCAACTGCTCACTCTCTTTCTGACACACATGTGACAGTGGCAACAGCATCAACTGCCCACTGTCTTTCCGACACACATGTGACAGAGGCAACGACATCAACTTCTCACTGTCCTTCCAACACACATGTGACATTGGCAACGACATCAACTTCTCACTGTCTTTCCGACACAAATGTGACAGTGGCAACAACATCAACTGCTCACTGTCTTTCCGACACGCATGTGACAGTGCCAACGACATTAACTGCTCACTGTCTTTCCGACACACATGTGACAGTGGCAACAACTTCAACTGCTCAGTGCATGTCTTTCCGACACACATGTGACAGTGGCAACAACATCAACTTCTCACTGTCCTTCCGACACACATGTGACATTGGCAACGACATCAATTTCTCACTGTCTTTCCGACACACATGTGACAGTGGCAACGACATCAACTTCTTACTGTCTTTCCGACACACATGTGACAGTGGCAACGACATCAACTGTTCACTGTCTTTCCGACACACATGTGACAGTGGCAACGACATCAACTACTCACTGTCTTTCCGACACACATGTTACAGTAGCAACGACATCAACTCCCCACTGTCTTTCCGACACACATGCGACAGAGGCAACAACATCAACTGCTCACTATCTTTCCGACACACATGTGACACTGGCAACAACATCAACTGCTCACTCTCTTTCTGACACACATGTGACAGTGGCAACAACATCATCTCCCCACTGTCTTTCCGACACACATGTGACAGTGCCAACAACATCAACTGCTCAGTGTCTATCCGACACACATGTGACAGTGGCAACGACATCAATTTCTCACTGTCTTTCCGACACACATGTGACAGTGGCAACGACATCAACTTCTTACTGTCTTTCCGACACACATGTGACAGTGGCAACGACATCAACTGCTCACTGTCTTTACGACACACATGTGATAGTGGCAACAACATCAACTGCTCACTGTCTATCCGACACACATGTGACAGTGGCAACGACATCAATTTCTTACTGTCTTTCCGACACACATGTGACAGTGGTAACAACATCAACTGCCCACTGTCTTTCCGACACACATGTGACAGTGGCAACGACATCAACTGCTCACTGTCTTTCCGACACACATGTGACAGTGGCAACAACATTTACTGCTCACTATCTTTCCGACACATATGTGACAGTGGCAACGACATCAACTTCTCACTGTCTTTCCGACACACATGTAACAGAATGACAATAACACTATACCCTTACTGTCTTTCCGACACACATATGACAGTGGCAACGACATCAACTCCTCACTGTCTCTCCGACACACATGTGACAGAGGCAAGAACATCAACTGCTCACTATCTTTCCGACACACATGTGACAGAGGCAACGGCATCAACTGCGCATTGTCAATCCGACACACGTGACATTGGCAACAACATTAACTGCTCACTATCTCTCCGACACATATGTGACAGTGGCAACAACATCAACTTCTCACTGTCTTTCCGACACAGATGTAACAGAATGAAAATAACACTATACCCTTACTGTCTTTCCGACACACATATTGACGTTATTATACCTTTTGTAAATTTCTTGAAATCTGATTGGTTAATAAGCGTTTGGGTAAATTTAATGTCACCCTCGGATTTCAGAAAATCTAACGTCACAGGATGACATTACATGAGCGGTTGACATTACAAAAATGTCACATGCGCAGAAAAACTGCGTATGCAGTTCGATCGCATTCGTCTTCTAAATCAGTAAAACGCTTTTCTAAAGTAATGATAAATGCTACAAGCGTCTCACAAGTTGCTTACGGACGACAGCTGACTGTCATGATTTTCAATCCAGTATACTTTGGTTGCACAGTATAATTAACATCAACAATCGGTATAATAAAATAAATATTACATTTCTGATAGGGTGACAGCCCATATTGTCACCCCTCGAAATTCATTGTCAACCTCGGCTTCGCCTCGTTTGACAATGGAATTTCTCGGGGTGACAATATGGACTGTCACCCTATCAGAAATGTAATATTTATATAGTGGCAACGACATCAACTCCTCACTGTCTCTCCGACACACATATGACAGTGGCAACAACATTAACTGCTTACTGTCTTTCCGACACACATGTGACAGAGGCAACGACATCAACTGCTCACTGTCTTTTCTACACACATGTGACAGAGGCAACAACATCAACTGCTCACGATCTTTCCGACACACATGTGACAGAGGCAACAGCATCAACTGCTTACTGTCTTTCCGACACACATGTGACAGAGGCAACAGCATCAACTGCTCACTGTCTTTCCGACACACATGTGACAGAGGCAACAGCATCAACTGCTTACTGTCTTTCCGACACACATGTGACAGAGGCAACAGCATCAACTGCTCACTGTCTTTCCGACACACATGTGACAGAGGCAACAGCATCAACTGCTTACTGTCTTTCCGACACACATGTGACAGTGGCAACGACATCAACTGTTCACTGTCTTTCCGACACACATGTGACAGTGGCAACGACATCAACTACTCACTGTCTTTCCGACACACATGTTACAGTAGCAACGACATCAACTCCCCACTGTCTTTCCGACACACATGCGACAGAGGCAACAACATCAACTGCTCACTATCTTTCCGACACACATGTGACACTGGCAACAACATCAACTGCTCACTCTCTTTCTGACACACATGTGACAGTGGCAACAACATCATCTCCCCACTGTCTTTCCGACACACATGTGACAGTGCCAACAACATCAACTACTCAGTGTCTATCCGACACACATGTGACAGTGGCAACGACATCAATTTCTCACTGTCTTTCCGACACACATGTGACAGTGGCAACGACATCAACTTCTTACTGTCTTTCCGACACACATGTGATAGTGGCAACAACATCAACTGCTCACTGTCTATCCGACACACATGTGACAGTGGCAACGACATCAATTTCTTACTGTCTTTCCGACACACATGTGACAGTGGTAACAACATCAACTGCCCACTGTCTTTCCGACACACATGTGACAGTGGCAACGACATCAACTGCTCACTGTCTTTCCGACACACATGTGACAGTGGCAACAACATTTACTGCTCACTATCTTTCCGACACATATGTGACAGTGGCAACGACATCAACTTCTCACTGTCTTTCCGACACACATGTAACAGAATGACAATAACACTATACCCTTACTGTCTTTCCGACACACATATGACAGTGGCAACGACATCAACTCCTCACTGTCTCTCCGACACACATGTAATAGAGGCAAGAACATCAACTGCTCACTATCTTTCCGACACACATGTGACAGAGGCAACGGCATCAACTGCGCATTGTCAATCCGACACACGTGACATTGGCAACAACATTAACTGCTCACTATCTCTCCGACACATATGTGACAGTGGCAACGACATCAACTTCTCACTGTCTTTCCGACACAGATGTAACAGAATGAAAATAACACTATACCCTTACTGTCTTTCCGACACACATATTGACGTTATTATACCTTTTGTAAATTTCTTGAAATCTGATTGGTTAATAAGCGTTTGGGTAAATTTAATGTCACCCTCGGATTTCAGAAAATCTAACGTCACAGGATGACATTACATGAGCGGTTGACATTACAAAAAATGTCACATGCGCAGAAAAACTGCGTATGCAGTTCGATCGCATTCGTCTTCTAAATCAGTAAAACGCTTTTCTAAAGTAATGATAAATGCTACAAGCGTCTCACAAGTTGCTTACGGACGACAGCTGACTGTCATGATTTTCAATCCAGTATACTTTGGTTGCACAGTATAATTAACATCAACAATCGGTATAATAAAATAAATATTACATTTCTGATAGGGTGACAGCCCATATTGTCACCCCTCGAAATTCATTGTCAACCTCGGCTTCGCCTCGTTTGACAATGGAATTTCTCGGGGTGACAATATGGACTGTCACCCTATCAGAAATGTAATATTTATATAGTGGCAACGACATCAACTCCTCACTGTCTCTCCGACACACATATGACAGTGGCAACAACATTAACTGCTTACTGTCTTTCCGACACACATGTGACAGAGGCAACGACATCAACTGCTCACTGTCTTTTCTACACACATGTGACAGAGGCAACAACATCAACTGCTCACGATCTTTCCGACACACATGTGACAGAGGCAACAGCATCAACTGCTCACTGTCTTTCCGACACACATGTGACAGAGGCAACAGCAACAACTGCTTACTGTCTTTCCGACACACATGTGACAGAGGCAACAACATCAACTGCTCACTGTCTTTCTACACACATGTGACAGAGGCAACAACATCAACTGCTCACGATCTTTCCGACACACATGTGACAGAGGCAACAGCATCAACTGCTCACTATCATTCCGACACACATGTGACAGTGGCAACGACATCAACTTCTTACTGTCTTTCCGACACACATGTTACAGTGGAAACGACATCAACTCCCCACTGTCTTTCTGACACACATGTGACAGTGGCAACAACATCAACTGCTCACTGTCTTTCCGACACACATGTGACAGTGGCAACGACATCAACTTCTCACTGTCTTTCCGACACACATGTGACAGAGGCAACAGCATCAACTGCTCACTGTCTTTCCGACACACATGTGACAGTGGCAACGACATCAACTTCTTACTGTCTTTCCGACACACATGTTACAGTGGAAACGACATCAACTGCGCACTGTCTTTCCGACACACATGTGACAGTGGCAACGACATCAACTGCTCACTGTCTTTCCGACACACATGTGACAGTGGCAACGACATCAACTTCTTACTGTCTTTCCGACACACATGTGACAGTGGCAACGACATCAACTTCTCACTGTCTTTCCGACACACATGTGACAGTGGCAACAACATCAACTGCTTACTGTCTTTCTGACACACATGTGACAGTGGCAACAACATCAACTGCTCACTCTCTTTCCGACACACATGTGACAGTGGAAACAACATCAACTGCTCACTGTCTTTCCGACACACATGTGACAGTGGCAACAACATCAACTGCCCACTGTCTTTCCGACACACATGTGACAGAGGCAACAGCATCAACTGCTCACTGTCTTTCCGACACACATGTGACAGTGGCAACGACATCAACTTTTTACTGTCTTTCCGACACACATGTTACAGTGGAAACGACATCAACTCCCCACTGTCTTTCTGACACACATGTGACAGTGGCAACAACATCAACTCCCCACTGTCTTTCCGACACACATGTGACAGAGGCAACAGCATCAACTGCTCACTGTCTTTCCGACACACATGCATGACAGAGGCAACAGCATCAACTGCTTACTGTCTTTCCGACACACATGTGACAGAGGCAACAACATCAACTGCTCACTGTCTTTCTACACACATGTGACAGAGGCAACAACATCAACTGCTCACGATCTTTCCGACACACATGTGACAGAGGCAACAGCATCAACTGCTCACTATCATTCCGACACACATGTGACAGTGGCAACGACATCAACTTCTTACTGTCTTTCCGACACACATGTTACAGTGGAAACGACATCAACTCCCCACTGTCTTTCTGACACACATGTGACAGTGGCAACAACATCAACTGCTCACTGTCTTTCCGACACACATGTGACAGTGGCAACGACATCAACTTCTCACTGTCTTTCCGACACACATGTGACAGAGGCAACAGCATCAACTGCTCACTGTCTTTCCGACACACATGTGACAGTGGCAACGACATCAACTTCTTACTGTCTTTCCGACACACATGTTACAGTGGAAACGACATCAACTGCGCACTGTCTTTCCGACACACATGTGACAGTGGCAACGACATCAACTGCTCACTGTCTTTCCGACACACATGTGACAGTGGCAACGACATCAACTTCTTACTGTCTTTCCGACACACATGTGACAGTGGCAACAACATCAACTGCTCACTGTCTTTCCGACACACATGTGACAGTGGCAACAACATCAACTGCTCACTGTCTTTCCGACACACATGTGACAGTGGCAACGACATCAACTGCTCACTGTCTTTCTGACACACATGTGACAGTGGCAACAACATCAACTGCTCACTGTCTTTCTGACACACATGTGACAGTGGCAACAACATCAACTGCTCACTGTCTTTCCGACACACATGTGACAGTGGAAACAACATCAACTGCTCACTGTCTTTCCGACACACATGTGACAGTGGCAACAACATCAACTGCCCACTGTCTTTCCGACACACATGTGACAGAGGCAACAGCATCAACTGCTCACTGTCTTTCCGACACACATGTGACAGTGGCAACGACATCAACTTTTTACTGTCTTTCCGACACACATGTTACAGTGGAAACGACATCAACTCCCCACTGTCTTTCTGACACACATGTGACAGTGGCAACAACATCAACTCCCCACTGTCTTTCCGACACACATGTGACAGAGGCAACAGCATCAACTGCTCACTGTCTTTCCGACACACATGTGACAGTGGCAACGACATCAACTTCTTACTGTCTTTCCGACACACATGTTACAGTGGAAACGACATCAACTCCCCCTGTCTTTCCGACACACATGTGACAGTGGCAACGACATCAACTTCTTACTGTCTTTCCGACACACATGTTACAGTGGAAACGACATCAACTGCTCACTCTCTTTCTGACACACATGTGACAGTGGCAACAGCATCAACTGCTCACTGTCTTTCTGACACACATGTGACAGTGGCAACGACATCAACTGCTCACTGTCTTTCCGACACACATGTGACAGTGGCAACAACATCATCTGCCCACTGTCTTTCCGACACACATGTGACAGAGGCAACAGCATCAACTGATCACTGTCTTTCCGACACACATGTGACAGTGGCAACAACATTAACTGCTTACTCTCTTTCCGACACACATGTGACAGAGGCAACGACATCAACTGCTCACTGTCTTTTCTACACACATGTGACAGAGGCAACAACATCAACTGCTCACGATCTTTCCGACACACATGTGACAGAGGCAACAGCATCAACTGCTCACTGTCTTTCCGACACACATGTGACAGAGGCAACAGCATCAACTGCTTACTGTCTTTCCGACACACATGTGACAGAGGCAACAACATCAACTGCTCACTGTCTTTCTACACACATGTGACAGAGGCAACAACATCAACTGCTCACGATCTTTCCGACACACATGTGACAGAGGCAACAGCATCAACTGCTCACTATCATTCCGACACACATGTGACAGTGGCAACGACATCAACTTCTTACTGTCTTTCCGACACACATGTTACAGTGGAAACGACATCAACTCCCCACTGTCTTTCTGACACACATGTGACAGTGGCAACAACATCAACTGCTCACTGTCTTTCCGACACACATGTGACAGTGGCAACGACATCAACTTCTCACTGTCTTTCCGACACACATGTGACAGAGGCAACAGCATCAACTGCTCACTGTCTTTCCGACACACATGTGACAGTGGCAACGACATCAACTTCTTACTGTCTTTCCGACACACATGTTACAGTGGAAACGACATCAACTGCGCACTGTCTTTCCGACACACATGTGACAGTGGCAACGACATCAACTGCTCACTGTCTTTCCGACACACATGTGACAGTGGCAACGACATCAACTTCTTACTGTCTTTCCGACACACATGTTACAGTGGCAACGACATCAACTCCCCACTGTCTTTCCGACACACATGTGACAGTGGCAACGACATCAACTTCTTACTGTCTTTCCGACACACATGTGACAGTGGCAACGACATCAACTTCTCACTGTCTTTCCGACACACATGTGACAGTGGCAACAACATCAACTGCTTACTGTCTTTCTGACACACATGTGACAGTGGCAACAACATCAACTGCTCACTCTCTTTCCG
Organism: Anadara kagoshimensis; assembly: GCA_021292105.1. NCBI lineage: Eukaryota > Metazoa > Mollusca > Bivalvia > Arcoida > Arcidae > Anadara > Anadara kagoshimensis. Next base: position 33,267,591 of record CM037870.1, on the reverse strand, counting down.
ACACACATGTGACAGTGGAAACAACATCAACTGCTCACTGTCTTTCCGACACACATGTGACAGTGGCAACAACATCAACTGCCCACTGTCTTTCCGACACACATGTGACAGAGGCAACAGCATCAACTGCTCACTGTCTTTCCGACACACATGTGACAGTGGCAACGACATCAACTTTTACTGTCTTTCCGACACACATGTTACAGTGGAAACGACATCAACTCCCCACTGTCTTTCTGACACACATGTGACAGTGGCAACAACATCAACTCCCCACTGTCTTTCCGACACACATGTGACAGAGGCAACAGCATCAACTGCTCACTGTCTTTCCGACACACATGTGACAGAGGCAACAGCATCAACTGCTTACTGTCTTTCCGACACACATGTGACAGAGGCAACAACATCAACTGCTCACTGTCTTTCTACACACATGTGACAGAGGCAACAACATCAACTGCTCACGATCTTTCCGACACACATGTGACAGAGGCAACAGCATCAACTGCTCACTATCATTCCGACACACATGTGACAGTGGCAACGACATCAACTTCTTACTGTCTTTCCGACACACATGTTACAGTGGAAACGACATCAACTCCCCACTGTCTTTCTGACACACATGTGACAGTGGCAACAACATCAACTGCTCACTGTCTTTCCGACACACATGTGACAGTGGCAACGACATCAACTTCTCACTGTCTTTCCGACACACATGTGACAGAGGCAACAGCATCAACTGCTCACTGTCTTTCCGACACACATGTGACAGTGGCAACGACATCAACTTCTTACTGTCTTTCCGACACACATGTTACAGTGGCAACGACATCAACTTCTCACTGTCTTTCCGACACACATGTGACAGAGGCAACAGCATCAACTGCTCACTGTCTTTCCGACACACATGTGACAGTGGCAACGACATCAACTTCTTACTGTCTTTCCGACACACATGTGACAGTGGCAACGACATCAACTTCTTACTGTCTTTCCGACACACATGTGACAGTGGCAACAACATCAACTGCTCACTGTCTTTCCGACACACATGTGACAGTGGCAACAACATCAACTGCTCACTGTCTTTCCGACACACATGTGACAGTGGCAACGACATCAACTGCCCACTGTCTTTCCGACACACATGTGACAGAGGCAACAGCATCAACTGCTCACTGTCTTTCCGACACACATGTGACAGTGGCAACGACATCAACTTTTTACTGTCTTTCCGACACACATGTTACAGTGGAAACGACATCAACTCCCCACTGTCTTTCTGACACACATGTGACAGTGGCAACAACATCAACTCCCCACTGTCTTTCCGACACACATGTGACAGAGGCAACAGCATCAACTGCTCACTGTCTTTCCGACACACATATGACAGTGGCAACGACATCAACTTCTTACTGTCTTTCCGACACACATGTTACAGTGGAAACGACATCAACTCCCCACTGTCTTTCCGACACACATGTGACAGTGGCAACGACATCAACTTCTTACTGTCTTTCCGACACACATGTTACAGTGGAAACGACATCAACTGCTCACTCTCTTTCTGACACACATGTGACAGTGGCAACAGCATCAACTGCTCACTGTCTTTCTGACACACATGTGACAGTGGCAACAACATCAACTGCTCACTGTCTTTCCGACACACATGTGACAGTGGCAACAACATCATCTGCCCACTGTCTTTCCGACACACATGTGACAGAGGCAACAGCATCAACTGATCACTGTCTTTCCGACACACATGTGACAGTGGCAACGACATCAACTTCTTACTGTCTTTCCGACACACATGTTACAGTGGAAACGACATCAACTCCCCACTGTCTTTCCGGTACACATGTGACAGTGGCAACAACATCAACTCCCCACTGTCTTTCCGACACACATGTGACAGTGGCAACAACATCAACTGCTCACTCTCTTTCCGACACACATGTGACAGTGGCAACAACATCAACTGCTCACTATCTTTCCGGCACACATGTGACAGTGGCAACAACATCAACTGCTCACTCTCTTTCTGACACACATGTGACAGTGGCAACAGCATCAACTGCTCACTGTCTTTCTGACACACATGTGACAGTGGCAACAACATCAACTGCTCACTGTCTTTCTGACACACATGTGACAGTGGCAACAACATCAACTGCTCACTGTCTTTCCGACACACATGTGACAGTGGAAACAACATCAACTGCTCACTGTCTTTCCGACACACATGTGACAGTGGCAACAACATCAACTGCCCACTGTCTTTCCGACACACATGTGACAGAGGCAACAGCATCAACTGCTCACTGTCTTTCCGACACACATGTGACAGTGGCAACGACATCAACTTTTTACTGTCTTTCCGACACACATGTTACAGTGGAAACGACATCTACTCCACACTGTCTTTCTGACACACATGTGACAGTGGCAACAACATCAACTCCCCACTGTCTTTCCGACACACATGTGACAGAGGCAACAGCATCAACTGCTCACTGTCTATCCGACACACATGTGACAGTGGCAACGACATCAACTTCTTACTGTCTTTCCGACACACATGTTACGGTGGAAACGACATCAACTCCCCACTGTCTTTCCGACACACATGTGACAGTGGCAACGACATCAACTTCTTACTGTCTTTCCGACACACATGTTACAGTGGAAACGACATCAACTCCCCACTGTCTTTCCGACACACATGTGACAGATGCAACAGCATCAACTGCTCACTGTCTTTCCGACACACATGTGACAGTGGCAACGACATCAACTTCTTACTGTCTTTCCGACACACATGTTACAGTGGAAACGACATCAACTCCCCACTGTCTTTCCGGTACACATGTGACAGTGGCAACAACATCAACTCCCCACTGTCTTTCCGACACACATGTGACAGTGGCAACAACATCAACTGCTCACTCTCTTTCCGACACACATGTGACAGTGGCAACAACATCAACTGCTCACTATCTTTCCGACACACATGTGTCAGTGGCAACAACATCAACTGCTCACTCTCTTTCTGACACACATGTGACAGTGGCATCAACATCAACTGCCCACTGTCTTTCCGACACACATGTGACAGTGGCATCAACATCAACTGCCCACTGTCTTTCCGACACACATGTGACAGTGGCATCAACATCAACTGCTCACTGTCTTTCCGACACACATGTGACAGTGGCATCAACATCAACTGCTCACTGTCTTTCCGACACACATGTGACAGTGGCATCAACATCAACTGCTTACTGTCTTTCCGACACACATGTGACAGTGGCATCAACATCAACTGCTCACTGTCTTTCCGACACACATGTGACAGTGGCATCAACATCAACTGCTTACTGTCTTTCCGACACACATGTGACAGTGGCATCAACATCAACTGCTCACTGTCTTTCCGACACACATGTGACAGTGGCATCAACATCAACTGCCCACTGTCTTTCCGACACACATGTGACAGAGGCAACAGCATCAACTGCTCACTGTCTTTCCGACACACATGTGACAGTGGCAACGACATCAACTTCTTACTGTCTTTCCGACACACATGTTACAGTGGAAACGACATCAACTCCCCACTGTCTTTCCGACACACATGTGACAGAGGCAACAACATCAACTGCTCACTATCTTTCCGACACACATGTGACAGAGGCAACAACATCAACTGCTCACTGTCTTTCCGACACACATGTGACAGTGGCAATAACATCAACTGCCCACTGTCTTTCTGACACACATGTGACAGTGGCAATAACATCAACTGCTCACTGTCTTTCCGACACAGATGTAACAGAATGACAATAACACTATACCCTTACTGTCTTTCCGACACACATATGACAGTGGCAACAACATCAACTGCTCACTGTCTTTCCGACACACATGTGACAGTGGCAACAACATCAACTGCTCACTCTCTTTCCGACACACATATGACAGTGGCAACAACATCAACTGCTCACTATCTTTCCGACACAGATGTAACAGAATGACAATGACACTATACCCTTACTGTCTTTCCGACACACATATGACAGTGGCAACAACATCAACTGCTCACTATCTTTCCGACACAGATGTAACAGAATGACAATAACACTATACCCTTACTGTCTTTCCGACACACATATGACAGTGGCAACAACATCAACTGCTCACTGTCTTTCCGACACACATGTGACAGTGGCAACAACATCAACTGCTCACTGTCTTTCCGACACACATATGACAGTGGCAACAACATCAACTGCTCACTATCTTTCCGACACACATGTGACAGTGGCAACAACATCAACTGCTCACTGTCTTTTCAACACACATGTGACAGTGGCAATAACATCAACTGCTTACTGTCTTTCCGACACACATGTGACAGTGGCAATGACATCTAGTGTACACTGTCTTTGCCATAAATATGTGACAGAATGACAACAAGATCTAATCCCCATTTTTTTTCTAACACATATATGGCATAGAGACAATAACAACTAGTTCATACTTTCTTTGCAAAATCACGTCTGACAAAGTGAATGTAACATCTAGTCTAGACTCTCTTTGTCACACCATATTACAACACAGCATCCAGTCTACAATCCCTTAGTCACACTTTATGTGACAGAGACAATATCATCTTATATACACTCGGCATCACGTCATATGTGACAATGACAATAACATCTAGTCTCTATGTGACAGAGTGATAGTACATCTACTCCAAACTCATTTAACACGTATGCAATAAGAGATTAATAGAATCTATCACAACTTGTTGTGCAAGATAAGGAAATCTCAACCCGAGTTCTAATATATTTGGTCCAGAACGAGGCTTGCCGAGTTCTAGACCAAATATATTAGAACAAGGGTTGAGATTTCTTATCTGGCACTTCAAGTAGTGATTGATTCTATTTCTTGCACCAGAAAATACAATTTTTCAATTTAAAATCAATTTCAACTTATCGATACACCTCTGTTTTTGTTGATAAAATTTTGCGGGAAAAACAGCGTGTAGGCTGTCTTGCATAGGGAGATACAAGATGGAGATATCTTGCACTTCTCTTTTTATGGATCTGGGGTGCAAGAATAAGAGTTCACATGCTTGGTCACACCATATGTGGCAATAACATGGAGCAATCACACTTTTTCCAACACATGAGTGAAAATAACATCTGGTCTACACCATATGACATAGTGATACAATTATGTAGAGTACAGTCTCTTTGTTACGTTATTTATGACAGTGACAGCATCATCTATTCCAAACTCATTTGTAACATATAACCAACAAGAGATGAAGAGATCTAGTTCACACTCTCTGCCACATCATATGTGACCATGTGACAGAGTGGAAATACAATACAGACCAGTCGAAAGGTTAACACTAAGATAACGAAAGGAGTCAAGACTCGACTGTCGAGATATATATAAAAAGCGACATAAAAAGATACCAAAATAAGAGCTACCGATGATTTGGAACTAATCCATCAGCTTAGTGTTAAACTTTCGACATGACTCTACTGTAACATCTTTCACATCATATGTGACAGTGAAAATAACATCGGATAGATTTATGGCATAGTGATAATAACATCTAGGAACCGCGTGGCCTAGTGTTTAAGGCGTTGGACTCATGATTCGAAGGTCGTGGGTTCGATCCCTGGACCGAACGATGTGTTGTAGCCTTGAGCAAGACACTTAATTTCACGTTGTTCCAGTTCACTCAGCTGAAAAATAAATGAGTACCAGCAAAATGCTGGGGGTTAACCCTGCGATGGACCGGCGTCCCATCCAGGGGAGAGTCTTGTACTCTCAGTCGCTTAACGCCACCGAAACCGGGATAAGCTCCGGCCTGATGTGCCTAATGGTTTGGGACAGACTTTAACTTAACTTTATAATAACATCTAGTGCTTACTCTTACTTCCAACATATATATATAATACAGCTATCTTGTCATATGCAACAATGACATTAACATCAGGTCTACATAATTGTTGTCATGCCACGAAATATGTGACAAAGTTACTATAACACAGTATACATAATGACAAGCCGTTTATGTCGATGACAATAACATCTAGTGCATACTTTGACACATCATTCTTTATAGGGTGACATCAATATCTAGTCCATACTTTGTAACACCATACTTGACAGTGTGATATCAACATATTGTCGACACTTTGTTACACCATACTTGACAGAGTGACATCAACATCTAGTCCATACTTTGTCACACCATACTTGACAGTGTGACATCATCATCTAGTGCATACTTTGTTACACCATACTTCACAGTTCGACATCAACATCTAGTCCATACTTTGTCACGCCTTACATGACAGTGTGACATCAACATCTAGTCCATACTTTGTTACTCCTTACATGACAGTGTGACATCAACATCTAGTCCATACTTTGTAACACAATACTTGACAGTGTGACATCAACATCTAGTCCATACTTTGTCACATCTTACTTGACAGTGTGACATCAACATCTAGTCCATACTTTGTTACACCATACTTGACAGTGTGACATCAACATCTAATCCATACTTTGTTACTCCTTACATGACAGTGTGACATCAACATCTAGTCCATACTTTGTAACACAATACTTGACAGTGTGACATCAACATCTAGTCCATACTTTGTTACACCATACTTGACAGTGTGACATCAACATCTAATCCATACTTTGTAACACCATACTTGACAGTGTGATATCAACATATTGTCGACACTTTGTTACACCATACTTGACAGTGTGATATCAACATCTAATCCATACTTTGTAACACCATACTTGACAGTGTGATATCAACATATTGTCGACACTTTGTTACACCATACTTGACAGTGTGACATCAACATCTAATCCATACTTTGTTACACCTTACATGACAGTGTGACATCAACATCTAGTCCATACTTTGTTACACCATACTTGACAGTGTGGCATTAACATCTAGTCCATACTTTGTAACACAATACTTGACAGTGTGACATCAACATCTAGTCCATACTTTGTTACTCCATACTTTATTACACCTTACTTGACAGTGTGACATCAACATCTAGTCCATACTTTGTTACACCATACTTGACAGTGTGACATCAACATCTAGTCCATACTTTGTTACACCATACTTGACAGTGTGACATCAACATCTAGTCCATACTTTGTCACACCATACTTGACAGTGTGACATCAACATCTAGTCCATACTTTGTTACACCATACTTGACTGTGTGACATCAACATCTAGTCCATACTTTGTCACACCATACTTGACTGTGTGGCATCAACATCTAGTCCATACTTTGTAACACCATACTTGACAGTGTGACATCAACATCTAGTCCATACTTTGTTACACCATACATGACAGTGTGACATCAACATCTAGTCCATACTTTGTTACACCATACTTGACAGTGTGACATCAACATCTAGTCCATACTTTGTCACACCATACTTGACTGTGTGGCATCAACATCTAGTCCATACTTTGTAACACCATACTTGACAGTGTGACATCAACATCTAGTCCATACTTTGTTACACCATACATGACAGTGTGACATCAACATCTAGTCCATACTTTGTTACACCTTACTTGACAGTGTGACATTTACAGCTAGTCCATACTTTGTTACACCCTACTTGACAGTGTGACATCAACATCTTGTCCATATATTGTCACATCATACTTGACAGTGTCACCAACATCTATTTTGACAGTGTGACATCAACACCTAGTCCATACTTTTCAACACCATAATTGACAGTGTGACATCAACATCTAGTCCATACTTTGTTACACCATACTTGACAGTGTGACATGAACATCAAGTCCATACTTTTCAACACCATACTTGACAGTGTAACATCAACATCTAGTCCATACTTTGTAACACCATACTTGACAGTGTGACATCAACATCTAGTCCATACTTTGTTACACCTTACTTGACAGTGTGACATCAACATCTAGTCCATACTTTGTAACACCATACTTGACAGTGTGACATCAACATCTAGTCCATACTTTTTAACACCCTACTTGACAGTGTGACATCAACATCCTGTCCATATATTGTCACATCATACTTGACAGTGTCACCAACATCTATTTTGACAGTGTGACATCAACACCTAGTCCATACTTTTCAACACCATACTTGACAGTGTGACATCAACATCTAGTCCATACTTTGTTACACCATACTTGACATTGTGACATGAACATCAAGTCCATACTTTGTCACACCATACTTGACAGTGCGACATCAACATCTAGTCCATACTTTGTAACACCCTACTTGACAGTTTGACATCAACATCTAGTCTATACTTTGTTACACCATACTTGACAGTGTGGCATCAACATCTAGTCCATACTTTGTAACACCATACTTGACAGTGTGACATCAACATCTAGTCCATACTTTGTTACACCTTACATGACAGTGTGACATCAACATCTAGTCCATACTTTGTTGCACCTTACATGACAGTGTGACATCAACATCTAGTCCATACTTTGTTACAGCATACTTGACAGTGTGACATGAACATCAAGTCCATACTTTGTCACACCATACTTGACAGTGCGACATCAACATCTAGTCCATACTTTGTAACACCCTACTTGGCAGTTTGACATCAACATCTAGTCTATACTTTGACAGTGTGGCATCAACATCTAGTCCATACTTTGTAACACCATACTTGACAGTGTGACATCAACATCTAGTCCATACTTTGTTACACCTTACATGACAGTGTGACATCAACATCTAGTCCATACTTTGTTACACCATACTTGACAGTGTGATATGAACATCAAGTCCATACTTTGTCACACCATAATTGACAGTGCTACATCAACATCTAGTCCATACTTTGTAACACCATACTTGACAGAGTAACATCAACATCTACTCCATACTTTGCCACACCACACTTGACAGTGTCACATTTACCCTAGCCCATACCTTGTTATACCATACTTGACATAGTGACAGTGTGACATCAACATCTAGTCCATACTTTGTTACACCATACTTGGTAGTGTGACATCAACGTCTAGTCCATACTTTGTAACACCATACTTGACGTGTGACACCAACATCTAGTCCATACTTTGTTACACCATACTTGGTAGTGTGACATCAACGTCTAGTCCATACTTTGTAACACCATACTTGACGTGTGACACCAACATCTAGTCCATACTTTGTTACACCATACTTGACAGTGTGACATCAACATCTAGTCTATACTTTGTTACACCATACTTGACAGAGTTACATCAACATCTAGTCCATACTTTGTCACACCATACTTGACAGTGTCACATTTACTGTAGCCCATACCTTGTTATACCATACTTGACATAGTGACAGTGTGACATCAACATCTAGTCCATACTTTGTAACACCATACTTGACAGTATGACATCAACATCTAGTCCATACTTTGTTACACAATACTTGAAAGTGTGACATCAACATCTAGTCCATACATTGCTACACCATACTTCACAATGTGACATCAACATCTAGTCCATACTTTGTTACTCCATACATGACAGTCTGACATCAACATCAAGTCCGTACTTTGTCACATCATACTTGTCAATAAGACACCAACATCTAGTCCATACTTTGTCACACCATACTTGACAGTGTGACATCAACATCTAGTTCATACTTTGTTACACCATACTTGTCAATTAGACATCAACATCTAGTCCATACTTTGTCACACCATACTTGGCAGTGTGACATCAACATCTAGTCCATACTTTGTCACACCATACTTGACAGAGTGACATCAACATCTAGTCCATGCTTTGTAACACCATACTTGACAGAGTGACATCAACATCTAGTCCATACTTTGTTACACCATACTTGACAGTGTGACATCAACATCTAGTCCATGCTTTGTAACACCATACTTGACAGAGTAACATCAACATCTAGTCCATACTTTGTCACACCATACTTGACAGTGAGACATCAACATCTAGTCCATGCTTTGTTACACCATACTTGGTAGTGTGACATCAACATCTAGTCCATACTTTGTCACACCATACTTGGCAGTGTGACATCAACATCTAGTCCATACTTTGTCACACCATACTTGACAGTGTGGCATCAACATCTAGTCCATGCTTTGTAACACCATACTTGACAGAGTGACATCAACATCTAGTCCATACTTTGTCACACCATACTTGACAGTGAGACATCAACATCTAGTCCATGCTTTGTTACACCATACTTGGTAGTGTGACATCAACATCTAGTCCATACTTTGTCACACCATACTTGGCAGTGTGACATCAACATCTCGTCCATACTTTGTCACACCATACTTGACAGAGTGACATCAACATCTAGTCCATGCTTTGTAACACCATACTTGACAGAGTGACATCAACATCTAGTCCATACTTTGTCACACCATACTTGACAGTGAGACATCAACATCTAGTCCATGCTTTGTTACACCATACTTGGTAGTGTGACATCAACATCTAGTCCATACTTTGTCACACCATACTTGGCAGTGTGACATCAACATCTAGTCCATACTTTGTCACACCATACTTGGCAGTGTGACATCAACATCTAGTCCATACTTTGTTACACCATACTTGACAGAGTGACATCAACATCTAGTCCATGCTTTGTAACACCATACTTGACAGAGTGACATCAACATCTAGTCCATGCTTTGTAACACCATACTTGACAGAGTGACATCAACATGTAGTCCATACTTTGTCACACCATACTTGACAGAGTGACATCAACATCTAGTCCATGCTTTGTACACCATACTTGACAGAGTGACATCACATCTAGTCCATACTTTGTCACACCATACTTGACAGTGTCACATTTACCCTAGCCCATACCTTATTATACTATACTTGACATAGTGACAGTGTGACATCAACATCTAGTCCATGCTTTGTAACACCATACTTGACAGAGTGACATCAACATCTAGTCCATACTTTGTAACACCATACTTGACAGTGTGACATCAACATCTAGTCCATGCTTTGTAACACCATACTTGACAGTGTGACATCAACATCTAGTCCATGCTTTGTAACACAATACTTGACAGTGTGACATCAACATCTAGTCCATACTTTGTTACACCATACTTGGTAGTGTGACATCAACATCTAGTCTATACTTTGTTACACCATACTTGACAGAGTTACATCAACATCTAGTCCATACTTTGTCACACCATACTTGACAGTGTCACATTTACTGTAGCCCATACCTTGTTATACCATACTTGACATAGTGACAGTGTGACATCAACATCTAGTCCATACTTTGTAACACCATACTTGACAGTATGACATCAACATCTAGTCCATACTTTGTTACACAATACTTGAAAGTGTGACATCAACTCTAGTCCATACATTGCTACACCATACTTCACAATGTGACATCAACATCTAGTCCATACTTTGTTACTCCATACATGACAGTCTGACATCAACATCAAGTCCGTACTTTGTCACATCATACTTGTCAATAAGACACCAACATCTAGTCCATACTTTGTCACACCATACTTGACAGTGTGACATCAACATCTAGTTCATACTTTGTTACACCATACTTGTCAATTAGACATCAACATCTAGTCCATACTTTGTCACACCATACTTGGCAGTGTGACATCAACATCTAGTCCATACTTTGTCACACCATACTTGACAGAGTGACATCAACATCTAGTCCATGCTTTGTAACACCATACTTGACAGAGTGACATCAACATCTAGTCCATACTTTGTTACACCATACTTGACAGTGTGACATCACATCTAGTCCATGCTTTGTAACACATACTTGACAGAGTGACATCAACATCTAGTCCATACTTTGTCACACATACTTGACAGTGAGACATCAACATCTAGTCCATGCTTTGTTACACCATACTTGGTAGTGTGACATCAACATCTAGTCCATACTTTGTCACACCATACTTGGCAGTGTGACATCAACATCTAGTCCATACTTTTCACACATACTTGACAGTGTGGCATCAACATCTAGTCCATGCTTTGTAACACCATACTTGACAGAGTGACCTCAACATCTAGTCCATACTTTGTCCACCATACTTGACAGTGAGACATCAACATCTAGTCCATGCTTTGTTACACCATACTTGGTAGTGTGACATCAACATCTAGTCCATACTTTGTCACACCATACTTGGCAGTGTGACATCAACATCTCGTCCATACTTTGTCACACCATACTTGACAGAGTGGACATCAACATCTAGTCCATGCTTTGTAACACCATACTTGACAGAGTGACATCAACATCTAGTCCATACTTGTGTCACACCATACTTGACAGTGAACATCAACATCTAGTCCATGCTTTGTTACACCATACTTGGTAGTGTGACATCAACATCTAGTCCATACTTTGTCACACCATACTTGGCAGTGTGACATCAACATCTAGTCCATACTTTGTCACACCATACTGGCAGTGTGACATCAACATCTAGTCCATACTTTGTTACACCATACTTGACAGAGTGACATCAACATCTAGTCCATGCTTTGTAACACCATACTTGACAGAGTGACATCAACATCTAGTCCATGCTTTGTAACACCATACTTGACAGAGTGACATCAACATGTAGTCCATACTTTGTCACACCATACTTGACAGAGTGACATCAACATCTAGTCCATGCTTTGTAACACCATACTTGACAGAGTGACATCAACATCTAGTCCATACTTTGTCACACCATACTTGACAGTGTCACATTTACCCTAGCCCATACCTTATTATACTATACTTGACATAGTGACAGTGTGACATCAACATCTAGTCCATGCTTTGTAACACCATACTTGACAGAGTGACATCAACATCTAGTCCATACTTTGTAACACCATACTTGACAGTGTGACATCAACATCTAGTCCATGCTTTGTAACACCATACTTGACAGTGTGACATCAACATCTAGTCCATGCTTTGTAACACAATACTTGACAGTGTGACATCAACATCTAGTCCATACTTTGTTACACCATACTTGGTAGTGTGACATCAACGTCTAGTCCATACTTTGTAACACCATACTTGACAGAGTGACATCAACATCTAGTCCATGCTTTGTAACACCATACTTGACAGAGTGACATCAACATCTAGTCCATACTTTGTCACACCATACTTGACAATGTCACATTTACCCTAGCCCATACCTTGTTATACCATACTTGACATAGTGACAGTGTGACATCAACATCTAGTCCATGCTTTGTAACACCATACTTGACAGAGTGACATCAACATCTAGTCCATACTTTGTCACACCATACTTGACAGTGTCACATTTACCCTAGCCCATACCTTGTTATACCATACTTGACATAGTGACAGTGTGACATCAACATCTAGTCCATACTTTGTCACACCATACTTGGCAGTGTGACATCAACATCTAGTCCATACTTTGTCACACCATACTTGACAGTGTGACATCAACATCTAGTCCATGCTTTGTAACACCATACTTGACAGTGTGACATCAACATCTAGTCCATGCTTTGTAACACAATACTTGACAGTGTGACATCAACATCTAGTCCATACTTTGTTACACCATACTTGGTAGTGTGACATCAACGTCTAGTCCATACTTTGTAACACCATACTTGACAGTGTGACACCAACATCTAGTCCATACTTTGTTACACCATACTTGACAGTGTGACATGAACATCAAGTCCGTACTTTGTCACATCATACTTGTCAATGAGATACCAACATCTAGTCCATACTTTGTCACACCATACTTGACAGTGTGACATCAACATCTAGTCCATACTTTGTCACCCATACTTGACAGTGTCACATTTACCCTAGCCCATACCTTGTTATACCATACTTGACATAGTGACAGTATGACATCAACATCTAGTCCATACTTTGTAACACCATACTTGACAGTGTGACATCAACATCTAGTCCATACTTTGTAGCACCATACTTGACAGTGTGACATCAACATCTAGTCCATCTTGTCATATCGTACTTGACAGTGTGACATAAACATCTAGTCCATACTTTGTCACATCATACTTGACAGTGTGACATCAACATCTACTCCATACTTAGTCACACCATACTTGCAGTGTGACTTCAACATCTTGTCCATACTTTGTCACACTATACTTGACAGTGAGACATCAACATCTAGTCCATACTTTGTGACATCGTACTGACAGTGTCCACATTAACGGTAAACCCCTAGCCCATGCCTTGTTATACCATACTTGAGTGACATTGTGGCATCAACATCTACTCCCATATTTTTATACTATACATCATCTTAACATCGACATCTGTGTGACAAAATTCCACAGAGTGAAAATAACATCTAGTCTATCTTTTGCGACAATCAGAAAATATCAAGTATTCGCTCTTGTGACTTTTCAACACCAATATACAAGTTTGTAGACATGACACTCTTATTAGTTCACTAATCACTTTTCTCCACTTATTTCTTTTGTGGAGAAGATTTGTTTCACTGTATAAAACTATTACTCATTTCTAACTTTCTCTTAGAAATAATGATCGTTGTCCTAGATTTAATTAGCATGTCACTGATTCTCACAGTAGACATACGCCACTTTATAATATGAAGTCATCAATTGCTCTCGCTTTATACATAGAGAGTAGACATGACTCCTATATGTTACATGGGTTTTAAAGTAGCGTAGGTCTACATGGTTGTCTATCGCTTGTTTCCCTATTAAATTCTCTTATAGAGTAGGTAGAAAAGTCCCACTCTCTATATTTTTACTTGTTTTTCATTCTGAATGTCATTGTCATAAAAATATCAAAGAATGTAACCAGTTTCAAGATAATATCATACAACATCCATGTGATACAAAAACTACAATTTTTTATACACGACGATTTTGCTTTCCGTACACTTCCTAGTGTTCTTTCGTTTCGGGGTTTAGTCATGTAAAAGTTAGTTTTCGCGCCAAAATACAAACTTTACATTCGGAATCCTAATTAAATAGGGAGATACGATGTTGCCCGAAGTGTACCGAATGAACCTTGGAACAATTTAATTACGTCATGCGATATGACGTCATAGTCGTCACTAGGTTTACAGATGGCGGGTTGCTTCTTTGTGTTTACATTGATGTAAATAATTTCAATTTCAATGTCTGCTAGAAAATCCAGATCTGAGGAGACTCGGGATAAGGTATGTCAGTTAAGATGCATTTATCCCGGGGCTAATTTAAGATGCGTTTTATTCCCTGGCTTATTTCAATTTATTACAGAATATTTTAAAAGTTTTCCTCGTCCCCCGCGGATTCGAGGTCATCACAGCTTAGCCTGGTTAATGATAATGGGATTCTGATTATTTTTCGTTATTATGCCTTTTGTTGTTACGGTAGGTGTTGCTTTATTTTACAGGAAGAGGGTCGCCTTAAGCGTAGAAAACTATCCGCAAACAGAGTGAGAACGGCAGAAAATTGCTTGAGCAATGGCACCAAAGGTGAAACAAAACAACGCTCCTCCAAACAACAGAGAAATGGAGGCAATAAGAGGGAAGACAACAAAAAGTCCCGATCTAGTAGCTTCTTGCCAAAGATAAATCCAAATGGAAATAGAGGCACCGTTGAAAGTAAGTGTATTGAATTATTTAATTAAAAGTCAAAGTGGGTGTTACAGTTATAAGCAGGGATGAAGCTTTACTGCTTTGAGTAAGGGGCCCAGGTCCTCAGCTTACTTCAGAAAAGAATTTGTAATAGTAATATCCTTGATAAATAGGTAAAATGTTTAAACCCTTAGGGGGTCAGACTTATTTTGGGAAGCCATGGGATATTGGACCCCTTCTAATCTTAAATCCTGTTTATAATGTTCACAAAGTTGCCTGCTGCATGTGATTTTTGACTAAACATAAGCATGAAATCTTTTACAAAATATTTCTTAGCCTATATTAGAATGGACTATATGGTACATGTATAATCATCATATAATGAATGTCTACAGTGGTGCGTGGAGGTTAAGTCAAAAGTCAAGGTCAAATTTTAATGTCAGCTGCACAACTCTGCTTTTCCTACTTTCACATAGTAACATACTGCACAGTAAAACAGAGTATTCCCATAAATATACTGGTATATACAATTAAACATAAAAACTTGTTAAAAACTAGTTCAGTGGTTTCTGAGCATTGATAAAGACCCATCCTTTTCTGACTTGAACATATCTAGGGTGGTGGTATGGATGGTTTGTACTGAAAGGCTATTCCAGCTTCTTGTGGACTGTGGCAGCAAGGACATCTGGTATGTGCTGGTCCTTATATGTGGCACCATAAACTTCTAGTTCTTGAAGCTGGAATTGCTACCAAGTCTTGTACTTGCATCATGATGACAGCAGCTCTTTCTCTTCTATTGTGAAGAGGTTCCCATTTTAGGTCGACAAGCGTAGATGCAACTCTCTCCTCTGTTATATTTGTGAAGTGTAACTCTAGCAGCCCTCCACTAGATCAATTCCAACTGCTTGACATGGATCTTCATGTTTGGACTCCATGCTGTTGATGCATATTCCAGTGTTGTATGCACAAGTGTAGTGCAGCACTTGGCATTTACAGATGTTTGACAGTCGCTCTACTGTTTGGTTTGGCTTTTCCAGAGAAAGCAAGAACTCCAATATCTCAGCGTCCGACCATGCAGTGGCTTTCATGTCTCAGTAACCCCAAGGGGCAAAGCGGTGGGAGTTCAAGTTAGACTTTATTCAAAGATGTCATTCCTACTCAAAATATTATTCATGCCCAGCTAATTAAAATTGATTAATAATTAAAATTTGGTGCTGCAATAATTATCAGTACCCCTTAATTCATAATGAATGATATTATGTTTTGTGCAACTAGTCCCGGGATATATTATGAACAGGTGGTCTTAATTTAAAGTCTGTTGCCATTAGTGTTGATATTTAACCCCTATCTTTCTTCAGAATTTATAATAGCAAATTGTTTGATTTTTTTCAGTGCGCGGTGTAAATGATCTTGCCTGGCCACATGAGCCCAGAGTCCTCAAAAAGGGTGAAAAGCCCAAGAAGAAGCATGTTGAATCATACCTGGATACATATTATGATAGCAAGAATGGGGAACCCAAAAAAGATGGGGTCAATCTTCCTGACATCGAGGATAAAAAAGGCACTGTAGCCCGCCACCAGCGCACTATTGGCAAGTCTAAGACCAAAGAAATTGTCAAATTGGATGTTTTTGACAATGGCGTTGACCCAGTCAAAGGCAAATTCGAGAAACCCATCGCACTTGAAGTAAGTACAAAATCTTGTTTTTATATGCATGTATTGTTAGTTTCTGTAGTTGCCCATAAATGTCGCCCATGATTGACTTATGTTTATTGAGTAATTGATTGGTTGACCGAAGTATTACCCGATTCTGGTTGATTGATGAAATATGATTACTAGTACTTGCACACTAGCTTAATTTCAGTGGATTGATGCTTGTTGATTGGTTGGTTATTTGCTTGTTAGCTTGATTGATTAGGGCAATCTTAGTATGTTGATTGATTGATTGATTGATTAACTGATTGATTAACTGATTGATTGGTGTGTTCAGGAATATGTAAGTTATACATATGGCAGAACAATTTGTCATGTTTTTCAAAAGTTTCAAAATTGACTCGGCTAGATAATGAACTCACAACCTTCTTAGAAACTGAAGCAGTGATATCGGTTGCTACAGAAACACTTCACCAGGAAACAAGTAAGTTTTTATTAGTTTTAAGGTCTGTAAGAAAAATAATGGTGGCAATTTTCAGTAACCCTGTGTATCCTTTTTTTTAATTTTACAATAGTTGCCAGCTATCAGTGGACAAAAAGGAAAAACATCTCCACGTACAACTCCAATCTCCCCAACCCCTCCAGCTGCAGGGAGCCCAACAAGAAGCCGCTCCCGCAAATTGAAATTCCCACCACTCAATTAGATTATACCAAACAGAAGAATACAGTTGCTTCTACAGTTGCTCAGATCATCTCCACTGTTTAATATACATATTTATTTTTGTTATTGTTTAAAACGTTATTGTTATCAATATATTGTATTGTTACTATTTTTTCATAGTTTTCAAAATGGGCAAATTGCAATATACTATAGTTTTACAGAGTTTAAAAAATCATGTGTCTATTTTCAGATGTGTAAAAAATTAGTGCTACCTTGTTTGTTGATGAACCTTTTCCAGTATCTTTCTCTCTATCAAGATGTTTTTTTTGGAAGAACTAAGAGAAGTTCGAAAAAATTATCATTTGGATGTACATTTTTTTTGGAAGAACTTAAAAAAGTTTAAAGAATATTATCATTTAGATGTACACTTTTTTTTTGGAAGAACTTAAAAAAGTTGAAAAAGTTAAATAATTTGAATGTACAAATTCATAAAGTGGAGACTTTCTTATTGCTCTCTACTTAGAAGAAATTTCCATTTTTTTGTGAAGTTAAAAAATTAGAAATGATTGTTTTTTGTTTCCAAACATCTCAAATTTTTTGGTTATTTACATCTACCCCATGTGGGTTAAAGATTTTACTAAAACAAATTGTCATGATTGTATTTTTAAAAAAATGTTCAACAGATTATGTCATCTCAGTCTATGATATATTTATGTATTTACCATTGCAAATATGTTTAACAACTTGCATGTTTCAGTGTTATTATTGAAGGTACCTTTTTCAGTTTTGTAATACTTTTATATTTCATACTAAGTATTAATTTATCAACACATTTTACATATTTTTATCTGTTATACAATTGCTCCACTTTTGTGCAATTATTATTTATAAATCTTACTTTTTTCTCATTAAATGCAGCATCATTATTTTATAAATGTAATAAATTTTAAGCATTCTACAGTTTATAATCTTTGTCAAGTCTACAGAAAAGTAGTTGAAACATCTCAAAATTCAAAACAAGTGTATGAAGGAAAGTTGAAAATAGTGTAAAACCTGCAGTTGTAAAAGTGTAAAAAATACTGCATAATATTAAAATGTTTGATTTTAGAAGATTTTACTCATAATTAGAAAAGGAAACAAAATGTTAGTGAACAGTTTAGTTCACAATTGCAAATAGATTTATTGAAACCAAGGGCATATTATACCATGTCATCTAAAAAGTAAAAATTACAAAAAATAGTCCTTTTTTTTTTATTAAACTGATATTATTTTGCTCTCAATTTTTTCAAAGAGAAATGTAATCTTCATATCACAACAAATGAGATTTTATGATGCACTGTAATGACTTTGATAGAAGTCCAAATATTTACACCTGCCTGAATGAAACTTCTGCAGATTAGCATTAGGTATTTCCTCCATGTCTTTGATACAAGAAGTCCAGATATTTACACCTCTCTCATTGAAACTTCTGCAGATTAGCATTAGGTATTTCTTCCATGTCATTGATACAACAAGTCCAGATATTTACACCTCTCTCATTGAAACTTCTGCAGATTAGCATTAGGTATTTCTTCCATGTCATTGATACAAGAAGTCCAGATATTTACACCTCTCTCATTGAAACTTCTGCAGATTAGCATTAGGTATTTCTTCCATGTCATTGATACAAGAAGTCCAGATATTTACACTTCTCTCATTGAAACTTCTGCAGATTAGCATTAGGTATTTCTTCCATGTCATTGATACAAGAAGTCCAGATATTTACACCTCTCTCATTGAAACTTCTGCAGATTAGCATTAGGTATTTCCTCCATGTCATTGATACAAGAAGTCCAGATATTTACACCTCTCTCATTGAAACTTCTGCAGATTAGCATTAGGTATTTCTTCCATGTCATTGATACAACAAGTCCAGATATTTACACCTTTCTGATTGAAACTTCTGCAGATTAGCATTAGGTATTTTCTCTATTTATATTCCATAAATATATGGCAGTTATAAACCCCCATGCTTCTGTGCTTTTCAAGTTTTATTTGATCAAAATTTATTCATCAATACTTGCAGCAGATGCATTATTCTTATAAATTTTCCCAAAGGGATATTTACACCTCTGATTGAAACAACTGCAGATTAGCATTAGGTGTTTCCTTCTCATATTTCATGAATATATGGCAATTACAAACCCTTTTTACTCCGTGATTTCTAAGTTTTATTTGATCAAAATTTATTCATCAATATTTGCAGTAAATGAATAAATCTTATAAATTTTCCCAAAAAGCCCTACTGAACATTTTTTGGTCCATCCAGATCACAAATTTTATTTTTGTTCTTGGATTGTTTAGTTCACCATCATTGCCACAGGATGTAAACATTTAAATGTGTACCTGAATGTACCAGTTAAAAATTAATTATGTATTTTTTCCAACTTCAAAATTTTCCTTTTTAAATTGAACTCGAACCATCAAATCTTTAAAGTTTATTTTGTTTCCTTGACTAAACTTTCTATCTTATTCCAAATTATATTTCTTTTTAACTCATAAGAGCTATTGTTATGGTTATCGTCTGTCATGTGCCATGTGTCATCTGTCTTTCACTCTCTGAAAATTTGTGGCATCACCATAGTGACCAAAAGTTCATCACTAGGTCACAGTGCGAAACAACCTTAAGAATATCCTCTTCTCCAAAATAATTGATTAGAAGAAAATTTTAGTGCATTCTTTGGATTCTGTAATATCTCAAATCTACACTTTAATCATTTCAAGAAATCTCCCAGAAAAGTGGGTTGCATGTTTTTTTTGCATTAATTGTGCAAATTTTGTTAATTGCTATATCTTGATTAAAAGAAAAAAGTTATAGCACCGGGGTGGGAGGTCAATTTGGATGTTTTCTTGATATTCTCTTCAAAATAGGTCAAGGTCAAAAGTCAAGGTCATGGTATAGATTTTTATCTTTGTAGTTTTTCTATTACATATAAAGCTATTTTTGAATCTATTTCAATGTAGTTTTAATCTTTTTAACACCATGAACATGAAACCATGGTCAAAGGTCAGAATCCTGACCTTATGTCCTTATTTCAGAAAATGGTGTTAAAGTGCTCTAAATTGACTATATGTAAAGTCAGTTTTAGAATTATAATTCAACCAACTTTGGTTCAAAGCATCCCTGGGGCAATGCCTATTAAGTTTGTTCACATAATCTCCATAGTGGCCAAAAGTAGGTCACCGGATCACAGTGAATCAAAAACTTAAATTCCTCCTCCAAGAGTTCATTGACTGGAGGAGAATTCTGATGTGATACTAAGATTCTGTAGAGTCTTAAGCCTATGGTTTTTTTACTTTGTGTAAATGCTTTATCTTCACTATATGTGAAGATAATGTAAGCTTCCACCTTAACGATTGCTTCATTGAAACCTATAATTTGAATTTATCCAAATTTGGTATGAAGCATCTCTAGGGAAATGCCTTTTTTGTAAGTTCACAACATCCTCATAGTGACAAAAAGTAGGTCACTGGATCCCTTTTAAATCCCCTTCTCTGAAATCAATAATAAGAGGAGAATTCTGATGTGATACTTGGATTCTGTAGAGTCTCAAGTCTGAAGTTAATTGTGTTAAATTTCCGGGGGGAAACTTGGATTTTATGAAAATTGTCTTTTAAAATACTGCGGGAGATAATGTTCTTGGGTGAGCAATAAGGTCTTAAGGTCATTTTGCTGGTTTTTTTAAATTGTATCATCACCACAAAATGTAAAATTAAAGATTCAATTCCTTTGTCACAATTAACATCTGTGGAAAGCAAAAACTTGATTTTTTTTCTAAATTTTTCTGTTAAATTTTTACTGAGGAGGTAGGGTGGGTTGTTGAAATTTTGGATAAATTATCATATCAAATATTGTTTACTCAGTAGTATGATTCATGGCAAATTAAAAATTATTTTTTCATTATTTTGGATTTTACATAATCTTACGGGATACAAACTATTCGGAATTTAGCAGTTTTTCTAAATTATGAGCCAATTATTCTTTAAATGGGGCAGACTCAATCACAAAACTTTTAATATCTATGGAGGAGGGGGACTACCCAAATTTTATCCTTTAAAAACACTTCATAATCATTGGTATAATATTCGGCCATTTAGCTAATTGGGAATGCCAAAAAAGGAGCAGTGATTTTTGGATAGTAACTGGGTTGGTTTTTTTCCATTCCACTTCTAACCATTCGGACCTTGTTTCATGATTACTCTGTATTTGGTAAGATATGGATCACAAAATAATATAAAAAAAAAAAAAAAATAATAAGCTTACCAAATACCGAGTAATCATTATAAAATTCATATTCATTTATATTTCATTGGATATTTTTCAGGATTTTAATTTTCAAAATATTTTTTGATTCTTTTTCAAATTTTACTGTGCAAGTCAAAAATTTATCTTAGGAGTGGAATTTTTCGAAACTTTTCTTGGGTTCATATTTTGCTGTCAATTGTGCATGTCAAAATTTTATGTTCAGTTCAGTCCAATTGTGACTTCAAAGCACATGAATGGTTGTAGATTTTTCAGTACGTGGTATAAACTGATCACAAAAAAAAAAAAAAAAAAAAAATATTTTTATACCAAATACTGATTAATCTTAATCATTCATGGAAATTCAAATATTTTTGGGGGCGTTATTTTTCAGTATTTCTAAAATATTTGGGAATCATTTTGAATGAAAATGTATTATTGACATTTAAATATTCATAATTATACAGTATATGGTACAACTAGATCACAAAATAAAAAAAAATATAAAAAAAACCCTGTACCATATAATGAATAACTATGAATCCTAATTTTTTGGGGTATTTTATGGGTATAGTATTTTGACATATTTGCCAATTGTACATTGCAAATAGGGATATTCTTCAGTCAAACTTTGTCAAATTCGAATCTAGCTAATCAAAATTTGTTGGGGATTTTCTTGGTTAATATTCATGTTACTACTCCTATTTTTGCATTACCCCAATTGTGCCAGGGCAAAAAGGGGAATGGTAAAATTTTCAGTGATTTAGCTGTTCTAAACCATGTATCATGCTGAATATACAATATTTGGTATGAAATTGATCACAAATTGTTTTGGGTTATTCAAAAAGAAAACTAAAAAACTGCAACATCTAGTTTTAATTTTTGAACTTAAAATTTCTTTTTGAAAATTTTAATTGTAAATTTTTGTTTTGGATTGTTCAAAAACTTTGAAATTTAAAATTTTTGAAACTATTTTTTTTTGTTTTGATTTGAATCACACATTTTTCTGGCTGCAACATCTAGCCTTAAAGAGTTTTTACATTTTAAATTTTGAGATTTTATTTTTTTTGAAAAATTTCAATTTTACATTTTTGTGGTGATGAACAAAATCTAGTCTAAAAGAGAAATCTAATATAGTTTTGTTTTTGGTTTAGGAAAGATGTCGATAGTATTAGAATTTTCATTCATAAACTTAATTTTTTTCATTTTGATCCACTTTAAATGGTACATTTTGTGGCATTACACAAACCAGGTAGAAATTTAAATTTAATAACTTTTGAATTTTTCTAACAGAGCAAAAAACCACAAAAATTAAAATTTTTGAACTTATCAGTATTTTTTTAAATTCATGCAATATGTTTTTGTGGCTAAAAACCAAACCATGCCTAGAAAGAGATATGTATATTTTTAATTTTAAAAAGGCAAAATTTAATTTTTTTTAAAAGTAAATGATACTTTTGCTTTTTACTTTCGTCCACAACTTCCCCAAAAAGCTCTTCTTCTTTCAGTTAATACCTAATCTAGTCAAGAAGCTTGTCATTCCACATTCCTTTTCTCAGTTAATACCTAATCTAGTCCAAAAGTTTGTCATTTAGCTCTTCTTTTCTCATTTAATACCTAATCTAGTCCAGAAGTTTGTCATTCAGCTCTTCTTTTCTCAGTTAATACCTAATCTAGTCCAAAAGTTTGTCATTTAGCTCTTCTTTTCTCAGTTAATACCTAATCTAGTCCAGAAGTTTGTCATTTAGCTCTTCTTTTCTCAGTTAATACCTAATCTAGTCCAAAAGTTTGTCATTCAGCTCTTCTTTTTCTCCGTTAATACCTAATCTAGTCCAGAAGTTTGTCATTTAGCTCTTCTTTTCTCAGTTAATACCTAATCTAGTCCAAAAGTATGTCATTCAGCTCTTCTTTTTTCAGTTAATACCTAATCTAGTCCAGAAGTTTGTCATTTAGCTCTTCTTTTCTCAGTTAATACCTAATCTAGTCCAGAAGTTTGTCATTCAGCTCTTCTTTTCTCCGTTAATACCTAATCTAGTCCAGAAGTTTCATTAACACTCTAGTCAAAATATTTTTGTATACATTTAATATTTTACCACTCCTATACAAGTTTTCATATAATTTTGTATTTTTCTTTCTCATATTTTATATTTAACATTTACAAGCTTAAAATCTTGTTGTACTCAAATGTCTCTCCCATACTTCATGATTATGAGGAGTACAAGTTCTTATATTTTTAAACTGAGCATACCAACTGCCTTGCAAAATTTTTCTTTTCACATTTTTTGGAAAAAATCAATTAATTTCTTCAATTTAGAATTTTAATTTTACAAAAAGCCAAAATTTTATGATATATTTTTTACACATTTCCATCCATATTATATATCATACCAACTGCCTTGCAAAATTTTTCTTTTTACATTTTTTGGAAAAAATCAATTAATTTCTTCAATTTAGAATTTTAATTTTACAAAAAGCCAAAATTTTACGATATATTTTTTACACATTTCCATCCATATTATATCCACAAACTTAAAAAAAAAAAAAAAAAAAAATAAAAAAAAAAATAGATATACATTATTGTATATTTTTATTCTTCTTGTTATAATGGTATACAAAGTGATATTTACATTTTTTCACTTTTCATGTTATGCACTTCCCGGCCGGGAAGATGCAAAAGGGATCAAGTCAAAGCTGTGATATAATATATATAGAGAGTATATATTTTTGTACGGGTTATTTTCCGTGGAGCTTTTTCCACAAAGGTGAAGATGTTGATTTTGTATTTTTAGATAATGTTGATGGCATTTTGATGCAAATGGATATATTGAGCATAATAGTGTGTCTATTGTGGAACTTTTTCCACTAAGGTTAAGATGTTGATTTTGTATTTTTAAATAATGTTGATGGCATTTTTATGCAATATTGAGTATAATAATAGTAGTGTGTCTACTTTCTCCTTTTTTTGGCTGTAACATAGAATGATTTAAATAATTATTGTATATATTGTGATTAATAATATAATTATATAACGAAAATGAGTTCAAAGCTCTCATCAAAAGCGTGTAAGGAGAATAAAATGCAAATGTTAATGTATTATTGTACTCTGTTCTATGATTTTCATGGACTTTACATGTTTGCATTTCTGGAACACCCGATCTTATATCGGCATCCTCCAATGTTTTGGAGCATCTGCATGGCCTGGTCTTAGAACATGCATGGTCTTAGAACTCAGATGGGTAATGTTTGTCTCCATTTCCTTGAGCGCCTGATGTAAATTCTCATTCCTTGTTTGTTATTTCACTTATATCCAGATGTCACCAGGTTCAGATAAGTTGCAGACATTTATACCTATGTAGATATGCTTACCGTATGTCAATAAGAAGTTGAAGTTTCAAAGTACTGAAGAACCATTGAGCTTAACATTTGAATACTAAGTACTTGGCATAAAATATTCAGAACATATTTTCAAGTCTTGGTTAGACTCCACAGACATTTAGACCCCTAATTTTATGGAAATGAACATGACTGTTGCAGTTCAATTCAATGTATTTGACCAACTTTTAAAACATGTACACAAATCTATTCTGTCAGAGACTGTGTGTTTAACTGTGTGACATTCAAAATCAAGAATTCATTAACTTATTTTAAATTTTAACCTGACCTAGCTTGGTCACACTGTATGGATTTCCAGGAAACAGCAGCTGATCCTGTGATCATATAATTATAGTGTGTTCTGCAACTTGTGTTTGCCAAAAAATTTCTGCAGTACTTCATTCCACAGCAGTAGATTAGTTTGGTGTGTTTGCCTGTCACATTGAGTGCACATGTCCTCAAGTAAACATAAGACTAGTGTGACATGTCCTCACTTTTTGGACCACCCACCTGATTTCATAGCAGCAGAAGATGACTGTGACATGTTAGTTCTGACCTATAGGAGGACATTGTCATCTGGAGCACTCAATTTGAAGGCAAAAGATTAGTGTGGCATGTTTGTCCAAAGTTACCTTTTGGACCACCTAGCCTAAGTTTCACAATCATTTCTTACAAAGATTTTCAGAGTCTTAATTTTAGCCAATTTTGGAATTCTTTTTTTGAACTATGAATTAACATATTGACAAGAGTAATACAGATGTTACAAGTTTGAAGTAATCTTCAAATTGACACCTGGAAGTTCTGAATACCTTATTAAATAACTATAAACAAAATTATGAAGATTTCAAATTTGCCAGATTTAAGCTAAGGTAAACCTTAGTAAAGGAATGATTGCGAAACTGGGGCATGATCTCAAAGCAACAGAAGTCCTCACCTTCTGACCACCTGATTTCTCAGCAGCAGATGACAGACTGTGGCATATTGGTCCACGTTTTAAAGCACCTGACTTCAAGGCAAAAGAAGATTAGTGTGGCATGTTTGCCCTGACCTTAAGAAACATCTGATCTCAAGGCAACAGAAAATAAGTCCACCTGATTTCCCATGCAGAAGCAGATGACAGACAGAGCATGTTGTTCTCACCTTTTGGGGTACCTCATTTCAAGACAAAAGAAGATTGGTATGGCATGTTTGTCCTGACCTTTGGAAACATCTGATCTCAAGGCAACAGAAAATAAGTCCTTCCCTTTTGGACCACCTGATTTCCTAGAAGCAGAAGATGACTGTGACATGTTAGTCCTGTCCTTTGGGAGGACATTGTCATATGGAACACTCAATTTGAAGGGAAAATATTAGTGTGGTATTTTTTTCCTTACCTTTTGGGATTAATTGATTAGATGGGATTTTACGTCCCAGTCAAGAATATTTCACTTATATTGATATGTCACCTGTTATAGGTACTGTGGCAAGACTTTTTAACTTTGCAGTGCATTCAGGACAATGTGCAGATGTGCAGGGAAGGTTATTTAATAAACCATGCATGTCATGACTAGGGCATAGGTTTTAAGGTCTCTTCCAACATGTCCAAAGGACCTTCTGAATCCCAAAGTGCTTGGCGAAAGAACACTCATTACCTATATTCAAGTTTTGGTCAGAACCATGTTGGGGTTTGAACACATGACCACCCACATTCTACCAACTAAGCTAATTACTTTTTCGGAGCTCCTGGCTATAATTTCATAATCATTCCTTAACTAAGATTTTCCTAAACTTATATCTGGCAAATGTTCACAATTTTTGGTAACACATAAAAACTTTCAACAAAATTAAAATATAAATTGATGAATAGCTGGAAAACAAAATTATTCAGATTTCAAATTTGTCAGATTTACCCCAAGTTAAGGCAAATCTTAGTTAAGGGATGGTGAAACCATGGCATAATATCATAATATCAAGGCAACAAAGCACCAGGCACCTGAATGACTCCCCTGCATTACATGACTGGCATGTTGGTTCTTTGTGAATCTGATTTCAAAGCAACTCAATATGCCTGATCCTCCTGCCGAAAATTAATGTGACATGTTAAAGAGCATCTAATCCAAAATTCAGGTGTCTCTGCAAACTTTTTAAACCGAGCATGATTGCCAATGGATATAATTTATTCTTTAGTGGAAATTCGAACAAAATTTTTCGCGCGATTTTTGCAGACGAATTTACTTCCGAAACACTTCGGACTTTTTCCTAGACGATTAATGATAAGACGATGGACGAGTTGTAATGGCAAGTTTTAGAGTTGAAGACATAGATACAGCTTCTGGTATGTTTAAAATATAGTTACAGGTAAACTAGTAGACTCAACTAGGAGTTTAAAGAATCATGGTCATGATGGTGAAAAAGGTTACGTCTCCAGCAAGTGGAAAAAAGTTTTATAATTTGCCCTCCCTTTCAGTTTCTGTTAGTGTTAGTGTGATAAAGGCTAAGTAACTGGAGCTTGATGGCTCGATAGATATCATTGTCACTTATTGGTTTGCTGTAAATTTACTATCAGAATCGGAGTCACTGTATTTGTGGCACCAAATTATGCCCAATTTTCATAGAAAATCAAGTAAACTTGGGACAGCCACATAAATAATATCACTTCAACAGCAAATAGACCCTTTGGATTTATCAACATGAACATCAAAAGAAAACATCAAAAGTTGAGCATACCAGGCACTAGTAAAACCTAAACTGGAATACTGCTGCTCAGCCTGGGATCCACACCATTCAGAACAAATGAACAAACTAGAAAAAAAATCAACGAAGAGCAGTCATCTACACTTGTAAAAGATACCACAGCAGTGTATCTGAAATGTTATCAACATAAAACTGGACAACATTACAAGAACACACTCAAAACAAGACTGGTCATGCTGTACCAAATTGCCCATCAACTCGTTAAAATCAACATAGACAACATATATCTACTTATCCCAGTAGACGTCAGAATATGTAAATCCCATACCTACTCTTTCAAACATATTAACACACCAAAGGACAATTACAAGTAACGTACATCGACATAATGTCGTCATGGTACGCCATATATTGCATTATAGTCGTTAAGTATATTCTTCTAGCATGTGTTGTTTAGTGGGATCGGAAAGAAAAAATATTTTTAGACAAAACAAAACCGTTTGTGTAGGCCTAAATGAAGATTTTCATTGAAATAAACTACTTGAAACAGCAGTGGGGTGCACCTGACGACTTTCGGACTGCATTCCAAAACTCGTCATCCTAGCTAACCCAATGTCGTCACTACCTTTTTCGCCTTGATTGAGTCTTTATTTATTTACTTTTCTCTTTGTATTGATTAACCACTGCAGTAGCTCAGTTGGTAGAGTGCTCGCTACGTAAGTGGGAGGTCGTTCATGGGTTCGAACCCCGACCTGGTCTTACCCAAGACTTGAAAGTGGGTAGTGACTGTACTTTTCGCCAAGCACACGGTTCTTTCGTATGGGAACTTAAAATAAACGAGGTCTCGTGTCACGGTGGGCTTAGTACGCTAAAGAACCCTGCTGTATAATGCCATCAGCGCAACGCACAGGCAAAATTTCTGCACTTTCGCCTAAAGCTGGCGACGTATCGAAATTAGTGTATTATGTATTATCATGCTTTGCTTTTTCTATTTTTTTGGGTCTTAGTTTTGCTGTCCGACGTTTGTTCTTGGATGATCTGGCTGTTTTAAGCACGTTTATTTCACTGAGCTACTCTTTTATTTTGCGGTTAACTGCATTTCTGAAAACACAATATTTTTGAACTATCTTAAGGCAAACTTGTAGTACACATAAAGTAACACATTATTGTGTTCTTGTTTTGAAATTACATTGGTTAGAACTTCAACGTGTATGTGAACTTCCAGTTTTGCAGAAATAGGCTTTGTTCAAAATGGTGTTCCCACTTACTCTTTTCAGATTGCCAACCTCCGCTTTATTATTATATCTCAAAACTCAGACTATATTATTTCACTTATATCGAAACGACTTCAGCTAGCCTAGGTAACTGACAAAAAGCAATATATCAGCTGTTCATTAATGGCAGTTACACTATGCAGTGAGGGGTCTCGAGAGTGACACGCTTAGATCGTGACTTGGGGCATTTTAGTTGCCTTATTACGGCAGGTGCGAGAATATCAGAGACGTATTCGATCCCCAAGGGATTTTTAGTTTTTGTTTAATTGAATCTAGTTTGGCTAGTAGTGTTTGATATTATAAATATCTAAAGAACAAAATTGTATTGTTTGATTCATTCCTGACATGTATATATGTGTATATAAACTGTTTGATTCGCTATAAAAGTTGAATTTACCAAACAAGGCCAGAAAGTGAGATTAAAAAAACCACATATCAATTTGAAATTTCACCAAACAGATATTGCCAAAACGCTGAAATCACTTATACGACTGAAAAGATGTTCTAAAAATAAAACTGAATACCAGTAATTGGCAGGATTTTAATGCAGTCTTAAAGTCGTCAGTACGCCTGAAAGTCGTCAGTCGTTTTAAAACGATATTTTTACCTTTTAACTGATGTTCTGGCCAAAGATAGACAACTCTTTATATAGTAGGATCATATTTAAAGGGGTTATTGTGTCGTTTGGGTTGTGTACCCTTGACAAGTATGTTTGTGACCCGATCGCCCAAATGACTGTCATTCTCTGTAGTCTGTCGCCCGATATGACACATGTACCTTTTTGATAGTGATGTCAAAGATACCAATTTTACTATGAAGAAACCTGTTACATCATATAAAGTATGTTATTGAAGTATGGAAAACATTTACCGCTTTTAAATTTTCCACTGTTCAACTTCTTAAGAGCGATAAATAAAAATAATTTTGCAATATTTCGTGCTGACGACTTAAGGTCGGTGACGACATTATGTCGATGTACGTTATTCATTTTTCCCTGTAACTATCATCCAATGGAATTTCTTACAAGCCTACATAATACAATCCCCAACTATGGACTGTTTCAGAGAACAACTATTCCATGTTGTTCTTCACACACTCCAAACACAAAAGGAAAAGAGAAGAATGTCAGTATAGTAGCGTTGTTATCATGAAAAAAATGGGTGTCATGAATTCTGCAAAAAAAACCCACAATATCATTGTGATACTTTTGAGATTTTTATGCCTCTGCCATGAAGTAATAAGAGACAGTTTAGAAATACCACTATCAACAAAATACATGTGAGAGTATTGATAATACGTGTAATAGCTTTGTAGGGACATATGACAGTAGTATAGCTCCAGACATGTAATCATGCAGCCTTTAGAATATTTTATAGTTTCTATTTATAGTTGGGTAATACCCCATACACAGAAAATTTGGAATACAGTTGAGTTGAGTAATGGTGTTTAATATCCCAGTGAAAAATATTTCACTTACTTTGAGACTTCGCCAGCTATAGGCAACGGTGCAGAAATTTTGCCTGTGCATTGCGCTGTCATATGGCATACAGCAGGATTCTGTATCATGCCACACCTACCGTGACACAGGACCGTTTATTTTAAGTTCTCATCTGAAAGAACCTTGACTTTCTTTTCATAATGCCAAATGGTTGGCAAAAGAACAATCACTACCCACTTTCAAGTGCCATTTTGTAGTAAGAAAATCTATGACTTAAGCATCTTTCAGTTTCTTGTTCTTATACGGCTACACCCATTCCCTTGAAGCTAGACAAACTGCGAAACTTTCATAATTAATAACTGTTGTCAACATAATGCAATATTGCCTTCACTTTTACTCATTGATATTTTTCTCTTTATTTTCCAGTTGGTGATGATATTTTATGTGAGTTTTTAGAAGTAGCAATACATTGTATTCTGCATAACAGAGGTCTTTATCCAGCTGGAGTCTTTGAAAAGTATAAAAAATACAATGTTCCTGTACAGGTACAAGTATTCATGTAAAACAAGTGTTTCTGTTGCCATTGGGAATGAGACAAGTGCCTTTACAGTAATTAAATTAAGCTTTGTCAAGCATGATGGAATTTCAATTTTTTTTTAGTTCATAATGAAAGCGATGATGAGAAAACCTGTTTAATTATCAATATCAGGGGTGTCCCAAAATTTGTTTCTTTGGGAGACTGTTCTATCTACATGTATCATTACTCAAACTCACTGAAATTGTTAGAAGTTCAAACAGTATACAATGTATAATGAAACATCAATCTAAAGGCATTACATTTGATCTTTTGATGTGTTTTGATTACCAAATTTAAGAGATTTTAAAGAAAAAGCATTCTACCAAAATTTTACTTTGCATAATCCACAGTATTCAAGAAAAATAAACAAATAGTTACTGATGTTTTACTGGCTATTTATGTTTCCATTCCTGGTAGCCAAAATTTTTGCCATTGGCTACTAATTTCTAAGAAATTCATTCAGAAAGCAACTTATTTTAGCAGATTTGTGAAAAGATACTTTGAAATAGACTGTATGTTTTCACACATTTTGGATATGTGATTACTTATAATTTTAAAAATTGTGGAAACCTAGGGCTATGTTATGAAAATTAAGACCAATATATTGATGTCCTGTATTTCAGATGTGTACACACCCAGAGGTAAAACATTACATAGCTGATGTTATAGATGGACTGAGATCACTAAATGATAGAGGAGAGGTAGAGAAAGTCGCAATTGTTATATTTTCACATCTTCACCAGCCTCTAGAGAAATTTGTATTTGAAATAGCAAAGACACCAAAATCTAGACCAGTTACTGGGTATGTTACATAAAATAAATAATATTTAAAAAAAAAATGAATTGTACTTATTATACGGTAATTTAACTTATAAAACTCTATCTCCATTTGATTGTCACTGTGAAAAGAAAATAGTTGTATTATAAGAAGTCCAAGTTCAAATTTAAGTTCACTTTTGATCATATTAACACTAACTGTGTTCAATTCAGAATTAAAGTTGGTTAGGTCTGTCTAGCCCAGACCTTAAAAACCTGTTTTCAAAAACTGGGTAGGCCAACATAATAGCAAAGTTTGAGACCAGTAAAAGTCAAAGAAAAACTGTAAATGAGAAAAGAAGAGTACATGTACTAGATTTATTCAAAGCTCAAATCTTTACTAAAATGATGGTCCAGGGTTGGCCAGCAAAACTGCTTACCATAGCATCACTTAAACACCACATTTATAAGCATTTTTTTTGTGAAAAATTGAATTTGTAATGTTTATATTATTATAATTATGAGACCAAATTATTTTATTTTCAGGAATGATGCATTTCTTTATCAGTTGGAACAATCTTTGAGAGCATTTATCTTAAAACTGAATGTTAGTGAAGTTTTATTAAAGTCACTGCCTGAAGGTAAGACAAAGTGCATTGTTAAGTTAAACGTCTAACTCTATCTGGCCAAGCTTAAAAGATTTGTCAGACTAGTGCATATTCCTGTAATACACATAGCAATAGAGTATAAGAAAATGCCAGGCCATTGCTAGTTTAACTTTTAGCATTTCTACCAGTATGTAGACTGAAACAGCTTGAAAAGAAATGTTTTGATGAAGGATATACCATGCAGCTAGACATATTACCCTTATATCTTGATATTAAGGCCTTACGTAGGTTGACTGTTTCATTTATGCAAATCACAACAGATAATCTGAGGTCAAGAATTTTTTCTGCGAAATTGAAGTATAAAGTCAGTTTTGCATTTTTTTGTGGATGCTCAGTTTTAAAAAAGTGAAGCATATGTTATCATGCTGTCTATTTATCTGTCTGTCTGCCGACATGTATTTTATGACCTTTATCCTTCAGTTTTTAATGGAATTTAATGAAATTTGATTTGTGTGTTTGTTATAACTTGATTGTTTGCATATATATATATGTATTATAAAAATTGTGTTGCTGTTTGAATATATAAAGAAGATTGTGGAGTTATGCCCTTTTTCTGCTACAATTTATTTCACACAATATGGGAACCTAGTGACCTTTCAGAGTCCGTACAGGCCTGGAAAAGTCCTTAAATTTTGAGGTTTGCCCTAAAAAGACCCTAAAAACAAGTCTGACCCTAAAAAGCCCTTGAATTTATTCTGAAGGCCCTAAAAAGCCCTTGAATTTGACCAGTTGGGTGTCTGTATTTCATTATTAAGTAGTTGCAAATAAACTGATATAAATAAATTGATTAATGAGTTACATTATAATGAGCAATTTGAAGGTACCTGGTCCTCCCGTACGCCCAACTTTAGCCTTATCCACTTCAAG
Source organism: Anadara kagoshimensis (assembly GCA_021292105.1). NCBI lineage: Eukaryota > Metazoa > Mollusca > Bivalvia > Arcoida > Arcidae > Anadara > Anadara kagoshimensis. Next base: position 33,233,597 of record CM037870.1, on the reverse strand, counting down.
TGTTGTTACTTTGTACAAGTAAGTGTTTTATCGATTTAATTGTCTTTGCACCAATATTTTTTGCTAAAATTGTCCTTCTGATTAGGCCTTAAATTTGCAAATAAGACCTTGAAAAGACCTTAAAAAGTCCTTAAATTTGGAGTACAAATGTCTGTATGAACCCTGCCTTTACTAGACTTACAGTGTTTATGTACTACATGTACTATTTGATAATCTTGTTAATTCTTTGTCATGTATGAATTTTGGATATTAAGAAATAATTGTTATGAATTTCAGATTGTACTTGGACTGTTCAAGTTCATACTAAAGAGTCTGCTGCCCAGAGAATAGAAGAACAACAGATTGATAAGGTGAATTTGTTGTAAATCAGCATACCGATATGATTGAATGCTTTAATATGAGCAGGATTTGTTAGTTGGTTAGTTGTAATGTTGTTGTTTAACACCAAATCAGCACTTTATCAGCCATTCTCAACAAGAGCAAGTTTATTAATCTCTAAGAATTAATCTAAGAACAAGTTAATATATGCATGAGATGTGTGAGTGTGTATTATGGTTTGCTTTGTACTGGAATGCACTCGGGGTGACTTACTTAAGATGCTTACTCCCCCAGTCACATTATACTGTCACAAGGTGAACTATTAAATCCTCTATCCTCTTAATACTGAGCGTCAGGCAAGGAGGTAGTATCTCAAATTTTAAAGTCTTCAAACCTAAGACCTCTTGCTCTTGTGGTGGATGATTTACCACTGAGGTGGTCAGTATGAGCAGGAAATGAAAATCATCTTAAATAGGGAAGAAAATTTTAAATATATTCCCACATGAAATTTACTTTTGCGTATTTTATGAAGACAAAAGTGCTCCTTCAGTTTTAGCTTACCTAATAAGGTACAGAAGAGCTTATGTCATTACATAAGATTTAGTGTTGTAGTGTTCAGTTATAAAAAATGGATTAGAGGGGTTCTACAACACCATTCTGACAGTTATATTCATAAACAAGAGAGAGGTTTCTTGAAAATGTTTTATAGGTATTTTATGTCATGAACATTAATAATACATTTAGAATAATATCATCCTGAGAAACATTTACATAATAGTAACATCGTTACATCATTTCAATCATGTTTGTAGATTATTTGGTACTTAAAAGGAGGGCCTGGTGGCTGATTGGTCTGAAGTGTGAGCTTATGGAACAAGGCAGTCCCTGTCTGAATCCCTCTTTGACAGATGAGGGAGTTTGTCAGTTTGCTTGCCTAAGGTCAGTGGTTATCTCTGGGTACCTCAGTTTCTTCCAAGTTTTCCAGAACTGACCCATCGATAAAAGTGAAAAAAATCATGACGGGGGTAAAACAACATTAATCAATCAATTCTTAAAAAAGATGACAGTTATTTGATTCTAGTAGTAGGTAGTTACTGTACCTATGTTGGCAGCTGGTGAGATCTAGGGTAACACATGGGTCAACCTTTTTATTGGTAGTTTTGACTAAATTACCACTAATTGTCACATTTTACTGCCTGACAGATCAGTAGATTTTAGATTTAATTTTCGTTATCTGCATTTCAGAACTTTCCCTGGACAGAAGTTGATGAAAGGGAAACTAATTTAGAAGATTCTAAAATATTTCCATTAAAGGCGGTTGATTCTGAATATATAAAAGTAAGGAGAAATAATATACGACGCCCCGGAAGCGAAAAGGCCCCTTAGAACAATCCAATAGTACATGTAATGCTGAAAACAAATTTTGAATGCAATTAATAAAGTCTTATGAAAACACAGCTTTTGTGTTTTCTACAATTTCTCCTCAACTACTTGGGTGATTTCACTTTTATTATTTTGAATAACCCGATGTTGGTGTTAAAAATTATAAGGAAAATTTAAAATCTCAAATTTATTTACCTAAGGGCCCTTTTTGCACATGTATGATTTTCTGATTGAAGTGATTTATGAAATATACATGAAGTATTTTATAGTTAGAATTCAGATATCAAGAGTTTTCAGAAGATAACTTAGTTCTGACCTCTCTTAGCTCACTTAGTTGTGATGTTCATCTGGCAAGCTAAAATATTACTCTGTACTCTAGCTACCACAGCATTCGATCTTAAAGGTATTTCAATATTTAAGATTGTCTTGCTGTACAAATCATCAGATGTAGGTTGATCAAAAGTCATTTATGTTAATTTATGATCAGTTTTTAGTCGAACTGGCTATGCCGGCAGAGTTTATGACATGTTGAAATGTGTGTGTTGCTTCATCCATAAACTATTCTTTTCTTAAAACTGCAATCAAACTGTTTGATAACTCATTGCTAATGTTCATTATTTTATTCACAGATGCAACTTCTAGTTGAAGAAAGCAGTATAAAGTGAAGCTTAAATGAGAGACAGGAAGCAGAAAGGGAAATATGTGGTATGATAATAAAAATTAAATTGATAAACTATATAATCAAAATTGTTCACAGTAAGGAATTTTAGTAGTTTTGCATCAATTGTAAATTTTCTTGGAGACAGAAACCCAGTCTTCTTTTTTTACAACCAAATTTCATCTAAATTTAATCTCAAATTTAAGAAAAGTTTCCTTTACAAAAATTGTAGCTGAATGTTAGAAAACAAATTCTGACTTATTTAATTTAGCTCTTTCAGGAATATTTGTTTCATTCATGAAAATGCAAAAGTTAGGGTATTAAGTGAAACGAATAAGTTAGGAGACTTTATACAGAAACAGATTATTCAACCATTTAAAACCTTTGGTATAATACCCAAAACTATAAACGTGGTTATTTTGGGGAATAATACTTCGTCTTGAAAATTACGTCAAGTGAAGTTTCATGTGCTTCTTCTTCAAGAATGGACAAAACTCAGAAATAACCCACTCGCGAAATGCCAACATTATGATTTTGCCAAACTTTCTACTTGTGAAAATAAGCATGTTTACATTATCTTTTTATTAAATCTCTTTTTTTTTTCGAAATGTTCCTCTAGTTGCTGACAGTTTAATATAATTTCATTAATGTATATTTACAGAATGTATGGCTATTCAACATCAAGCTTTGAAGATAACTACAGATTGAATTTGTATATAGGTACAATTTAATATTTAAGTGGTCCCAAATATCAAATATAGTCTGATTAACAGTGTTGTCATTTCACAGAAATTTAATTGCTGTGGACATCATTTCAAGATGTAACTCAATTCTTTAAGTAGAAAGTTTTCTATGTTTGTGACATCTGCTGCGGACAATTTTGCATGTCATATTATCCTTACAAAATATTATTAATTCATTCAGGAGACAAACCCAATGCTTTTAATGTTTATGGAAAAGGGTTTTCTCAACAAGACAATGTGGAAACATTGATTAATTCATACAGGATTTAAACTGTATCAATTTGATGTATTTGGTGTACACCTTGCAGTTGGAGACCCACATAGCATAAATTCAGGAGACAAGCCCTATGCTTGTGATATTTATGGAAAGTTTTCTTAGCCAGACGTAATGTCGGAAAATAAACTTGTTCATATAGGAATTGAATCATGTAAATGTGATGTCTGCAGCAAGTATTTTACATGATCAAACACTGGTAACACACAAAGTGCTCCACAACACTACACATCATTCACATAGCTGTGATAAAAAGTTTGAACCCAGACCTGTTCTGACCAAGATTTGGAAATGGGTAGTGACTGCTTTTTCGCCATGCACTCTGCATTTAAAAATGAAAGTCACTGGGTTCTTTAGAAGAAACCTTAAAAACTGATGCCCCTTGTCATGGCAGGCATGGCACATTAAAGAATCCTCAGTGCATGTTTCCCTGAACTCACTGCAAAGGTAAAAATTTCTGCCACTTCACCTTTAAATGGTGACATCTCAATATAAGTGATATATTCTTGACTGGGAAGTAAAACGCCATTCAATCAATCAGTCTATTATTTCTTTTTATTTATATTTACAGAATTGTCACCTTGTACAGATCTGGAGAGGAATTATTGAGTTGTTAATGAAATATTGTAAATTATGGTGAAACGGAAATTGATATTACCTAAAGGTAGAAGTTATAGTTGTGGTATATGTGATAAAAAGTTCAACCAGTCCTCTCATCTCAACAAACATGAATTGATTCATTCAGGAGAGAAGCCTTATACATGTGATATTTGTGGACAACAATTTTCTCGATTGGACGTTTTGTCAAAGCATAAACTAATTCATACAGGTTTTAAACCATATAAATGTGATGTCTGTTTTAAGCAATTTGCACGGTCCGATACTTTGTCAAAACACAAGGTAGTTCACACAGGAGAAAAAGCTTTTTCTTGTGAGCTGTGTGGGAAAAAGTTTTCCCAGGCATATAATTTATCTAAACATATGTTGGCTCATAATGGACAGAAACCTTATATGTGTGATGTTTGTGGAAGAAAGTTTTTACGTTCTGACGTTTTATTAAAACACAAGTTAATTCATTCTGGAGTTTGTGCCTATAAATGTGATTTATGTGATAAATATTTTTCTCGAGCTGATTGTTTGGCAAACCATAATAAATTAATTCATCCAAAAGATAAGCCATATATTTGTGATATATGTGGCAAATATTTTGTTCAGTCTGAAAGTTTGAAAAGTCATAAATTAAAACATAAGAAATACACATGTGATATATGCAATGAACATTTTTCTAAATATGTTGATCTAAAAGGTCACATTTTAATCCACAGAGGAGAGAAACCTCTTGCTCGTGATAAAAAGTTTACTACATCTGAAGGCTTTTCCAAACATAAGTTGATCCACACTGGAGATCAATTATCTACGTGTGATATCTGCTTTAAAGAATTTACAAAGCTACATTATTTGAAGCGTCATTATTTGATACACACTGGGGATAATTTATACACTTGTGATGTGTGTGATAAACAGTTTACCAAATCAGAAAAATTGTATAAACATAAGTTGGTCCACACTGGCGATGAGCTACATAATTGTGACATCTGTAATAAAGAATTTATAAAGTTGCATAATTTGAAACGACATAAGTTGTTACACAGTTGAGATAAAGGGTCATTCATGTTCAATGTTCATTCTAGACGGGGCCGTGGAGCCATTGCTCACTTATTTTGGCAAATGGCTTCATTGTTAAGGCCTTAGTGGGCCATTTTTAACATTACATGAATGCAAAAATATTGATGTTATGTTTTAAAGGAAAATGGTTGTGACACTTGTGATAAAGACTGTATAAAGTTACATAATCTGAAAAGACATGTTACACACTTACACACTTGACATAACAGTCATACAAGTGTGATTTATAATATATACACTACCATCCATAAATAACTATACACATTTATATTTTTCATAGGTTTAAATTGTAATTATCATCTGTCAAATTTTATTCATAGAGTTTAAATATTGAAGTGTTTGCTGTATTTGAAAGTGTTATCACTAGCCTAGGATGCTTATGTAAACATCAATTGTTCCCCACTAGGTTGTGATGTCATGTAAATCATTTTCTTGGTTGCCATATTTAAAATGGCATCAACAGGGTTCACCAACCAGCCATGTGATGCCCCATAATATTTTTGTGTCCTATTTTTCTATCTGTCCATCTGAAATGAAATTGTATAAAAGTTTTCCAGTAAAAACCATTTTATTCTAGAAATTTTAAGGTTAAATTTTCTTAAACATTCTACACAAACATTATGGGAGTATTTATTACATGGTGTTTAGCAAACCCTGTTGATTCATTACAACCATATAGTTGTGATGTTTGCAGTAAAAAGTTTACTGAATAAAGCAGAATTTAGTTATTTGTAACAACATACTTCAGATATCAATGGATATACCAGTATAATGTATATAGCTTCAATAGTTTGTTTTAGGTTATCAATTTTTGATTTCAGTAGTTTAATATGCGAGGTATGTCTTAAATACTGAAATCAGACTTTGTATTTGCAACAAGCTCATATTATACCAAAATATTTATTTCTTTTGTTACAAATAGTAAAAGTTTTTGAGACATTTTGAATTTGTTAATGTGATTTTTACATGACAACAGGATAATTTCTGTTATGACATGAGAGTTTTGTTTGCTCAATTTCCTTGGAGTTATTTCCCTCGGATTTTATTCTTTGGAGTAACTCTCACCCGACTTTATCAAAAATAATCTGTATACTCTGGTGTCTCCAATGTCTTCCATATTGGAAACTGTGGGACACAAATATACTAATACATGTATGTATATTAATTAGAAATTTTGCATCCAAAATTTAAAATAAAGGAAAATTACAATGTCAATGCTGATGACAGTTACTGTACTTCATGCAAGAGCTTAAATGTAAACCTTTTAACAAGAAAGTATAACTTGACAGACTCTGAAGGAACTTACTGTTATACAACTTTCAGTCTTTGTAGTCTTTCATTGTACACCAAGTCATAAAATCCAGGGTTCATAAAATGTTGGGAGTTTTATTAAAGAGTGGTCCAAATTGATGTTTATCTCGTCTTGTTTTCTTGTTTCATTCATTTCTCATTTGAATTTGGAGTTTCATGTTCTAGGCAACATTGCATATTGTCAAGTACTTGTGTTTCAGCAACAAAAATACCTGTATTAGAGTGTACTTATCATATAAAATCAAGACATATTCTTCAATTAATAAGTTTTAACAAATTCATTAATAATATGTTTAAACAAATTTATTGCACATTTGATTCAAATTCTTTAACAATGAATTAACAACAATTATACAACATTAAAACATGTTTGCAATTTCATTTCAACAATGTAATATTTTCATCTAGCACCAGTACATAAGGGTGGTCAGTCAAACTTCCAATATTCATCGCAACATTTCACATAATAGGTGACTGGTACATTTCCAGTTACAGTCCTTTCAAGTTTGCATTACAAGAAGAATCATAGGTATGACAGTTTTGACCTTCTAACTATTTTGAGGTAAGAAATTTTGACAGACAAGAAATTTTCATGGAGATGATATACTTGCAATACAAGGTTAACCGTGAAAATTGTGAATATTTTTTCAACACAAATATTTCTTCTTATACAATAATTTGTTTCTTTTAGACATAAGCACATACCGGTATATTTTTGCAAAATTCAACTTGTAACTGTATTACGATTTGTATAGTATAAGATTTCTCTCTAAAGACCACTATATACACAGAAAGTTGTTTGTCACAGTATGGTTTTGATTGTGACATCAATGGAAGGCGATGTTAAAATTGTCTCATTTTGCATAGTTAAAGGTATTTTGAGTGATAAAAATGGCGTAAACATTTGACTTGCAAACTTAGTATCTGAGAAAAAGAATCACCTTCAGTAAAAAAAAAATTTAAGTCCAAATTTTGCCAAAGATTATTTTCTCCCTCCTCCACAAAAAAAGTTGCTGATAGTTTCTGTTAATCTGAAAAGTTGTAAATCTGAATATTTTATTTCCTTCTAATAAATCAGTTCATTGTCATTGAGGAAAGAATGGTAAAAGTTCTATTTCTTCTAACACATTGGATTAGGGTCATCTAGGAGGAATTGTAAATTTGAATGTCTTTATAGTATCTTCAGATGGAATGTTCATATCACAAAGAGGACAACTGTAGCTAGGGTCTGCTTTATAATTACTCTGAAATAGAAAAGCAAAACGATTATGACATTTGTATTTTTACAATTTTGAACAAAAACTCAGAGGAACAGCAGGGCTCACTGGCACATCTAGTTCATCAAAAACTTTGAACTTTTAAATTTGTTCATTCTAAAACTTTAACAATTGATTCAAACACTTGTACTCATACTAGACTATAGAGGTATGACAGGCCCTTGTGAATTCTGTATTCAGGGTTCGTACAGGCCTGGAAAAGTCCTTAAATTTTGAGGTTTGCCCTAAAAAGACCCTAAAAACAAGTCTGACCCTAAAAAGCCCTTGAATTTTGCCAATTAGGTGTTGATATTAAATGGTTGTAAATAGGCTAATTAAAATGAATAAATAAATACGTTTCATTGAAATGAGCAATTTGAAAGTACCTGGCCCTCCCAAACACCCAAAATCAACCCTTACTTCAAGTGTCATTACTATGGACACGCAAGTCACTGTTTCAATTTAATTGTCTTTGCACCAAAGTTTTTCTTATAAAATCATCCCTCTGATTAGGCCTTAAATTTTCAAATGAGACCTTGAAAAGGCCCTAAAAAGTCCTTAAATTTGAAGTCCAAATGTCTGTACGAACCCTGGTATTGTTCAATAAATACAAGAATGTCAAATTTACTTGATCTGTATGATGTGTCTCCTCTATCTTTTCACAATGCTAGGACTGTATTGTGAAGTTTCCATAGTTATACAGATCAAGCAAATTTGACAAAGTCTAGTGCATTTCTATGTTGATAACATTGTTTTGAAAATCATAAATATCATGATCTGATAGAATTTTACTTCAGCTATTTCAATTTTGCATAGTGATACTGAGAAAATGTTTTGCAGAACAATGGATCTGATTATTCACCTCCAACTTTTGTGGAGAGTTGAAACTGAATGGCCAAGACCAAAGATTTAAGGATAGTGACTACGAATGAGTGCAATCCTAAACTGAACACATGGTTTGTCAATAAGCTATACATTTGACTGCAAAATACTGTTGTCTGCCCCAATGATGATTAAGGGAATTGAATCGTGTAATGAACTTTTACAATCAAGTGAACCAATGGAGATTAGTGGATTTTTACAATTTTACAACCAATTCAACGATGGATAGGAGTAGTGGCATTTTACAAACCAGTAAAAACCTTGTATATGCAGTTGCAAATAGATTTGAGTTTCATTTAAAGATTACATGTATTTTTCATGACATATATTATACCTTGATACAGAAGTAACAGTAGACATGTTGACATCCTATCTCCTGTGGATTTACTGGCCATTCACCACATATTGCACACTTTGTTAATTCTCTTTTTGATTGGTCAACTACCCCTCCTTTTCTGGGGAGAAATGTTTTCTGCATAAAATTCTTAATTTTTTGAAAATTTACAAGTGGTAATATGAAGAAAAGAAATTCCTGAAATAAAAAAATAAGTGTAATGGATTAATGGATGTCAATAGAATTTTATAATTTTGGGTTATCCCCCTTGGTCTGATAAACTACAAAACCCTGAAACACCTTATAGATTCACAATATCATATGACAATGTAGTAATTTTTTCCAATTTGAAATAGGTGTATATATATATATATATAGGAATATTTTACCACTTAACTTCCACATGTACTCAAAATTTTACCTTTAAAATTGATGTCAAAGTTACAGTAAGCATGGCTTAAAAAAAGAAACCTCATTGTCATGAGCAGGAATATAAATTTAAGCTAGAGTAAGTGATATGTTGATAAAAAGTCTTAGTCTACTTCTTAATATCAGTGACTATTTATTTGCTTTTGCAACACATTTTGGTATACAATGTATCAAATTCATTCTATTCTAAACAATTTTGAAATTTCTTTTAAATTGTCAATCAAATGCACATGTTCAATCATTTCATTTTATGATATCTTTATAATGAAGATAAAGATTCATCAATAGGTTGCTTGGAAATCTAGTTTATTTGAAAACATTAACCAAACATTTAACACTGTCCATCAAACAAAACTTTTAACTAAAACAATACTTACAGAGAATCCATGCCACATCAGCTCCCTGGTCATGTATTCAAAACTGACCTGTTATAAAATAAAACAAATTTGTTTTAGTAGACAAAACACTGTCATGAAATAAAATGTGCCTACAGTATGTGTATGGTGTCACTGAGAATGTGAAACTGGCAAGATCACAGTTGAAAATCCTATGAATTAAAATCATTAATGGTAATAGTTTTGAGGAAATGTACCTGCATGATGCTATTCTTGTATTTTTGAATCCCAAATGGACAGTAAAGTCCATATTTCAATGAGTAATTTGTGGAAAGAACTGCTGATAATTTATCATTGAACATTACAATGAAAGGTTGAGATAGCTTTGAATACTTGGTACATGTAATATCTAGTGATTTTCAGACAAGTCTACAGAGTTCTCTCCCTTTCAATATTTTAGACCAGAACTTGGGTATGAATTGGACAAGTCCCTGTAAAACTTATTTTATTATCAAACACATCTTATACTTTAAAGTTGTTCAATTTTATCAATGAAAATAGATGCAGTCCCAAGTAAAATGTTTTTAAGTGATCAAAGATGCATACATATTGCTGAGGGGTTAAGGTTGCAAATTCATGATTAAAAGTTCATGGGTTTGAATCCCAGCCTATGAAATAAAAGGGTACTAGCATATATGTAGATGGTAAACGTCAATGAGCTGGATTGACATCAAATGGGGAGTCACACACTCTCAGTCAATACTCTTTACCTGTTTAATAAGCCTTTAGGCCCTGTACATATTTTAACTTTTCTAAAACATAATTAAAGCTAGAACTTATGCTTATTGTTTTAATGGTGTTTGCGCCAGTGTACCATGTAAGAAAATATTGGTATAGTATTCTGCTGCAAAAATTATCAGTTATAGCTATAACCTCACCTGTCTAACTCCTTGTTTATTTGGAAACATGGGCCGGATACCCAGAATCCTCTCTATTACAGAGTGATAAACCCCTTGTTGTAAAAACACTAGAAAGTTAACAAGATTGGCCAGTTTAAATGTGACTTCAATCCATCGCAATATCTTTTGTAACTAAAACAAGAAAATTTTAAATAAATGCGTTACGAGTATTTCATATGATAAATAGCTGCCATTGATATAAATGATGAGAAGTTCAAACTTTACAGTCTTAGTAGGACATTTAAATGCAGGTAGATGAAGGAATCTAGCCAGAATCTAGAAAAGCACTGAAACGGTTACATTTTATCAGAGCCTAATTTTAAATTTATCTCAAAATTATTCTTAACTTCTTTAAGATTTTCTTCATTTCTTAATTTCTGTTTTTTAAAATGCAACAAAACACAAGTTATATCATAAGGGTATATTTATGATTTACCTGTTCTTTCCAACTGCTCAAACCAAAGAATTTCAAAATGTCTGGTGACCTATCCCGTAACCAAGGGCAACCAATTAAAATAAGTGCATATACATATTTTTGTCTTCTGCTGATCAACTGGAGTGTCTTTCCACTGAAGTACTTTAAATTTAATATTTCTTGACCAATTGTGGATTCATGAAGGGATACTGTAAACTGCAACAGAAGGAAAGATTTATTACAACAAATAAAAATTATAATATTATCATAACTAGCAACATCTTAAAAAATAAGTATGTCATTTTAACATGTTACCAGTACATATTGTATTAAAATTCACTGTAGTTAATGGCTGTATTGGAATTGTGGTTTTCCCTTAACCAAAATTTTTCTCACTTTTATCACTCAGGGATTTTAAAGTGACTGACTAGATGAATATCTCCAATCAAACTACCCATAGATGGTAAGCTATTTAGTTAATGTTATAAGCTTTGGTTATGGTTCCATCAAAACATAGTTGGTAAACTATATTACGTATAAGCTATAGTTCTAGTACACCAAACGAGAGATGGTAAGCTTTTTGGTTTATATTTAAGGCTCAATTTTGGTCCTTCAAACCAGAGGTCGAAAACTACTGGTATTTGGTTTACATTACTACCACTGCGGTAGCTCAATTGGTAGAGTGCTCGCTCAGTAAGTGGGAGGTTGAGGGTTTGAACCCCGATCGGGTCTGACCCCAAGACTTAAAAGTCGGTCGCGACTTCTTTTGCCAAGCACTCGGCATTATGAAATGAAAGTCACGGTTCTTTAGGATGGAAACTTAAAATAAACGAGGCCCTGTGTCACGATAGGCTTGATACGATATAGAAGCTTGCTATATAATGCCATCAGTGCAACACACAGGCAAAATTTTTGCACGTATAGCTGGCAATGTCTCTATATAAGTGAAATGCACTTGATTGGGACATCAAACACCATTATTCTCTCTCTCTGGTCTATCAAACATTTTTCAGAACCTTCTTTTTGATTTATTTTATTGCAATATATTTTTAACAGTAAATGCAGTACATCTGAACTTATATAAAAGTTTTATGACAGAAAAAGTTTACAATTTGACAGGTATATAGTAAATTGTACATGGGAAATTTATTACATCTGTATAAATAAAATAAAGTATATTGTATGTGACAGTTACCTAACAACATCAGACAGAGTGGATTACACTAATCCAGGGAAGATTTACCATACAACACCTTTGATTCTTCATGGTAAAGTCCAGCTTTAAAAGATCTGTGGTTAAGATTTACAACCACACACCTTTCAATTCTTTATTATACTGTCCAGCATTAACAGACCCATATAGACCTTAGTTGAACTACAAAGACTACAAATGACCCTGTTGTATGTCATATATTTTATGAATATAAAACTAGGATTTTTAAATAAATACTAAAGTCCTCAGATTTAACATTAGATCTGACAGATCCTTTTTGATGAGACCTTTTAAAACATATAACATTAAAAACCTTGTCACTGGATAGATAAAGACCCACAAATACTTCTGCCATTAGTGAGCTTGTGCCAGTAGTTCATTAAGTATTCAGAGATTTTTATGGCTGCCAGTGAAAGACCCCCATCCAATGCCTAAAACAGACATTTTTCTAATGTTGATGGAAGAAATTCCTGATTTTTAAACGGAAATAACTCAATAGTGTTCTTACTATGAATGCCCAATCCAAACCTGACAAATGTAGTGGGGTGGAGTGGGGTAATTGTGTTCCAAGCCCCAGTCAAGATTATTTTATTTATATCTAGATGGTCAATCTGGGATAACGGATGCCTGGGGTACTTTGAACTGAGAACCTTAAGTGATCTGAATTCCTAATATTTTGGCAAAAGGCAGATATTTTTCTCGCAAGAACAAAACATAAATTCCCCTTCCATGTCTTCTAGACAGAAATAACCATACAAAGCAATCTTATAGTAATGCATTCTAATTTCTTGTAATTTTATGATAACGGCAAAAACAACTTACAAGTTGTTAAAAAATAAGCATTAAATGCCTGATACATCTTATGTCTTTTTTACAAGGTCGTTAAGTAGATTGTTCAATGGAATAAGAAATGAAAACCTATTACACTGTATTACAATAACTCAGCATCAATGTGAAATCAATAAGTACAATGTAGTGGATTCTACAAGTCTATCCCGACTTTACCTGTAAAATGGTATACCTGTAAAAATGACCAGGTAAACTTTGATTTAATTTCTCTATCTATGTCATAAATTGTTAACTATTGACAGAAAATCAATTTACTTTATCAGGTATACATTGTTAATTAAATTGGTTAAATACAAACTTAGTAACAAACAGAATACAATAAAATTTAGACTTTTTAACAAACACTGTAACAGAAAAATTTGGAACACAGAGTTCCATTTTCTACAATACCACGAATAACTTCAACCACCAGTGAATATTTTATCCCTCTAATATAATAACTGAAATGCCTCATAACCCAGAGTTAAAAACTGTCCACATGCAAATTTTATATACCATAAGCATGTATACAACATGGTCTTATAACTTGCATGTAAATAGCATTTTCACAATACAAATCTCGATATGACAAACATTCATTGCAAGTGTCATGAAAACCTCTCGTGTTGTTAAACAGTTAATGTGACTTTAAACCCAGACATCCCAAGCAATACACTTGACAAACTGATAGACATTCAAGGCAAGTTTCATAATAATCCTTCATATAAAACAGACATAACATACCAGTATTAATAGAAACCTCAAATTTTAATTTTTTGCATGCTGTGACATTGACCTTTGGCTTGAACCTCAAGGCATTATTCTCTTGACATCTTCTGAAATCACTAAACACTTATGCAAGTTTCATTAAAATCTCTCACTCTAAAAGAGTTATAAAGTGGACATCGAAATGTTAACAGACACCCCAAATATTACAGCTGTCTGCATGCTGTAACCTTGACCTTTAGTTTGGACCTCAATGCATTGTGCTCTGGACACCTTCTGAAACTGATAAATGTCCCTCGTTGACTTGACATTGGCACTTGCAAACTCGTGCAAATGCTGAGTCAACTCAGGACAATATTCCAAATATCAGTTCAATAACCATCAGTGATATAAAGACTAAATACAGAGTATTCAGCAGAGCCTATCAAAATAATAGTTTTATCAATTAGTTACAGAGTATTACAGAGATTGATTGTGGCAACTTCCATTGTCATCTCAATTAAATATTAATATATAATTGATAATCAATAAAAAATCACTAAATATCTTATCAAGGTTAGTATAGCACTTGGTACATGACAAACAACAACATTGTGTAAGTCCTGGGGCCCAGTTGTTAGAAGTCTGATAAGTTTAATTGATGCTTAACAAAAAATTTATACAGACAATAAAAATAAAATAATATTATTGAATTGATAAGTTTTATAATGATATGGTTACGTTTGATGGGATTCTGTTAACTTTCAACATTTTCAACTTCAATTTCACAACAGATCTGAAAATCTGAAATTATACGAAATTCCAATTTTGACTAATCAATTGAATAAACTAATCAAGCTTTGTGCAACTGGCCCCTGATAAAGATGTTCTGGTTCTAAGCAGTGCAGAATTTAGGCCCAGTTGTTCCAAACTTGATTAGTTTAATCAATTGATTAGTAAAAATGTTTTTTTTCCACTATACCAAATATGTAATGAATTTTTTGTTGAAAACACAATTGATTGGTCAAAATTTGGTTTATGCATTATACCAAATATATTATGAATTTTTTGTTGAAAAGACAAAAAAGTGAACAGAATTTCATCAAATTGAATCACTTTATTTTAAAACTGTTCATTCAATATTGATTTGTTAGTGTTATTGCTCTTTTAAATTTTATGTTACCGGGTAATTATGTCAAACAACTGGGTCCTGGTATAATCTAGTGATGAAAATCAGAATTGATCATCGAAAAATAATTGGACAACAAGTGATTAAAGTTCAGATGTTTTTCTTTAATCATAAACCTACAAATCCAGGGTCTCTAACTGCTGTGAGTTCACCTGATGTCAGTAAAATGTGACTGGGGGAGTGGTATGATTGTCTGTGGCTTACCGACTTGGTGAGCTAGCACCTTAAAGTTGCCCTGAGTGTGTGCTGGTACAAGGCAGTCCATAAAACACACTTGCACTTCACATGCATACACAAATTTGATCATAGATTAATCCATAGAGCTTTATAAAGTAGTCCTCGTTGCAAATAGCTGAAAAACTGCTGATGCGGCGTTAAGCAACATTCAACAACAACAACATCATAGAGTCTATTTACATACATAGTCTTTTTTATATGGCTCATAACATGGCTTCTATTAAGTATTTTGAGTTGACTTGTTGGCGATGATCAAAATTCTTATGCCTTTAACGATGATTTTCCGATTGCAGTGATAATCATTTCATCACAAGTATAAACACTCTATTGCACTAGGATGCTAGTGCCAATCTAGTTCTATGCAGTGCAAAATCCAATTCTGGTATAAGCACACTTCCACTACAGTGTTAGTGCATGTCAGGTCACACTAAACTACCCCTGTGTCAATAACTGGAAGAGAGTTAAAAGTGTGTGTGTTTTGTAATAACACACACTCAGGGGCAATTTGAAGTGCTACTTCAATGAGACAATATTTGCAGAGGTTATCACACCACAGCTCATTATCCTGAACAGGGGTAAGTAAGCAAGGTAAAATAAAGTGTCCCTGATGGGATTTGAACCTGACACTCATTGAAGCCATATTTCAACATTTTTAAATGTGAATATTGAAATTATAAAAGGTTTGCACTGGTATTATTTAATATGAGCCTAAAAATTCAGGTCTTGTGTCTTAGTTCAATCTAAAGCCACCTCTGTACAGATTGGAATAGAGTAGGCTAAAAACGACCGGTATGAATTGCATTAGCAAAGAAAACTCTAGTCTTATGTTGCAAACTTCCCAACAAAGAACCCCCCTCCCCCCCAAAAAAAATTGCATTATAGGAGAACTTTTAATCTAGTTTTTATTAATTTTAGTTTATTCTTGCTGTATGCGCATCCACGTGACGTTATCTTCAATGTGTTGAAGGCAGTCACTAGCCAGTAGAAGTAGAGAAAAAAAAATTCCACTTCATGTTTTATTATGAATTTATGAAGTGCAACCTTCTCTCTCTCTCTCTCCTCTCTCTCTCTCTCTCTCTCTTAGGGCCGATATAATTTGCTGATTACTACATTTTGCCAACTAAATACATGTATATATTAGTCTGGTTAGATTTAAGTAAATAATCCTGCCGTTATTTACAAAAGTTACGTAGGTTTTTATTTGTCTTAATCAATGTTAAATATGTCCCTAAAGCTTATATAGAGATAAAAACCCTCGGCAATTCTATATATAATTATATATAATAATACCCAATACACATTTATATATACCGCAAGATAAAATATATAACCAGTAAAAATGACAACATCAAGTATTTAGTACCACATTAATGTCGTGAAAAACCACTTCTGAATAAATTTATACTTGTAAAATGTATATATTGAAACAGTAAAGTGTTTTACAAAACTAATAGTATTGTACCGACATTTACTGAACAACACTAATTTTGATGACACCTGTATATAATCAAGAGTTAATGCAAAATTCTTTATCAAAAAGAATTCCATTTGCATTCTTCAGTAAAATTTTAATATTGAATGAAAAAGTCCAAAAATGACCCAATGAACCTTTTAAATAAGTTGTAAAAAAATTAAAAAATTTCACACAGAAAATCATGAATGGGGGTGCAAAATGAAGCCTCGGCACTTTATCAAGGAAGTGTAATTTCTGTGATATCCAATTTATTATGTAGTGACATGAAGTTTATAAACTTTTATTTCTGAACAAATACTTGTAAATGATGACTGTTTTATTGACAGAGTGTAAATAGCACATAAATAAATAAATAAATAAATAAATAAATAAATAAATAAATAAATAAATAAAACAGAAGAAGTACCAGTAACTTTTTTTTTTTTCTTTTTTTTTTTTTTTTTTACAAATTTTAAAATAGAGATAACATATTTTTTTTTAGAATTTAAATAAAAACAACTTTCTATCTATTGGACTGGAAGAACATTCAGTTGCAGTAATGCAAATGCTCTAATATAATATGTATCCTTAATCAAGGTGTACCAGTATTGTAAATGTTAATCAATTCATGGTAAGGCAAAAACGAAAGTACAACCTGTATTTACACATGGGATATGTATACACATATACACAGGTGTATATGGATAAAACTACCATCAACATCCCACAGGTACCCCTGATACCAGGCATTTATATGAACAGTGAAGGAAAATCAATGAATGTTAGTCTGCAATAATATGGTGTATTTTTATTCTTGTAATTTATAATTGCAGCTACCTGATAATGACTTCTGAAGATTTGTGTATTGCTGGCCTGATGCCATGTCTTTAATTGTTTATTTTTCAAAATAAGTACATGACAGATTCCGTAAGTACACCTAGTGGTGATAAATAAGACACGTTGGGCCCCATAACGCACGACTATATATGGATTCTTATAAACTTAGATACAGAAATTAACTAGTGCCGTAATCCAACAATAGCAGGACTTAACCATAATTAGCATGTTTTAAGAGATAAAAAATTGTTTATCCATTTTTCTTCAGTGAACATTTACGTCTTTGAAATAAATACAGAACTTTAAAGAATATGGATACCGAAGAACGTAACGAGGGTCAGGAAGCAGAAGTGCATTATGGGGCCCAAGATGAGGGTGAGGAACCACAACCGCATCCAGGGAGCCAGGATGAGGGTGAAGAATCACAAGTGCATCATGGGACACAAGATGAGGGTGAGGAATCACAAGTGCATCATGGGACACAAGATGAGGGTGAGGAATCACAAGTGCATCATGGGACACAAGATGAGGGTGAGGAATCACTAGTGCATCATGCTGCCAAAGATGAAAGTCATGAAGATCAAGTGCACCATGGGACACAAGATGAGGATGAAGAACCACAAGTGCATTATGGGACACAAGATGAGAGTCAGGAAGTAAATGTGCATTATGGAGTCCAAGATGAAGGTCAGGAAGCAGGGATGCAATATGGGACCCTAGATGAGCCAGCAAGTGAAGTCATAGGAAGTGGTGTAGAAACAGTGATTGTTGAACCTAATGAAGGCCTGGTACTTCCAACAGATGAAAAGAGTGAAAGTGAAACATCTAATGACATACAAGGGCCTGCTTCACCTGTTGAACAGTTAAATACAGATGATATAACTGATAATGTACATGATGACAGGTCATCTTCACCTCAAGCAGACGGTGACGAAAATGAAAATGGAGAAAACAATCTAGATTCATCACTTGAAATGGGTACAATAGTTCATGATGCAGGAAGTGCTGACCTTGGCATTTTGCAAGAAGGTGAAGGTCATATAGTGCCACCAATTGAAATACCAACAGATATAAATGAGGATGTTGAAAATGATAGTCTTAATGATGCTGATGTTTCATCATTAGATGAAATTAACAAAGAAGAGCATCATCATCAGACTTTTGATGACAGTCTTGAAGAAACAGAGTCTGAATCTCAAAGTGACAGCACATGTAAATCTGTGAAGCATGTAACTGATGTAGAGCAAAAATACCACAATGATTATGATGATGAAAACACTGAGTTATCTAAAGATGACAATGAAAACTTTGACAATAGAAAAAGTGATGACAACAAAGGTGATGAAATAAGTGATGAGGATGGTAACTTTGGAAGTGTTAGTGATAATGAACAGAACTTGTCCAATAACTTAGATGACAGTTATATGGAACTGCCTAAAACAGCAGATAAACCAGGTCTGAATGACACGGGGGAACTTCTGCATGGTTATAAAGATGAAGAGTCTGTTGTGAGTGATATATTTACTGATGTAAGTGTAGTGCTAGCCTTAAAAGAACTGGAACAGGCATGTAATGAAAGCGTTAGAGAACGTCCAAAAGTCTCCAAGTATGACATGTTACGGTCACCTCATACAAGACCAAAACATTGTAAAAACTACCAGACCTTCCATTATCACACATATCCACATCCAAATATGGCTCCGTATTCTCAGACTATACCAAGACATTACTCAAATACACCTCAAGGTCAAGAGTACAGAAGATCACTTCCAGGTTATCAGATTCCAACCATACATGTAACAGGTGTACACATTGGTTCAAATTCACAGTTGAAATATCCATATCAAAGAACAAGTGTTCCTATTGGCTATTACTTGGATGAAGATGAGGTCAAAGTAAGCATTTAAATTATGATTTATTTACATGTAATTTGATGTAATTTATTCTATATATATGTGTGTGTGTGTGTGTGTGTGTGTGTGTGTGTTTTATGTACCATTTTATGTCAAAAACATGTTTTCTTGTTTAATTATTTCCTATTCTAGTACTTGTTAAAAAAACATCCATGTAAGTGTAAATGTTCAGGGGGAATGAGGTGGTCAATAGTTAAGAATTGTCTTGGGATTAATAGTGTTTTACATCATAGTCAAAATTTTGAACTTATATTGAGGTAGTCTGATATCTGGAGGGATGGCAGGTTTGTAGTCAGTTCTTGGATGGAGGAGGAAACTGGAGTTCCTGGAGAAAACTACCAACCTTCTGCAAGCAGAGTCAGTTCATGATTGATAGCTAGTTAGCTCGTATTATACTGTAATCTACAATTTTAGCATTACAGTAAAACTTGTTTATAACAAAGGCTCGGGGACATTTTTTTCAGCTTCATTATAAAGCGGCTTCATTATATTGGTCAGGACCAATATTTCACTTCGTACTATCCATGTATTTGGTGTAAGCGTGTTCGTTATGTATAAATTATGTATAAATTTTTCCTAAAGTTTTTTAGTTTGTTAATGATTAGGACAAAGGAATTCATCATTGCCAGAAGTTCTTATTTCAGGTCACTATGACCTTGAATATTTGATGTAAAATACCATAAAATTAGAACTAAAAGAATCATTAATTGTAATATAAGTCAGATGGCTTTGGCCTTTATATAAGTATGGTAGTACATGAACCACATTTCTTGGATACAGTTGTGTAATTGTGTTCTGTAATTGTTCATGAAGGTATAAAAGTTAATGTCTATCTGGATTCTTGTTAACTATGGCCATTGACAGTACATTTTCTATCTTGTGTATGTAGTAAATATCTGCCTGGAATTCTTGGTAGCTATGGTCAATGGCAGTGCAAAGTCCATAGGCCAGTCAGGCCAGTTCTTATTAGGATTCCATGGTGCAAAGCTACTAAAATGCTTAGCTACCGCTTTGATGGAACACCACTGGACACCAGTCTGTCACAAATTTATCCCTCTTGGGTGCAATTTATCCCCTTGAATGGGACACCAATCCTTCACAAGGTTATCTCCCTTGGATGGGACATTAGTCCACCACAAGGTTACCCCCCTTGGATGGGACACTAGACCATAACAAGGTAATCCCCCTTGAATGGGACACCAGTCCTTCAAAAGGATAGCTTCCAGAGGTTCTACCTATTCTATCATCAGCTAAAAAGGTGGACTGAATCAATGTGAAATTTAATGTCTTGCAAGAGGTCATACCACTCAGCCCAGCTAGGATTTGAACCATGGCACTTGAAGCATGAAATAAAGCTCTATTTAAAAGACCATAAATTAAAAATTCTGTGTGAATCTTAGTACTTCTTAGTACTTTTTGATTGATAAAAAATCTAACATAATTTCTGGAATTATCTGTAAAACAAATTCCCATGTGACGCTCTTAAAGTCATGATTGATGTCTTTCTTAACATGTTAGTTATGTAATACACTAATACAAATCAATGTCTTTGGTTTGGTCTAGACTTTATAATCTTAATTGTGTCATTATATATATATTATATATTTATATACGAATATTATTGATATTTGCACATTGCAGTGATCATCATCAGCTTAAAATTGTCAATATTGGATTTAAAATTTAATGTCAAAATCTAAGATACATATATATTCAAAGACGTCACTAGCCACACCACATCCTGAAATGTGTTAGTCACTTGGTGCACATTTTAAAATTTTGATTGTCACCGGGTACACCAATTCTGAAACTTTGTCACTGTGTAGTGATTCTGAAATTTTGTTTGTCACTGTTGTCACTGGGTACAAATTCTGAAAATTTATTAGTCACTGGGTACCCCATATTCTGAAATGTTGTTTGTATCTGGGTTCACATTTTTTGCTTGTAGCTGGGTATACATTCTAAAATTTTGTTGTCACTGGGTACAAATTTGTTACAGGGTGCACATTCTGAAATTTTGTTGTCACTGGGTACAAATTTGTTACAGAGTGCACATTCTGAAATTTTGTTTGTCACTGGATACACATTCTGAAATTTTGTTTTTCACGAGGTACACATTCTAAATTTTTATTTGTCCCTAGGTACACATCAGGGCTCAAATTAGATTTTGAAACAGGGAGAAGTGACTTCTCCCTCAGCCAAGATGAGGGAGAAGTTTTTAAAACAGGGAGAAGTTTTTCCGCCGCGAAATATAATACGCTGACACACGTGCTCCAAGCTATTTGTCTTTATAAATGGGAGCATCCCTATTTAGGACTTGAATATTACATAAATTTTATATTAATTATCTAATTAAAAGAAACCAAGATGTAAAACTCTTCTAAGATCTAATTAGGCCTATTTTACTTTTTCTTTTTTCTTTTTTTTTTTTTTTTTTTACAATGTGTAGAACTATATATGTACAAGCTCAGTGCCGCCATACTGATAATAATTTAACAAAAAATATTGTTCTTATGTTTATTGTAATTTAAAGGCTCTTTTATTAAATCAAAACACATTGATCATATAAAACATGTCCTAATAATATTACATTTTCACATCACTAACACTGTCTAAATATTACAATGTAAATGTGAAGTACATGTACAATTTCTTTTAATAATTAATTTTAAGAATACAATGTTTATTAACATAAAAAAAAAAAATTAAAAAAAAAAAAAAGAATAAATCTAGGCCCCCTATGTGCACTTTTATTTCTGATTGAGTTATCCCCCTTGTTTAAAAGCACATGTATGTCATGAGCCTGACTCCAAATTTCTGGAGATGATTTTACTCATTTTAAATCATTCAATCGGAAAATGCTTTTATTTATGGATTCCTTTGTGAGGAGGCAACATTCTGAGAAGGTCGGTCATTTTATTAAATTTTCATAAAAATACCCCCCCCCCCCCCCCCCCCCCGCATTTTCATACTCGGACAGACGTTTTTATGGCAAATATTTGAGGTTCTTCATCAAGATGGCATTCAATTACATCAGTCTACAGGTTGATGAATCCATGACATGCATGGATGATCTCAAGTTAAGCTAATTATCGGATTAAAACACCTGGATATATCGGGAGTTACCTGTGTTTACCTTTGTATGCATGTAATATACAGAGGCGCCTTGAGGGGTTAAATAAACTAGTCAAAACTTAGGGCGACTAGAACTTCGCTTTTGGGACAGTTTAGGGCGAAGTTTTTTGAAACAGGGCGAAGATATCGCCCAACTTCGCCCTTATTTTGAGCCCTGCACATACTGAAATTTTGTTTGTCACTGGGTACACATTTTGAAACTTCAGATGTCACTGGGTACATTTTCTGAAATTTTATTATTGTCACTGAGTACGATTACTGAAATTGTTTGTCACTGGGTACACATTTTGAAACTTCAGATGTCACTGGGTACATTTTCTGAAATTTTATTATTGTCACTGAGTACACATTCTGAAGTTTTGTTTGTCACCGAGATAAAAAATTAAAATTTTGCTTGTCACTGGATACACCAATTCTGGAATATGGTACACATTTTGAAATCATGGTTGTCAATGGCTCACATTTTGAAACTTTGGGCTTGCCATGGGGTACACATGTTCTGTTTTTTTTGTGTATTTTTTGTCACTGTGTACACATTCAAAATTTTGATCACCACTGGGTACACATTTTGAAACTTTGGTTGTCACCTGTCTTATATTTACAATGTTGTTCATTATTGAGTTCAAATTTTACAAGTGTATTGCACTAGTGACAAAAGCAGAGTGTAATTTATATATCCATGGTATGCCAAATAAGACATTTTAACTCAAGAAGGGTTTATCAAAAATATTTTAAAGTTACTCATCATATTTGACATATTATGTAAATCTTAGGCTTGTTGTGCCACTGTTTAATTTACACACTGTGTTGTTCTTAGGGTGGACATGGCCGAGTGGTACTGTCACTGGCTTTCAAAGTTAAGGGTTGTAGGTTCGAACCTCACTCGAGACTTGGAAATTTCGGCAAATGATTTTCATCTCCTGCTTATACTAGAGGTGTAGTCTTTCGGATGAGACTCAAAACCTAGGTCCGGTGTCTCAGTGCACACTAAAGACACCTCTGTAGAGTTAAAAAAAAAAAGACTAGGTCACCTGTGGCCACTACAGAGAATGCTTAATATTAGAAGCAATTGAAACAGACTGTGCAACATAAACCAAACTACAACTGTTCCAGTCAGATCACTCTAAGTCACACTAACATGTTTTAACCATTGAGTTCAGAAAGTCTGACTATAAGTGCTTGCATTTGAGTCTGTTGGTTGGTTGCTTGGTTTCCTTTTCTACTTCAAATCAGCAATTTGCAAGACATAATGCATTTTTATAGATAAAACTACTAAAGAATCCCCAAGTTCATGTAGAGTGTGGGTTTGTTTAAGTGTTTTGATTTGCAAATTGTACAAGGGTCTGCTGGTCGTGACTTTTATAGTGCTGCACAACTAGGTTGTTCAAAATGTGAAAAAGGTTGTTAAGGTGTGTGTGTGTGTGTGTGTGTGTGTGTGTGTGTGTGTGTGCGTGTGTGTGCGTGTGTGTGGTGTGTGTGTGTGTGTGTGTGTGTGTGCGTGTGTGTGTGTGTGCGTGTGTGTGTGTGTGTGTGTTGTGTGTGTGTGTGTGCGTGCGTGCGTGTGTGTGTGTGTGTGTGTGTGTGCGTGTGTGCGTGTGTGCGTGTGTGTGCGTGTGCGTGTGTGCGTGTGTGCGTGTGTGTGTGTGTGTGTGTGTGCGTGTGTGTGTGTGTGTGTGCGTGTGTGTGTGTGTGTGTCTGCATGCATGTGTGTATGTGATGCTACACATTTTATAAAATTACAAAAACTTATGATTAAGCCTTTAAAATTAAATGAGACAAAAATATATTATGGTAAAATAAATATGTTAAAAATAACCAACTTTCTGTATTTGATAATAAATTGTATTAAACTAAAATGCCTTTACAAAAATCCACTATGGTAAGTATAAAATATGAAATAACTGTAATAAGTGTTTCAGAAATGACAAAAATATTAGGTCAAAGTATAAACCTTCTATTTTATTTTATCTAAAAATATAAAATGGTATTACTGATCATATGTGTTTTTAAAGATGAAAAATTTGATAAATAAAAATAAAATTTTGTTTTAGATTTAAACACAGGTCACTGCTATAGAACTCAATAACAAAATGAGATCAATTAGGTTATTGAAGAGTTTCGAGTTTTTGTTAATTTAAATGCATAACATAAAAGTTAAAAGTAAGTGTGTCTTAATTCTTAAAATCCATTATCTCAGGTAAAAAAGAAGGACTTAACCCTGAAATTATTAATTTTAATTGAAAATTTATCTAAAAGCACATTTAATTGAAAACTTATTTAAAAGCACAAATGCTAGGCAGAAAAAGTATTTTTCTGGTAAAGGTCAAAATAAATACTAGGTGATAAGTTATTTTTTCTTACTTATAGCTGTAATTATTTTGGAAATAAATGCTGTATCATGTATAGCAAATGAGAATGTTTTATAACTAGAAAATTAATGGATGGAAAATTATAGGATACATTGATCCTATATCAAGACCTAGGAACAGAAATTGATCATTAAGTTTTGTTACGTTTTCTTACCTGTTAATAGGAACCTTTTATAGCATTGCTTAACACTATAGTGAATTACACTTTTTTTATGTTTTAATGAAATTCATGAGAATGTAGTTACACATAAGGTATATACAAATCAATCTGTGTGAATAAAAACCTTGCAAATTATGTTATTTCCAGCAAAGTTGCTCATAATTCAACAACCCTATGAATGGATAACATAAAACATTATTATTCTGCCACCATTTGTCCTGTGGTATTTAGGGTGACAATACAATGAGAGTAGCTTTAAAAAATATTTGGGTACATAAAATATAGGGATGGGTATTACCAAAATTTTTGTATCACGATATATTATGATACGCAGATGCTGTATCGCGATACGTATCATAATATATTATTTTAAAACTGAGGAAGGTAAAGAGCCTTTTACAATGTTGAATTCGTCGCTGTCGGCCATGTTGTTAATAACACGTTGTTATGGAACAAGTTTTGTTTCGGCTGTTTCGTATCTGGTTGATAGCTTTACCTATAGTATGACGTAATATTTATATAAATTCCAGTCAGTTGAGTTATAAACAAATGGACGGCTCTACGGCAGTTTGTGCGTTCATTTAAGCTATAAAAAGATAGGTTACTTGACTTTTCAAAAATACCGGTATTACCGGATCGGATCTGTTATATGGTGATACGTATGTATTATGAGACTGTATTGTGATATACCGGTATACCGATAAAACCGCACACCCCTAATAAAATAGAGAAACAACAACATAAATCACCTGGCCTGTCTAGCTAATTATTTCAATCTGAACTAGAACTGCTCTTGAGAGCATTTGTGCCAAGTTTGATAAAATCCATCTATAGACATGGAAGATATGGAGCGAAAACAATATTGTGACAGACAACCAGACAGACAGATAGACAGACAGACAGGGTGATTCCTATATAAATGTACACCCTAAACTTCGTTAACGGGGGATATAATAAACAACTTCAACCTCAGATTTCATGCTTAAGCTCAAGATCATGCTCATGTAAGGGGTATGCCTAAAAGTCTGAAGAGCTTTTTACAGGCTGGCTTAAAAATGTCAATGCTCAACCTCAACCTTGTGCGAGAGGTATAACTAAAGCTCAGCTGTGTTTTTTACTAAGGGTGTAACGATACGGCAGTATCGTATCGCGATATATTGTGATACATGATGCGTGTATTGCAATACGTATCACGGTATATTGTTTTTACAGTATATTATTTTTTAATGTAACATGCAATGGAATTTGTTATGGATTTACTTCTATCGGAATTAAAATTGTATGGCTTTTTGTATATATCAGTAAGTGTACTTTGCTTGGAAATAAAGCTACCGGTACTTGTTGAAGAATTCTGTGTTGGTTGCGGCAAATTTGGTTTTGAACTGTCAGCTTCTTTATCTACTTTCGGTTTCGTTGACGTTGTATGACTTAGCAACCTTGGGTGATGTCGTGTCATATGTGTCGTTAAATTAGTTGTACCCCCTGCATTCTTTACATTGTTATTACAATGTCGGCAGACAGCAATTCCAGGGTTTACGGTTTGTGAAGTTTTGTCGAATTTTATCCAAAAATGGTTCCATATTGCTGATTTAGCTTTTTTGTTTACGACGAGGTCGTAATTCTCCGACATTGTTAATCACTCTCAATCACACGCTTGTTACTTCTACAGCTTTCGTATATATTACAAACATCTTAATAACTAAAACTTTACCACATGTGTGCTTGTCAAAAATATTTATTTTCAAGATCGTCATTCTACTACTGATGAGGAATTGTATTTCAAAAAGGCCGTCTAGAGTGCTGTGAAAAATTAAATAGGTATATATATGTAATTTCAAGCGTCCGAGTGACATTCAACAGTCTAACAAGCATACAGTAAATGTATTGCAAAATACCGGTTTTCATTTAGTGTATCGCGATACGAACCGGTCTAGTGTGCACATCACGGTTTACCGATATACCGGTATATCGTTACACCCCTATTTTTTACAGACTGGCTTAAAACTTACAATGATGACAAGTAAATTCAGTGTATAAGAATCTCCCACCAGCAGGTTCTATTTTGTGTTTTGCACTTATGTTGAGAGGGCAAAAACTTCCAGGAAAATGAGTAAACAAACTTGGGTTAACAATATGCGTATCTGCTATCAATGTTGATGCTTTGCACCAAGTTTCACAAAGAAAAGCTTCATAGATTTGGAGAATTTGTGCAAACAAGAATTTCAGATGAATGGACAGAAAGACATACAAAAAAGGAAGGAAGGATGGGCAAAAACTTGAATTTAAAATTACCCTCTTTCTTCAAAGGGTGGGGGATAACAAGAGAGATACTAAAGTAAATGAGTTCCATTATTATGAGCTTTTTCTGTAAATATTGTTAAGTAGTATTCTAAGAACATTTATCTTTCATATACCAATGATTACTACATTTCAAATGTGGAAAAATATATCATGAGTGCCAAAGTAAGCATTCTATCAATTCACAGATTGCCTGCCACACCCATGAAGGTCTGGCATGCTTGAATTAGACACAAAAAGAATGAAAACTTGGCCTAAATTTTGCAGTTTAATGACATCACTGAGACTAGTATTTCATTGGTTGCCGTGGCGCTGCTTGAGTACCATGTGTTGGCATGGTCAGCAAAATGTCAATTGAGGTGCCATAGTGATTCAAAACCATAAGCCATCATGGGATGCATGGTACTCTTATATCAAATAGCAACATATCTGGCAGATAGTAGAAAAGTATGTTATGCTTGCATCTTAAAACAAAACACTTACCTTCCAAACAATTAACTTTAACAGGCATTAACTTCTGGTTCATAATTTACAAGGATGTTTGTCTGAAAAAAAGAAAAGTCATGATTTTATAATTTTATAACTATGTATACATGTATACAGTCAATATTACATACGTTTAACACCATCTCTTTATTATGACCAAAAGAGTGTATGCCATTTCTTTCTTGGTTATAACATCTAACCTCATATAAAAACACTTCCTGTTCACAATGACCACTTTAAAAGGCTGCTTTAAGGAGCTTTTGATAACCACTGAAACAAGCCTAGCAAACAGGTTTGTACCATGGAATTTTAGATTACTAACACAAAATGTATTAAGATAAGATGAGTGCCAACGTGAGACCCTGTGATTAGGAAGATTTCCATCAAATTATCATAATTATACAGACTTAAATGGAAGATGTTCAAGATGAGCATTTAACTTAATTACTAAAAAAGAATGTGTATATGTATGTTTGTGGTGTGTGTGTGGGGGGGGGGGGGAGAGAGAGAGAGAGAGAGAGAGAGAGAGAGAGAGAGAGAGAGAGAGAGAGAGAGAGAGGAGGAGAGAGGAGAGAGAGAGAGAGAGAGAGAGAGAGAGAGAGGATGAGAGGAGAGAGAGAGAGGAGAGAGAGAGAGAGAGAGAGAGAGAGAGAGAGAGAGAGAGAGAGAGAGAGAGAGAGAGAGTGTGTGTGTGCTAGATTAGTAAACGAAATACTCCATACAATGCTACATAATTAAGAACTGACCTGGTGATATTTAAAGAGTTTTGAAAGTTGTAACTTCACAAGGGAGAAACTTCACCATCCAATTCTGCAGCATCCAACTATAAATAAAAAACATAATCATTTTCATTTATTAATATTAAAGTCATGTCTGTATAAGCAATAAATTTGTATTTATGATTTGTATAAAGCCTATTCAATTCCAAATAAAGAATTAGGAGACATATTTAATCTATCTTAGTAGTGATGAAGTGATTGGGATCTTTCCTGTTGGTACCCTTATTCAAAGGCAGGGTCCCAAACATGGGCACCATTTGTAATGTAAATGCTAGTTACACTTAAAAACACTTTCCCTGATGCTTGGAATCAAACCCTGGTCACATGTTTATAAAGTGAGCGCTCTACCACTTCGCCTAAAAGATACTCCATAGGTGAGACAGCAACGTCTCTTAACCTATACATTGTACATAATATACCATGGTAGCTATATCGCTACATAACCAATATTACCACATTGGAATAATGGTGAAAATAAAAATTAACAATATTGTTATGACTGCCTTGTTCATTCACTTCAATAGATTATCAAATAATGTAACAATACTTAATGTCACAAAGAAAATGTAACGTAAATGCTAGTTACAATGAAATAATTTATAAAAATCCCTTCCCCGATGCTGGGAATAAAACACGGTCGCCTTTTTGTAAAGGGAGCGCTCTATCGTGTCGCCTAAAAGGTACCCCATAGGTGAGACAGTAGTAACGTTTCTTAACCTGTACATAGTACATACTATACATACCATGTAGCTATATCGCTACAAAAATGACTTTTCCTGCGAACATTTCAGCAATTTTAATAATTAAAATCCCTATAGCAGCAACATGTTTTATTTACATAATTATTTTACCTCAATTAGGGGGATTGTAGATGCACAAAACCATTTCAGTTACTGGTGCAACCACAGGGGCTCGGGGAATATTATTTTAGTTTATATTGGTGTCAAGATCGTATTATTCACACGTTGTTTTATGGAGAATAATACAATCTTGACACCAATATAAACTAAAATAATATTCCCCGAGCCCCTGTGCCTTGTGTTGTTTTATGGAGAATAATACGATCTTGACACCGATATAAACTAAAATAATATTCCCCGAGCCCCTGTGGTACAACAGCCTTCCATTCATGGTTTGTTCCCTACCTAAAAATTTTAATTTTGACCAAAAAGCTTAAAGATGACAGACTCGGGCCATTTTGACAATTTCTGCAAAACTTAATCTCACATAGAATTTAATGAGTGGAGACTGGACTGGATTACGACTAGCTTAAGTAAGTTAATAAAGTTCGTTGAATTTACTATGAAAACTGCATAATCTCAACGAGGACTGGAAATAATGAATGATAAACAATTTAAAAGCTTATAATGTGATTGATATCCGATATATTTTATTCTCAGCTATTAACAAGACTGTCATTTAAATTTTATCAGCGAATTTTACCTGACTAACACGTAAAGCCGGAGTAGGAGTGATTTTCAGGTCATCTCCCGCCATGTTTGTTTACACTTTTCAGATAAAAAATCCTTTTGTAACAAGGATTTCCATTGGTTGAATGCATTGATGATAAATGGTGATTTCGCTTAGTGTAAAGCTCGATTATATAGAATTTTTATTTAAGATTTTATTTTAATTTTATAATTATTAAACTTTAACATTAAATGTTATAAATACATTCTAAATCAAACGGAAAAGCCCAATTAATGAAAATAACGGTAAACGATATTGTCCAATGAAATTCGAGGTTTTAGACGGGCACCTGTACTCTCTAATTTTATGAGGTACAAAAGTTTGAACATTAGCAACGGAAAAGAGCGTCTGCTATCAATCATATCATCAAGGGCCACAACGGGTGAGTTGTTTCTATTTTTTAAAATACAGGGTATCAATTTTCAAACCCCTGTACATGTAAAAACAATTCATTTAAATATTGCAATAATACAAATTATGATTTATCTTCAAAATCTATCAAGGACCCTTTTTTATTGAAACGTAGTCGAGCTCAACTTTACAGCAATTGCATTTTAAAATTAGTTTAACATAGGTAATTTTATCATTGTTGATCGAACGTCGAGTATTGATCTGCTGTGTATTGGCTAACATGTTGAAATCTCGACTTTAAAACTTGTTTGATTTATATTTCTTAAAACATAACAACCTTCAAAACTTGATTCATGCTACATGAATTAAAAAATGAATAACGAAATTATCACTTTCAAAAGATTGAAGCCATTGATTGAAACATTTGAAATAAACAATTAAATAAAATAAAACAAGACACGTGCAATGCGCGTATGACGTTCATATTTGTAAAATTTTTCTACTGAAGTAATGATAAATCTTCTTACACCAGGTAGTTCTAAACACCTTAATTAGATTTTTGTACTGAATGCGTAAACTTATTGATATGACTGTGTTAAAATCGTATTTTATGACAAATATTTTAGCTAAATTGTCAGTCTTAAAATGCTTGTTGGCAAAAATAATTTGTAAAGTGACTAAATATTTACAAAAATTAATGCTCTGCCTTTGAAAGAATTTATGCGATTATAAACGGATAAGTCACGGGTGACATGTCGCCTCATTCGATCTGTAATACCCTATAATGGCTTATATTTTACTATTACTAGGGTTTAGTCAAATTAAAGCAATTTAACCTAACAGGAAGAAATGAGTTTGCAACTATTGTCAAGTTTCGAGAAAATTGAAAAAAAAATTGAAAAGAAAATTTAATATTAATTGTTAATTTTATTTTGACAGCCAAACAATTGTATATGCGTAGTTTTATATCAAATCTTATCTTGCAAATGATTTAATTTAGATACATGTATAAGGATCACCAGCCTCACTCTCTGATACGAGTGACGCAATCTATAGTTTCTCAACTGACATAGCACTTGGCCGACAATGCAGAGGTTATGGCAATCACGGTAGATGTTCGTTCTGATCAGAAGCGTTAGATCACGCATGCCGACAGGCTATCGACATAGGTTCTACAATATTCGTCCAATTTGCAGATTTTAGCATGGTCATCACATTGCATTTCAATAAACGACATACCAGACTAATTTTCTTGTGGTTGTATGCTGTCTATGTTGAACAAAAAGATTTTGGACAGCCATGCAATGACATTCATTAATATACATAACCAGAAGTACATTATCTAGCACCCAATGTGTCACTTCATTCTTAAATCAACATAAAAAAGAAGCAATGCGAATTAAAAGGATAGATAAAGAAATTTATGCCGGACTTTTATTATTATGTACATCCTGTAGGTCGTAGAGATGCAGCATTTTTATTGATGGCCATGGCTTAAAATGTTACAAATATCTTAAAATAAGTGTCATATCAAACGTACAATTCCTTGCCATGACGTGTTATTGACCAATTCTCACCAGTGAAGAAGACACTTAGAAAAAGTACCACTGGATTGGCCAGAACGTACGCGCGTATTCCCGCCCTTTTGTCTGCGAGTAGATGTCCCGCCAATTTATGCCGATTCATGCCAATCGCTGTTGCATGTGTCCGATGGTGTTGAAAGCATTAACAGTAATTATCCTATTGAAACTTCTGAACATGCTTCTTGTCGACAGGTAAATTAAACAATCACGGTATTGCATCTACGAATTTGAGTAGAAAGAAGAACAAAACTGAACAAGATAAATCGCGACCGATGTTCTATTACTGAATACTCTTGCTGTCATTTGGAGATCGACCTTGAAATGCCGTGGAACCACTAGTGCGTGATTCTTAATTACACTGAACTTCAAAGGAAGTAGATTCTTGCACAAAAGCCTTACTTCAGTAAAGTTTAGTTGCTACACGACGAGACCCTCGTGGAAATTGTTGTGCTCTGTATTTCAAGATGGTCCTCGGGAGGCATTGCTAATTGCATTCTGTCATGTAGCTAGGTCCTAGTATGCAGCCTAAAATCTAGGTGCTTTTTTGCTTTACAAAAAGTAACCCCGTTTATAATTTGATAATAAACTAGTGACAAAGTACGGGCCTGTCGAAAGTTTAACACTGAGCTAACGAAAAGGAGCCGAAGCTCGACTGTCGAGTGACTGAAATAAGGATATCTAGTGACCGAATAGTTGCTGAGAGATAAAAAGCAGGTACATGTCAAAATGATAGGTAACGACAGGTCGCGATGAACTCTCAATTCGGCAATTATTACTCAATTTCAGTGGAACCTGTTGGAACGAATATTGGGTCCTGGCATAGTAGACTGTCGCCCGAAATAATGCAATTTTCGTTATCTGCTTTTATTTAAGACTTCATGCATGTGTAGCAATGCAGATACTTAAATGCTGTATTTTCTTTGTTTAGAATTCTGTGGCGTTTTTTAATTTGTCAAGTTAAACAACACACTTGCTGGAATTTATGGTTTTAATGAATACATTTGAAATAAAAGATACGACGGTTTGTTAAAGTTTTGCTTCACATTTGGCTATGTTCCTCAATTCAACGACTCCTACGAAAATCTACATTTGAAGCTGTATGACAAACGTGATGTCTTTTCTATTGTCATCTTTTTCTATGCAACAATATACTTGCTTCTCCTGCATGTATATTGCATACCAAGTCTTATCAAGGCACAAAAATTTTAAGGCCATCATCATACCCGGTAATATTGTTGATAAATGTGATGTCTCTGTATTCAAAATTATCCTGAATATATTTGACGCCCAATGCTGATATTTCAAAGCATCTTTCGTTCTCAATTTTGATTACACACGTGGCGGATTTTCTGGAACAACCGGTCTCGCTTTCCTGGTGGAAGCTCATGTGTTTAATTAACAGTTTTCAAAGTTTTTACTTTGCTTTGTGTGTGTGATATGGACATGGATTGATATGTTTGTTTTTATTTGAACATTCTAGTCAATATTTTATTCATTTTCGCTGGTCATCGTTAGAAAAATTCTAGTCAAAATTAGTGAGGTTTTTTACCTGATAGCAAGGAAGTGATGTGGTCGCTAAACATAAAAAACTTGGATTGGCCATGTGCTGTTGGTAAATGTTGAATAACATGCAAACATTGGGTACAGCTAAGTATGTCATAGGTCTTGATGTGTCAATCATGTTGATGTCAATAGTTTGACATAATTCTTAGTGTATCAATGTTGGAGATGTCAGTAGTATGGCATAACCCATAATGTATCAACGATGTTGATGGCAGCAGTATGACATATATCTTGATGTATCAATGATGTTGATGTCAGCAGTATGATATAGCTCTTGGTGTTTCAACGATGTTGTTGTCAGCAGTATGACATAGCTCTTGGTGTTTCAATGATGTTGATGTCAGCAGTATGACATGGCTCTTAGTGTATCAATGATGTTGACGTTAGCAGTATGACATATATCTTGACGTATCAATGATGTTGATGTCAGCAGTATGATAAAGCTCTTGGTGTTTTAATGATGTTGATGTCAGTAGTATGACACAGCTCTTGGTAGATGAATGATGTAGATGTCAGCAGTATGACATAGGTCTCTCGATGTATATTACCAGTAGTATGACATAGCCCTTGATGTATCAATGATGTTGATGACAGCGGTATGACATAGCTCTTGATGTATCAATGGTGTTGATGTCGGTAGTATGACACAGCTCTTGATGTATCAATGATGTTGATGTCAGTAGTATGACATAGGCCTTGATGCATCAAAGATGTTGATGTCAGTGGTATCTCAACTCTTGTTGTATCTATGATGTTGATGTCATAAGTATGACATAGCTCTTGATGCATCTATGGTGTTGATGTCAGCAGTATGACAGCTCTTGGTGTATCTATGATGTTGTTGTCAGCAGTATGACATAGCTCTTGTTGATGTATCAATGATGTTGATGTCAGCAGTATGACATAGCTCTTGATGTATCAATGATGTTGATGTCAGCAGTATGGCATAGCGCTTGATGTATGAATGATGTTGATGTCAGCAGTATGACATAGCTCTTGATGTATGGATGATGTTGATGTCAGCAGTTTGACATAGCTCTTGATGTATCAATGATGTTGATGTCAGTAGTATGACATAGCTCTCGATGTATCTATGATGTTGATGTTAACAGTATGACATAGCTCTTGGTGTATCTACGATGTTGATGTCAGCAGTATGACATAGCTCTCGATGTATCAGTGATGTTGATGTCAGTAGTATGACATAACTCTTGGTGTATCAATGATGTGGATGAAGGCAGTTTGACATAGCTCTTGATATATCAATGATGCCAGTGACAGCAGTATGGCCTATCTGTTGATGTCAGCAGTATGACATAGCTCTTGATGTATCAATGATGTTGATGTCAGTAGTATGACATAGCTCTCGATGTATCTATAATGTTGATGTTAACAGTATGACATAGCTCTTGGTGTATCTACGATGTTGATGTCAGCAGTATGACATAGCTCTCGATGTATCAGTGATGTTGATGTCAGTAGTATGACATAACTCTTGATGTATCAATGATGTGGATGAAGGCAGTTTGACATAGCTCTTGATATATCAATGATGCCAGTGACAGCAGTATGGCCTATCTGTTGATGTCAGCAGTATGACATAGCTCTTGATGTATCAATGATGTTTATGACATAGGTCTTGTTGATGTCAATCGTATGACATCAATGATTTTGATGACAGTAAAAGATAACTCGAATTCGGGTAAAAATAACAGTTCATAATATTGCATTATACTGTAAAACAAATATGATTTAAAGAATCGCATTTTATGTCATTGTTTTTTATGATTAACAAAACGATTCAAGGCAATTTTTAAAAACCGAATCAAAATAAAGCAAAACTAGATACATGTAGATAAATAAGATAACCAAGACAATAATTATAATTGAGCTTGTAAAATAATTTAATTAAAATAGACAGGGATGTTTAACATATTTTTCGTTTGTTTACTTGGTACGGGTTATTTTTTATGAGAAACTAATTCTTAGAGGTGAAAGAAAACGTGTATTCATTCACCTTTAAAATTGATTGTAATCAGCGTATATACATAGGTAACTGGAGATATACAGTGCAATGACTGAATTTATCCCGCCTTACAGCACAAGTGCAGACTTGCATTGATCGTAGCCATATTAATATACCTGTCCGGAAAAACTACGCCACCTGGGACGTGAATGAAATAGAACAACCCTTTAATATCCAGGTTGTATGTTTATCTTTTGATACGGCCTTTCTCTTCCGCAAGATAGATAACCGGCTTAATAGAATTTAGGACTTTTAAACCACTTTCGATTAATAAATGCTGTGAAAAAAGAGAATCTTATTGTGTCTGACTGCAAGGTGCGATTAGAGGCAATATTTTCGACCAAATGACCGATCAAGACCGGGAACAGCGATTGGAAAAAGTCATACAGGTGCCGCATCTTTATTTATTTAATATATTAATCATAGATTTTGCATGAATGTATACAAATGTATATATATCTTTTTATTACATAGTTATAATCTACACAGCTTAAACATAATTTAAGAAGTTTAACAGTATTTACATTTTGTCAACATGGTTGATTTATTATACGTTAAACGTTTGACCTCAGTATGAGGTGGCGAGAAATTACAACAATGTAGTCCTTTGTAAACTTTTGTTTTAACTTAAATTTATTAACTTTTAGCTGTTTGATACAAACTGTCACACAATATAAGAGAAATTATTTCAGGTATAAGCCGTTTAGCATAAAATGTCAAACGACCTACTTTCGTTTTCGCGTAAGTAGGGACGCCGTTGCTATAGAAATCGTTTTATTTTTACTGCAGAACTGTAACAAAATACCGGAAATTGAATTTTATGTCAAGGTCGATTTAGGCCACTCAAATGATGCTTAAAAATGAGTTATTATTTTCCACGACAAGGATCACCGCCGGTGAGAGACAGTTCAGGAGGGAAATTGGAAAGGCTGGATACAGAAAGCCTTTTACTTGCAGCTCAGCTTGGATGCTGGGTAGGCTTAGTGTATTTGTATTTTGGATAGGAAATTATGCTACCCCCCCCCCCCCCCTCCTCTTCAGTTTGTATCTCATGTGATTCTGTTCAGGATGCATTTTCCATATATGATTATAACCCTGACAACTTCACAAACCCATATTCACATGTTTTAGTTTTATTTGATCAGGTGCAATAAATTAAAATTGCACTGTCATAAGTTTTATTTGTTAAAAACAGATGTGCACATTTGCATAGATGTACAATTTCTAAAGTACACATATAAACTATGGTTAATAAATTCATGTGTTGCTAAAGGGGATCAGCAGTATTCCAGGTGATAGTCCATTAACTATTGCACAAATGACTTATGATGGGCAGATCCAGGATTTTTTGAAAGGGGGGTTGAGATTTACTAGTATATCAATGCTACTAGTTTTAGTAGGTGTGAGCGCCAAAGGCGCAAGCTTCCAGAGATGTGGGGTCTAGTAAACGCGATCCGGAACAACACGTATACAGAAATGGGTTGTTACATTGACATATGGGGGTCACATCAGTCAATAGCTCTCTCTCTCTCTCTCTCTCTCTCTCTCTCTCTCTCTCCCCTTAAATCTGCCACTGAAGTTTAGGATGGACTAGATGTCTAGACAGGTTGTGCTTGGGCCATCTCCTGACTTTGAATTTGTTATTTTATTCTCTCTACTCAAAAAATTTAAAAAAGTCTGGTATCAAACCAACTATCACTGACAACTCATTAGCTAGAGAATCTTGGAAACATTAGTTGGTTGTCTCTCTTACTCTTACTTTGCTCAGTCTGTTTCAATAGCTTTTAGTTGTAAGCATCATCACAGCCACAGGTAGCCTAGAGAGGTGTCTTTAGTGTGCACTGAGACATGGGACCTCGGTTTTGAGTCTCATCTAGTCTCTTTCTAGTACTGAGCTTTTTACAGCTCTGTCTGGATGGGTAATGAACAATCAGTATAAAACATAACAGAATAAGCTATCATATACTAATGATCTTATTGTTTACAACACATGTAACCTAAATCAAATATTTGTTTCTTAAGAATAATATCTAAGATAAAGTTTATGCGATATTAAGAGCTATAATCTGCTTTGTCAAGGTCTCAGATGAAGGACCTAACTGTGTCCAGTTGATTTTCCATTTCTTATCCACATTTTTAAATGAGACCTATGCCTCTGGTCTTGTGCAAATGAACTATTACTGTCCATTGTCATTAGAACACCCCATAGACACAAACTTTTCACCTTCACCGACAGTGACATCTCCATATAAGTTATATAATCTTTGCGTGGGATTAAAACTAATTTCATTTGTTTAATAATTTCAAGTCTTGAGTTCTGGCGTTCAAGCCCCAAAAATTGAAACATTAACAGTTCAACACTCATACCAGCAACACTTGGCAACTGAGCTACAACTGAGTGTTTTTAATAAATGTCACAAGAAAACATTTAAATTTTTGTGAGATACTAGGTAATGGTTGTATGGCTGTGGTGATTTGTGGAATAATTGGCCATGTAACACAACCTCAGTTTCATTTTAATATGATAGGCATGAGGACACCCCCCCCCCCCACACACACACACATACACACAGTATTTGTGTTTTTAGAAAAAGAGTTATCAGTTAATGAGGGAAACATTAAAGTAACATAAATTCCTAATTTCTGTTTTATACTTATATGTTATAGAAATAGAATTACCAGTAACCTACAACCAACCCCCAACCCCCTCTCACATTTTAATTTGTCTAAGAAGTGTGGGTCTTTGGTAAGAAAATACCATACTACAGTTATACACAAAAATTCATAACTTCTTAATATCTGGTCATACCAGTTATAAATGTAATTTTGATTTGAAGCAACTAGCCTTTTTCATTTGTGATAAAAACATATGATAATGTGATAATACTGATTGTATCTTGAACCTGGTCTGTACAAAAACTAGCATATTTGATATGATATAAATTGATTTATTAATTCTGGATTCTCTTCCATATACTCACTCTCCATAAACATACATAAAAGGAACCAATTATATCTATTGATCGATATTTTTGCTGAGTAAGCAAATTTTATTGAAAGTTGTCGGGATGCTGAGAATACATGTGTGAAAATTTCCTTTCACAGGTTAATGGAAACATGCTTAATTAATCATTTGTCATATTGTTATATAAATTCTCCATTCTTAAACTTATTAAGTCCTGAATATCGGCAATAATGCTGATGTAGGTTTGAACAACATCTCACTGTAGACTTGAATACCGACCCCACTGTTTCACATGGTAAATATAGGATGCTTGGTAAAATATCATGCACCAAAATCCATACCAATAAAACACATGCTGGTACACATGCTGAGCGATTTACAGTTGATTACTGGATATTGAACAGTTAACGAGTTCATAAAAGAGAGAAAATTGTTGTTTTATTCTAGATTTTTAATATATTGCATAATAAGAGAATTTATTTTTATAATATTGAATTCTTTAATTAAACTAAACTAATTCCAGATTTTTAATACATTGCATAATAAGATAATTTATTTTATTAGGTTGAATTCTTTAATTAAACTGAAGATCTGTTGTATCATTAGTTGTTTGACTAAGGTTATGTTCAATCAACTATTCTTTAGAACCCTTTATTTGTGTATTAAACCCCTATCTGCAACCAGTGTTCAATCTAGGGTTTTTTAGAGCTCTTTTACAAAAACTTTTATCTAAAATGCTATAAAACATCAATGTTTTTTAGTCAAGTAATGTTAAATAAGGCCTTAACAATGGGGTCATTTTGTAAAATAAGGGGCCAATGAACCCATGGCCCTTGCTAGACAGAACACTGCAACTAGTTTATCATTATGATTTTGACTCCAGTAAAATCATTGAGGTGTTAACTCCCCTACTATAAGCTGATTTTTGCCCGGGCATTGAACATCAATGTAAATGTGAGTGTCGTCAAAATTTTGGGTTAAAGTATTTTGGTGCATTAGATGTGCAAGCAAGCTACTAATCTGTCCCCCTCATTCTTGATAGAACTGTAAATCAGCAAGTTAAGTAAAGTAGTTTAGTTTAATAGTGGCATATATTTCAATATTTCATTCAAAATTTGTCACACAAAAATTATAACCCCTTCTTGATTTTTAAGGGGAAAAAGATTAAATAAACATTTACAAACAATATAAACAAGAGGACAATGCATACTGGTTGTATGTTTTACCAACACTCAATTTTTTTAACCAGACAGTTTTCCTTAAAAGAGCGAGCCATATATACATGTATTTCAATATTTCATTCAAAATTTGTCACACAAAAATTATAACCCCTTCTTGATTTTTAAGGGGAAAAAGATTAAATAAACATTTATACAAACAATATAAACAAGAGGACAATGCATATTCCGATAGTATATTTTGCCAACACTCAATTTTTTAACTATACATGCTTAAATATGATTGATTTATAAATTGTAATTTGTTACTATTTTTGAAATAATTCAAGTTTGATATGATCACTATATTACTGCCATTAAATAAAGGGTTAGCTATATGTCTGTATTAAATGACTTAACTGTTTTGGCCTGCTTACGTAAGTGCATATCAAGTTGTTTTGAATTAACATGTACGCGTAGAGGATTATCTCCGCCAAACCTATTTCTTTTCTTACATTGACATTAATATTAAATCTCGGGTTACGATAAGTTCTGTGCTTAGTTGATCCTTGTAAATTAGATATTTAGATATTTATTAAATATTTGTACTGGTATTCACGATTATGATTTATATTAACCGCCCTCCCCTTTCCAAAAAACATAAAAAAAACTATTAGTAAAACACCTGTTGTAAAAATTCAAATTAAGAAATATAAAGAAATGCACATCTTTTATGCAAGAAAAACATCTTGTATAGCAGCACATAAGTATACTAAGAAATTGCCAGAATATTATAAAGCAATCATCCTCAACACATGCATGCATATACACAGGCTACTAATAGTAATGGTAGTTAATGAATAATAAAAATATATTTTATTTAAATTTTATTGGTCCTTCCTCGTTAGCAATTTATTTTAAAATTAAGCATCATCTATAAATTCCTGTGAGTTGCCTTGGATTTCAGTGGCAGAGTTGTCTAAGTGCTGTCTGACATCCATCTGCCACTCTCGCTACCTATGTTGGTATCCCTCTCAGGTAGGACTTTGTCAGTTCGCTTGCCAAAGGCCAGTAGTTTTCATTCGGCACTTCAGTATCCTGCATCATTCAAGAGTGGGCTGCCTTGCTATAGGTGAAAGAATCTTGACTACCCAAGACACCATTATGCTATTCCACTAAGCCGTCTTTAAAAATTTCCCAAAATTATTTTTGGGAATTGATCATGTGGTATGTTGGCAAACCCCATTTGTTGCTACTTTGAAATCCCAAAGAAATAAATAGCTATTTACATGTATATGAGTATTGATTGGAAAGGAATTGATTTTGATATTTAAGTTTAAATGTTGGTGTAAAGTTGAGTTCTTCAATATGATTGATCCCCTAGGAAGATTTAGATATGACATTTCACACATGTTACTGAATGAGTTTTCTTCCAAGTCATTAAATATTTCAGTTGACAGACAGCTGCATGTATATATAACTTACCAGTATATATGTGTTAGTCTTATTAAAAAAAAACTGGTCAGACTTTAACCTTCAACTTTTTAAAAGGATTATAACTGAGGTATAAAAATGGTCTAGTCTCACATTTAGTCATCTGGGTTCAAACTTACAGCAATAAGTTTGTAAGCTTGTGTACACATTTATCATTTTCAAGACAGCTCTACAAAGAAAACATAGAACAGGTCCAAATTTCTGCATCTGTATTTCAGAATACAAGGGAAATAATCTAGACAAGCATGCCTATTTCTGACTTTCTGGTAAATTGACCTGCTTGATATTTGAGTGCAGCAAAACATGGTGGCTTGGTTTCTTTATTGCCATAATGTCCACCAGGGTAGAGTATGGTTTGTACCATTAGTGTAGTGTGGTCTATGTCAATACAACAGTATTGCCTGTGTGGCTAGGGTAGTCTGAACCACTAGGTCTTTTGTGCTTGCTCTGAAAGTGGGAGGTCTTCGTTTATTTACAGACCGGGTCAAACCCAAGACTTCAAAATCAGTTGATATTCTTTGTTTTACAAACACTCAGTACTTGTCCTTGGAATATGACCTCAGAACCTGATGCCTGTTGTCACATGACATAAAAAGAGCTCTTACTAAGCATTGCCATTAGCATGTTGCATAAGCTTGTACTTCTGCATTGTTGCCTATAGTTGGTGATGGTTCATTATAAGTAAAATACAGTAATCTTGACTGGTACCTAGAACCCCATTTTCTCCTTCACTATTTATGTCTGTATAAACACCACTCTTACCCTAGATATATAAGTGGCTCACTCACTAT
Source organism: Anadara kagoshimensis (assembly GCA_021292105.1). Taxonomy (NCBI): domain Eukaryota; kingdom Metazoa; phylum Mollusca; class Bivalvia; order Arcoida; family Arcidae; genus Anadara; species Anadara kagoshimensis. The sequence goes on along the minus strand of CM037870.1, from coordinate 33,191,612 downwards.
TGATTGATTTTAAAACCTTTTTTCAATGTTTTCACCTTTTGAATATCGGCCAATGGACATATAAGTGTGCTTAACAAAACCTGTCTAACAATGGGTAAAACAAATATAAATAATAATAAAATAAATTGAAACTTTGATGTTAAAATGCTAAGTGAATTGTGTTCCAATTTTGTCCATATTTGCTGTGTTATGGTTTTATAACCACATTTATATTTCAATAAAATTTGAATCAATATTTTTGTTGAATTTTACACAAAGAGTCCACTTAAACTACTCAAAAACATCTTTATTGTGGTAGGAATTAAAAATGAAAAGGTCAGTTTTTAATGAAAACATTTTCAAAAGAAAAATTAAAAAGTTTCAATATGATAAGAATTTTAAATAAAATATGTCTATGGTTTAATACTTGTAGGTCATATATTAGCTCACCTATATGCTTAAATTGTATATCTACTTGAAGTTTTGGCGTCAAATGTTCAAAATTTTTCTAAGTTTTTCATTTAAGTTGATTGAATGGGGTTTTATGTCCTAGTCAAGAATATTTTACTTATATCAAGACATCACCAGCTATAGGTGAAGTGACAGAATTTTTACCTTTGCAGTGCACTCAGGATAATGTGCACGAAGGATTCTTTTACATGTCATGCCTGCCGTGACACAAGGTATCAGTTATAAAGGTCTTCTCAGAAGCACCCAGTGACTTTCATTTATAAATGCAGAGTTCTTGGTGAAAGAACAGTTACTACCTATTTTTAAGTCTTGGTATATTAAATATTAATTTTGACCTAAAGGTGACAGAATCCAGCCATTTTAAACATTCCTGTTAAAAATTCTAGTACAGTAATTTTTCAAAAAGATTTACTTGGAGTAGAAGTGTGGTACATAAGGAATTCCAACTTATAAAAATTCTAAAGCCCCAGTGCAGGTTTTTATTAAAAAATTTAATAAGTATATACTAGTCCAAAAGACCAAAATCATTATCAGAGATAAGATTGTTTAAGATAATTTGAAATATAGATTAATGTATTTTTTATATATTTACAGTATAATGTCAAATAATTACTGAGTTTACTGGTAGGTCTAACCTTGTGTATAAGTACTCACAATTATGTATGCCCATGAAAAAACTTATTTGAATCACATATAATTGGTGAGGAAAGGTCAAGATCTGGTTAAATGTAACTATTAATTGTTTTTAGTGTCAGTGTTCTTTAGTATGCATTTTACCAAAGAGAATAAAGAGAACATAGTCACTGTCATGTGAGAACATTGATTCATACCACCCTTTGCAGCGGCGTACCGTGACCTGATTATATGTGTACGCAAACATGGAGCGCCAAAGGCGAGACCACACTAGGGGGTCCGGGGGCATGCTCCCCCGTAAAATTTTGAAATGTAAAATGCTTCAACGCGGCTTTTCTTGCATTTTGAGACAGATAAACAATACCTTCTCGTGTTTTGATACAAATTAGAGCTTAATTACAATTTTTAAATATGAGAATCATACTGATCCTTGGAAGTTTTAACCAGGTTTAACCACACATGTTCTCTGCGTTTGTATCATAGATTTAAATGGATAAAAGTTGTTGGTTTAATAATTTGAAAGATTTTCAAATTTGAGCTCCGATTACAAATGAAGATGTTTGTCTGTACTTTCAAGAAAATTTGGAAACACACACACACACGCGCGCGCTCTCTCTCGTATACTTTTTTAAATTTTTTTTTAAAATAATTTTTATGACAAATTTATGTGTACGCACTTGCGTTTTTGCGTATAGGGCGGTACGCCACTGCTTTGTCTTAGTTTACTCAGTGTCTCTTTGAAATGTTGGTTTTCTTGGTTCTACTACCAGTTTCTTGTTAAAGATTGTTTTGGTTTTTTTTTGCTTTTTTTTGTTGCTTTTCCATTTCATAGACTCTCAGCACTTTCATTGTGCTCTTACCCTCATGAAACCACAATATGTAGCAGTCTTTATATTTGTATTTGAACCACACCACTGGACACTATTATTATTAAGTTTGGTGCTAGTCCATGTCATGACTTCTATACCCATTATCGATTTCTTCAATTGATATTTATTATTGTATGGTGTTTTGTATTTCCTACAAGGGAAGCTGAGTGATCCGAAGCATGCATTTACGGATCACAGTGCCTCTCTGCTTATGGACAGTTTGTTAGACAGGTTGTCAGTAAATTTCTTGCCAAAGGTCGATGTTTTCTCCGGGCACTCCAGTTTCCACATTATCCCTGAAATAACTGCCTTGATATAAGTGAAAGAATCTTGACTGGGACTTAAATCTACATTACTTCACTCTACTCTACTTTTATTTCATGCAATATGTTGAGGCATGTTCTATGTGGTTCTGGCTGTTGCTGTCATTCAGCTGAGCTGTTCCATATTTCATTTTATGTACATTTTCACTTGGCCATTAATCATTGAAAAAAAGGGATTTAAGTAGCATTGTTCTGAATAAAAAATAAAATCGTGTTAATTGTATATGCATGATTAACTGGAATTTTTATGAATTTTCACTAAATAAACCGAGAAATTATTGTTTATTCATGATATGGTAATAACCATTAGTTTAATGTTTAGGATGCCTGGTTGATTACCTTTTACTGTTTGCCAAACTCCAGTTAAGAAATCAAACAGGACCCCAGCTATGAAATCAAATGGCTTATTAAACATTTTATTCAGGGCAGATCAGGTGTCTTATGAATTGTTTAATGTCAGAGTATTTAGTTACATTTGACATTGAACATTGAAAAAACTTGTCACAGGTCAGCCTATGTAATTTTATGCTTTTTTAACTACATTATTTATATATTTTTATTATTTTTTTTAAAGGGAACAAAATTTTAAATCAAATTAAAATAGATTATCCTTTCAATAAAATCAAACAAAAATGTATCAATTGCACACATCAATGCAAAAAATATATAAAAAATTGAGTACCACCAGTTAGCATGATCGTGACAGACAGTGTTAATTACTTACCAGTAGGTTTAGGGAAGACATTATGGTACATTAAACATGAAACATGCAAAAGTTTATGGCAAGTGAATAAACCTTGGTTTGCAGTAACGGATTTCTCTATATATAAAGTATTTTAATGGTTTTCCCCGTATTATATAAGAATCTCAATTGCTGAGTGGTCAAAAGCACAGGCTTGCATATCACAATATTGGACATTCTGTTACATTCTCACCAGCTCCCAGGAACTTCAGTTTTCCCCATCATATTAGAATATAAGTTAACTATTCTTGACTGAAAACACTTTGATTTAACCACCTACTCTTATTTAACATGAAATATTTCTAATACTTTTTGGTCACTTAAGAATGAAAACTGATCAGTGCTGCCACATTGTTTTAACAGAAATAGAAACTTGTTATATTTCACTATGTATAACAAGATTAAACATGTAATTATGTTAGCTCATAACAACAAACATAAAGTGTTAAATTTTTTATGTTTTTAAATCTTAATTTATATTCCTATTCATCTGGTTAAGTTACACGGTGATTACTTTACACATGTGCATGTGTTTTTATAATGTATAAACCTCCTTGGAAGACTTGGCTACTCTGGTAACTTCTGTCTGTCTTCAGGAGCACTCGAACAATTGATAGTGGCGACCTGACATAAAACAATTTTACAAATTAAATTTATTTATTCTTTTTATGCTTTATGGAACATTTTGGGGGGGGGGGGGGGGGGGCACAAAACTTTTACCTAGTAAAGTTAATGATATTGAATGAATGTGGTGGATATATATACACATGCATACAGTACAGTCCAACCCGCCTTAATGGCCACTTGCTTATAATAGCCAGTAGAATTGTATCCCAATTGTTCTTTTTGCTTATTATTTGAACCTGTATATAAAGACCATCTGCCCAGAAAGGCCTCTTTTACTGGTTCCTTTGGGTGGACAGGATTGACTGTATATATGTTACAGTTTGAAAGGGATGAACCTGCTTTTGCAGGGCTATACAACAACCAGCAACTATGGTCTATCTATAATCTGCCCATTTCAACACTTGGTAAAATGTAAGAGCTTATTAGTATGAGTAAGGGAGATAACTAAAGGTAAAGGTTCATGGTTTGTAATCTTCTAGCTTAAGGTTAAAATAGTTAAAACATCAGAAGCTGAACATTAATTCATTGTCTTTATACCTTATTATTTCAGAAACTAGAAGATTCAGTGCTTAAAGACAACGAAGATTACACAGTTAAAGGAGAAGGCGACAGTCCCTCAAAGATCCCTGCCCGTATCCGGGAAATCATCACCAAGAACCTATCTGTTGACGATCAAAGTACCACCCCTATAGGTGTCATGTCTGCACCGACAGTATCCCAGCTACAAGAGGAGAACCGCCTCCTGTCTTCAGAACTCAACCGTGTTGAAGATTTGTTGGCGGCAAGCAGGGCTGAGCGAGATGAACTGGGCATCAAGTACAATGCTCTAAGTGATAAGGTAAGCTTCTTCATCATTATATTTCATATAAGTTTTGGTTTGCAGTGTTCATTCTAGAAGAGAGCCACAGGGCCACTAATCCCTTAATCCAAGTTTTAAGGCCTTAGTGGACCATATTTAACATTACATGAATACAAAAATATTATTGTTCTTGTGTTTAAAAAAAATTGGCACCATCTGAAAAATCCTAGAATGAACACTGTTTGAGCACATAACATTGGTGAACCAGACTGTAGCTGATAAAATCATCCAGTGTTACAGGTAGATTCGAAAATGTCAACCACTTTAGATTTAAAATTTCAAAAATCAGATTAATTTACTTAGCAGTTGGATTAATTTAGTTAGCAGTTGGAACCAATATTAAGTAAATTTTGAGTCAGGTGACACTGCATCAGCTGCACTCTTATGCAGTAATGCAGTCTTCTCAAGAGACAGCCAGGCTGGCGTTAAATTTTGCTTATTTTATAGTTTAGCAAATGTAACAAATTTAATGTCAACAAACACTTTACTAGCAGAGATTCCAATAAAGAAACACATTTCAATTTTTTTTATTACAAAACCAGAAAATTTAAAGCCCACAAATGTTACTGGTAAAGATTTTACAGTACTTATCCACAGTATTGCATAAGAAAAGTCATAAAATGACTATTTAGAAGTATATAAATACATAAAAAGTTTCTCTTTATGACACTAAAGATGTGGAAAGGTTGATATAACCTAGGTTTTACACTTTTATTGGTATAACATGTACAGTCCAACCTGCCGTAAAGGCCACCTTTATATAAGGGTCACCTGCTTATAAAGGCCAGTAGAAATGCATCCTAATTGTTCTTTATTCATATTATTTGAACCTGTATATAAAAGCCACCTGTCAATTAAGGCCACTTTAACTGGTTCCCTTGGGTGGCCTTTATAGACAGATTTGACTGTATTATGTGTGTGTTTATCAAATATATATAGTCAAACCTGTCTTCAAATGCCATCTAAGGGAACCATTTAAAGTGGCCTTAATGGATAGCTGGCCCTTATATACAGGTTCAAGTAATACAAATAAAGAGCAATTGGGATAAAATTTTACTGGCCTATAAAATCAGGTGGTCCTTATATAGAGGTGGTCTCTAAGGCTTTACTGTACATTTGTGTGTATTGTTATATAATTAACAATATTTATATATAATGCATGATTTTTAGCTTTTAATAATTGCATGGTACATATTTCTCCCTTGAGGTTTCCAAATTTGAATCTTGTACTGGCAGATCCTAGTGTGAAAAAGTTTGTTAGTTCGCTTGCCGAATTTCAGTAGTTTTCTTCAGGTACACTTGTTTTCTCGACCATCCCAGAAATTACAGCCTGAATGGAAGTGAAAAAAATCTTAACATGGGCATAAAACAACATTACTTCACTCTACTCCAGTCTTCTCAAGAGAGGCCCAGGGTGGCTAAGTGGTCTAAAATATCTCTGCTGAAGGATAACCATGCCTCCCACTACATAGGTTCAAATCCCACTTGGTTCCATTGTAGTATCGCTGGCCATGCCATTTATGTTCCGACACTGGCCGGCATCAAAGCAGCGTCAAGGCAAATAAGGATGTACTAGTGTCAGTGACGTCATTAAATGGCACAATGCAGGCAGAGTTTTCATTCTTTTTGTGTGTAATTCAAGCATGCCAGGCCCTTGTCAGAACATTGTGGGTGTGGCCGGCGATCTGTCAATTGTTATGATACTTCCAACAATATCAGGAAATATTGCCCCTTGGTAAAGTGTGTCAAGTTTGACCTGGCTGTTTGACCTTTAATTTGAATATTAGATTGGACTGATAGACTGTATGTTTTAGGTAAGACAACATGTTTCATTACCATAAACACCCAGTACTCAGTATTATCATGAACTTTAATCTTTATATAGCACTTACATAATGGTTATGTGTGTTTGAATATTCAAATTAAAGGTCAAACGACCAGGTCAAACTTGACACACTATGTTGACATGTTGGTATCAGTATTGTTTGTTGACATCTCTTATCTTTGCTATAAAATGTATAACTTTATGTAACAATAATGAGTTTTTTATTGTAATCCATGTTAGATTTGACAAAGATTTAATTTCTTTATGTATCATAACATAACTTACTCATCGGATTTGAATATGGTTAAAATTCATCACCTTTACATTCCTTTTCACTGGATACTTTTTAACTGGGGTGATATGATGTCGGGGGCACATTTACAAGATAACTGTTTCATTTTAACTTAACTTTCCTAGTATTGGGTATATGCATTTTTCAGGTAAGACAGAAATTTTCTTATAGTAATAATTGGAATTTTCTCTTGTTAAAAATTCTTAAAATTCACTCGAATGGTACCATTGTTATAAAACCATGTGTATGAAAAAATTAACACAGTTTCCAGTTATGTATGTAACATAGTAATGATCTATCAATGGCAGTTGTTGTTCAGTGACCTTTGGCCATTGTTGAGTAAAAATTTTGTGTGTTCTTGGAATTGCTGTGCCTTATTTTCATTAAGAATTTTCTTCAATGGTAGAAACAGTTATATTTGTTCTAATTTCATGAATTTCAGATGTTTCAATTAAAAAGTCAACAATTGTGATTCTATAGGTTACAAACATTGACCTGTCCACTTGACCTTTCATTAGGAATATTTATTTAGGAGGACACATTCAATATATGGGAAGTGTAAGGATTGGCCGTTAATAATTTACACAATGCACATGATAGTGTTCTCATCAAATAGACAAAGTATACATGCATGATCCATATTCTTAAATTTACTCGTCCATGAATGTTTAAATCAAAGGTTAAGCAGAGAGGTCAACGTTGTTTATCTATACTGTAGGTTACAATTGTTTAGTTATTATTGAAACATGTGATGTATTCTTCTCTGCAAAACTTATTACATAAAATTTCTTTCATTCTTAATTAAGATTTCACATGTGACAGGTGTAGCTAGCTAAACAGGAGATGCTTATTCTTTCAAAGCACCCAGTCTCACTTCCCTGGTGGAAGTTCACATGTTTAACTTAATTTGCCGGCTCCAAAGTTTTTACTTTCCTTTAGGGATTGTGATTTGGACATGGACAAATGTGTTTGTGTTTGATAAAAATATGCTTATTTAAAAATAATGAAGAATTTTGATAAAAATATGTTTGTTTAAAAATAATGAAGAATTTCCTCATAAAATCATTTGCAGTTTAATTTCTGTATGACTGGAATTATGGCATTAAAATGGCTAGTTTTGTAAGTGCCTTGATTTATAATTCCAGCCAGCACACCCTGTAATAGTTTTAACATTTTATGCAGAGATTTAAAAAAGGGCAAGTTAGATATTGTTTTTCAAGTGTTTTATAATAGAATTAGGGATTACCTTGGGGATTATCCAGTAGGATCTATTGTTTGTAAAAAACTCTCCCTGATTTGAAATTTAACCAGAGCTTAAGAATTTAGAAATGAGTTATTTGTGCTGACTGTTTTAAAATGTTTAAAATTTATTGTACTATAAATTCATTTTGAAATTGTTGAATAAGCACTTAGGAATTGACATTTGTTTTTTGTTTTACTAATTTAGAAAGTTTTGAATTTTCTTTTGTTTTTATAAATGTTTTTGTGTATTGGGTTAACGATTGTTCTTTTGTTACGTTATATATTGGTTATAATCAGTTACACAAAATACTTGGTATTTTATTGTTTTAAGTTGATGTCATGGATTTGAATTGAAATCTGTTGACTTATAGTATATTTATGTACATTTTACATATATTTACCGTTAATGTATGCAGTATTAGATATCATTCTGCATGCCTGTATGCACAAATCAAAAACAGACTATCTATCCCCCTGAATTTCGGTGACATAGATTTTGTTTGAATTCAGATTTTATTAAAACCAAGTATCCTTGAATAATATTATAAATAATTCCATGTCTTCTTTATGTTTGCACCGCAGGAAGTTTTGAAAGAGTTATATTATCGGTAATGATTTCCTTTGTGCTATTTGACTGATTAGTGCAAATTAGCGTTAGGGGAGGGGGAACATTTCAATGCCATAAATTCTAATGTTTCATTTGCACCAAAAATATTATTACCGGTAACTTGTCTGCTCAAGGAACAGATGAGCTTGCTGAATAGTGCTGTTTTGGGTGTCTGTTCAATGTCAAAAGTTATTCTGCCCTATGTAATGAAGTAGCAGAGGGTATAGTGTTTTTGATCTGTCAGTCCTTGAGTTCAACATAAGTGTTCTGCTCTTTTTTCTAAACACTTGGTTTTTATTAAGCTGATTTTTTGTCAGTCCACCACAACAATGGGTTACAGATCAAGTTGATGTTTCATTCCGCTACAAAATTATGGCCCTTGGTCTTCAATAATTAGATTGAAATAACAGTTTTCTGCACTTTTAACGTTTTTTCTTGGAAGTCAAGCTAAAGATATTGGGTAGTATTTATCCTCTGTATACCATATAAAGTAGAGCCTGATATAACCTGTAACATTTGGCCTTTTTGTCATTGTAATCTGAAGCAAAATACACATTCTACAAACTATACTGTTATATCACTCATTGTCCACTTATAGAGGACTAAATATTGAATTTATGATCCATTAATAAGATAGCTGAATACTGTGTTATTTTTACACTATAGTCCTCTGCTAAACACAGATACTGTCAATAAACAAACATAATTAATTATATTTACATTCTGATTTTAGTCAAACTAATTGAAAACCTGAGGAAACCACCACAGGATATTTGTATGGTTTTAATTAGCACATCGGTATCCTACCTCTGGTACAAATATACCTTAATCAGTTCCCTGATTGATTTTTTATGAATGGCTTAATCTTTGTGCTGGCAGTAGGTACTGACAATTACCAGCTTATATTAATTTTTTATGCTCTGTTCCAACTGATATGGTTCAGAAATCAATCGCTGAGTGAGCTCTTTATAAATTTGTTTCATAGCTGTATGATCACTTTACTGCTGAGTTATTGAAAAAAAACTTATATGGATGAAAATGCTGTTGTATAAAAAACTACTGCATGATATTTTTTTTAACAGAAAAGGGTGCCAAACTGGTACTCATGCCTGGTACCCTCCCAATGCAAGCGGGATGTTCCAAGACTGAGGTTTCGGCCTCCTATAGAGCATGGTCTGTCACATTCCCCCTTTTTGATTCAAATATGTGGGGCTTTTATTGGCAGGTGGACTTTATATACAGGTTCAAACAATATGAATAAAGAACAATTCTGCTGGCCTTTATAAGCAGATGGCCCTTATATAGAGATGGCCTTTAAGTCATATCTGGAAACAAAACCACCAGGTTCCACACTCAAACTAAATCCCAGGGTTGGATAAGCCACCAAATGTAACTGGAAAAGGGAAAAAAATGAAGCTTTTAGACCAGAACTTTATCCTGGGACCGTCCCAATACTAGCAGCCGCAGGACGTTCTACAAACTGAGCTACCAGGCCACCAATCAAGCCAAGTCCACCTCATATCCATAAAGGCTTAAATCTAGATTTAGGTAGATTTAGGCACAGAAATTATAAAAAAAAACCTTTCCAAATGTAAATCAATAAAATTATTAGTACCGGTAAATATCATAAGAATATTTGGCTACAGATCATTATCATGACAAATTTTAAAGATTCTGTATTTATGTTATAGTGTTATTTTCTTTATACAATGCAATAGCTCAATTGGTAGAGTGCTCTCTCGTAAGTAGGTGGTAGGTTCGAACCCAGACCGAGCTTGACCCAAGACTTGAAAGTGGGTAGTGACTGTTCTTTAACCAAGCACTTGGCATTACAAAATGAAAGTCATGGTTCTTTGGGTGGGAACTTAAAATAAATGAGGTCCCGTGTCGCGGCAGGTGTGGCACGATGAAGAACCCTGTTATATAAATGCCCTTAGCACAACACACAGGCAAAAATTTTGCATTTCGCCTATAGCTGGCGATGTTTTGATATAAGTAAAATATTCTTTACTGGGACGTTAAACTCCATTACTCTACTCTCTTTTATATACTTGGGCAGAATAAGCACCCTTGTACATGTATTGCTGAAGCATTAAAAAAATCAACGGTTTATCAACAGGATTTAAATTAAAAAAAATATATACTGATATATTGTATTTAATGAATATTATATTTATGAAATTGGTCATAAGATAGATTTTTTGTTAACCTTATAAGAAGCAATTACTTTGTTCTCATTGCCCTTGCATAACAATAAATAAACACACTGATGTAAATGATTCCGTGACTTTTGTGTGAAATCGTTATGATTTTCCTGCCGATATTAGTCACATGATGTTACCCAGACCACCCTGGGGTTCAAAATAAATAGAAAAAAATTACACAGATCATTGATAATTGATTTAAGTGTCAAAATTCATATGAAAGATTAAATCCATTTTTGAAGTTTTTGACATGATATGGACTTGTGTTAATCTCAGTATAATACCTGCACTATTGTATAAATCCTTGTCCCTAAATCCTAACGAGTATCATATTGGGGCTGTATTAAGCTTGAAACTTTTGATCCACGTTATGATGACAATATATAACAGATATTGAACATATTTTTTCATCCCTGTCACTTTGATTTATATAAAAACATTAGATTTCTCTCTGGATCCATTGGATTTTTCCCACAAGTAAAATAAAAGTAATTTTGGTTTCCTATAATATATGTTTAAAGTCTCATTTTAATATTATTTTGAAATACAGTGAAATTAGATAAATTAAAGTTCATTATCTTATCTTCTTGCTCAGTCTGTTTCATTTACCTCTAGTTGTAAGCATCATCTGTAGCGTGCCTACTCTTTTTCGAATTCTACAGAGGCGTCTTTAGCATGCACTTAGACATGGTAACTTGTTTTGAGTCTCATCCAAAAGACTATTCTGGTAATGAGCTTTTTACCACTCTAGTATGGGCAGATGAAAATTATCTAAAAAATTTCCAAGTCCTGAGTTCCACAACCCTTGGCTTCGAAAGCCAGTGACAGTACCACTAGACCAATAAATACTTTATTGGAACTTTATTTCATAATAATTTAGATACTGAAATTTGAAAGAATACAAACACAGCCAAAAACAAAGGAACTGAAATACTTTAATAGTTATCATTTAATTTGTGAAATAACTTGAAGTTCCCTTTTGCACAAACCTTTTAGATACTTACACACACTACAGTTGAATTAACAAAATTAATTAGAATATGCATTTTAAATTTGAATTAAAGATTAATTTTTATTGCAGTCACCTGCCTTTGAATAACCATTTTAAACAGTTATTTTTCAGATTATAAAATATAATTTGTAACTAAATTGTTCACTCAGTCTGTCTATATTGTCAAGTTTCATTATAATTCATTAACCAAATTCATAACGCTTTACAAAATTCTTTTGACAAATCATATAATGCACACTATAAAAGTCTTTTCATAAAATACACTAATTGAGTTTTACATAACTAATAATTATGACATAATTGACTGGTAGCTTTCTAATATTGAATTATATTTATAAAATTATGTTTAACGATAGGTTTATTATGTAATTATGCTATGTATTCAATGGTGTTTTGAAATATTTAACTACCTTGTATGCAGGTTTTAGTCTGTGGTGGTCAAGGCAAGTGGGTTTAATCAAATATTACTGCAATTGTTGCATTGTTGTGTTCGCTTCCTATGTGGGAGGTTGTGGGTTCAAACCCTGGTCAGATCTGACCAAGACTTGAAAATAGATAATGAATTCTCTTTCAAGCTCTCAGCATTAAAAAATGAAAGTCAAAGTGCTTAGAAAGTAACCTTAAAAACTGATGCCAAGTGTCATGGCAGGCGTGACACATTAAAGAACCCTCCCTGCACATTGCCTTTAGTGCACTGCAAAGGTCAAAATTTCTGTCACTTTACCTATAGCTGGTGATGTATCAATATAAGTGAAATGGGGCTGGGACCTAAAAACACTATTCAATCAATCAATTCAATCAATCTTACTAATTCCCAAATAATGTGCCGCTGATCTTTAATTTCCTATTTTTAATTGTTAAATTTTTGTCATTAACTACATAATATTCTCATTCACTATTCAAATAATTTAATTGTAAAGGCTCTATTCATAAATGTAACTTTAATTGAGTTTCACCTCTGTCACATAATGACTGTTAGCAGCTTTCAAATATTGAGCGATATTTAGCTGATCAGGGCATTAAGTAACAAATATTATGTAATTTACCTATGTATTTATTCATAATCAATAATAATGTTATAAATTAATATAAATATCAATAAAATAGCATAGTGGTACTGATTTCGACAATAATGGCTCACAGTGTTTTAATTGTAAATTTGTTTGTAGCAGTATTTTTAAAATATCCTGGTGAGTATTGATACAGTATCTTCGTGAGAAAATGCTTGTATAAATATACTACCCTGGAAAATAAATATCAAGAATTCAATATGAAGTCATTTTGATTTTCACTAGCTAGGAAAACAAATAATGAGAATTCAATATTGGTCATTTTGATTTTCTCATCTATTGTCCACTTTAGAAGTTTATCATGTTGATTAAGCTGACCAATCAAAACTATTGGGTTTTCTAAATATATTGCTAGTGTTAAAGTACAGTAGAACTTTGATGGCTCCAAGTTCAGGGGACTTTGACTAAATGTTCGAGCCATCAGAAGGTGCAAGCAATCAAACATTGAGATGTGTTCCCAGGTTCAGGCTCCCATTTCTATTGACAGTCAAAAACGTCCAAAATGACTTGTTAAACACATAACAGTTTATTTGAATTCAAAAATTGTTGCTGAAAATAAAAGTAAAAAATAAGACAGATGATGAAATAAAATAAACTCAAAATTTCTGTAACTTCACATATAGCTGGTGACATCTCAGTATAAGTGAAATACTCTTGACTGGGAGGTAAAAGTAAAACCCCATTCAAATAATCAATCTTTACTTTATATTGTTAGTTATGATGTGTATTTGCATGATAGACTTATATCGTAACTTATGAGTACCACTTTGGTAGATCAGTAGGTAGTGCTTGCTCTGTAAGTAGGAAGTTGAGGGTTTGAAACCTAAATGGGTCTGAACCAAGACTTGAAAGTGGGTAGTGACTGTTCTTTAGCCTAACATTTGGCATAAGGAAAGGAAAGTCACAGTTCTTTTGGATGGGAACTTAAAATGAAGTAGGTCCTATGTCACAGTAGGCTTGGCTTGATAAAGAACCCTGCAGTATAATGCCATCAGCACAACACACAGGCAAAATTTCTGCACCTTCACCTATAGTTTGCGACATCTCAATATAAGTGAAATATTCTTGACTGGGACGTTAAACACCATTACTCAATTCAACTCACTCAACTAGAAACTTGAGACATGTGATGTATGATGTATTAACGTTTTTATGGTAAACTCAATAAAATCAAAGATTTTTCAGCTTTGAGACTTTTTTCTCTAGTTTCTTGGACCAATATAAACTGATCCGTTTCTTCAAGTTTTCAAACAATACACTTCCTGAAATAATAAATAAGTAATTTTAAAAGTTTTTTTTTTGCTGAATTTGCTGTATGGCATTTATATTTGTCAAGGTAGTATGGTTCTTTAAAAGCATATCCTGGTATTTGCCGTTTTTTATGGTCTCGTGTCATTAGTCCTCTATTGTTCTGCCGTGACTGAGTCTTATATAGATTATTACAGGGATTTGATTATTATATGTTTTATTTTTGTAAACTATTGTAATATTTTATGACCGGTATAATTATGAATGTCTGAACTTACTGTTGAAATGTTATAATATTTGTTCATGCTTGTGACTGCACACACACTCCTACCTTGATCATCCCGGACTGGTAAACCCGCCTGGTAACATTTGTATAATGACAATATCACAACATTAAGTGTGCCGGTAAATTAACAGTGTTTAAATCTCAACTCTTGTATGATATGTAGCCACTTATGTAAGTATATAGTTTATAGTTTATATAAATAAGATTTGATTTTGAATTAAGACATTTTGGAAGTTTCTGTTCTTAAGCTAAGGCACAATGGTTCTATGCAAATCATACTCTTTAATTTAAAATTTGCATTCTAAATGAACATTTTAAGAAAATAAATTCTACATGGTTTTTTTCTTGTGTTAATTTAGAAAAATGTCTTTTGGTGTAATTTGATGATTTTGTTACAATTGTCCAAGTGAGCAGTATTAGGATCCTAATAATATTTATATAATGTAATGAAAATTAAAAAAATATTGAAAAAAAGAAAAGAGAGGGGAAAAAAGAAATGAGAAATTTACACTATTATGCATAGCATTGGGAAATATTTTTGCATTTAACATTCCCTTGTTCCGGCAGAATTCCAATAATGTAAGCATTTAATGTTGATGCTTAGCATAGTTGAATAATTTTAAACAGACAAATATACATGTTGTTCTGTTTTGCTTTTATGCATTTTTCATGAAAATATCTATAACAAGTACCGGTATGTAGATAAAGACTATTTAAGTTTTTACATCCAAATTGTCTATTTAATGGAGCGTAATGACATAAGAAATGTTTTCTGAACTATTTATCAAGCTTAACATGACAAACTTTGCATTAATAAGTTCTGATAAGTAGACAAAATAGACAAAATTATTAATATAGAGTTGGATATTGATAGGTTTTCAGCCATTTCTCCATTAAGAAATTTGACTTGTAAATCTCAAGTTCTATGGCTTACAAGAGTTTTAAAAACATTTATGTTCCTAACATATACAAGTATATTGAATATTACAAGAGTAGTTTTGTTATAATCCACATGAACGTAACATTGATTTTTTTTAATGGAGTTCAATATTGATTAATTTTTAAAAACAGAATTAAACAAGATATTGGTATGATATGATGTTTAATATATGTACATAATTGAAATACTACCTCTGTCATTTTAAGTACTCAAACACAACACCAACATACAAAAATGTCGTAAGATACAATTCAAAAAGGCACAAATGTATATGTCATATTTTATCATAGAGTATTGTTGTAACATTGTGTAATGGGTGCTAGCTCTTTTATTATTAATATTTAAAAGGCAAAAAGGCTCTACACAAATTAAATAAAGTCTTGTAGTGTAAATACAGGTACAATAATAATACACAATGCTTATTTTAATTACTTTGAGACATACCACTACGGTAGCTCAGTTGGTAGAGTTCTCGCTTCAAATGTGGGAGGTCATGGGTTTAAACAAGCACTCAACATTTAGAAATGAGTCACGAGGTCTGTCAGAAGAGACCTTAAAAACCACTGCCCTGTGTCACAGCTGGTATGGCATGTTAAAATTCTCTATGCACATTGCCCTGAGTGCACTGCAAAGGTAAAGTTTCTGCAACTTCATCTATAGCTGGCGATGTCTTAAAATAAGTGAAATATTCTTGACCGGGACATAAAACTCTAAAGTCACAGTACTCAGTACATTTAAGAAGAATTCAGTAAAAAAAAATACACATTGCATAAAATTTGTCTTGAGTATATTGTCATGTCGCGTATAAAATGTCTACAGGTCAGCTTGCTTTATACTTGTTAAGTGCAGGGAGTATCTTGCTATTTATGTCCGTTGTTTTAATACGGATGGGAAGTTATACCTACATTATGATGAAAAGTTATACTCTTAACTTTGAGAATTGGTAAATGTTCTTGCAATAGTACAATGCAATATTGGCAAAAACAGGACAGTGTGTTATTCGTGAGGATGTAGATCTTAAGACTTTCCTACATTCATGTTGTTACATATGTTTATCAGTGGATTAAGTGTATGTTTCTTGCCAAGTACATTTTTATTTTAACTGTAACTTCCCCAGTGTTTCATTTGTCTTGAGTATATTGTCATGGCCATATGACATGCCTAGAAATCAGCTTGCTTCAACTATATATCGATACGTGTGGAGTCAACAGTTTTTTCCAGCTTGGAATAAAATACCTTTGTAGTGATAGGATATATTGATGGAGGAATGCTATACTTTCAACTTTGAGAATAGGTAAATGTCATTTTGGCAAAAGTATAGTGTGATGTTCTTGCAATAATACAATGTGATATTGGCAATTGTAATGTGTTGCTCTTGCAGTTGAGAATTGGTAAATGTTATTTTTGCAAGAGCTCAGTGTGATGTTCTTGCAATAATGCAATAGTACAATGTAATATTGGCAATGGCTGTGTGTTACTCTTACAGTTGTAGATTCTAGATTTTCCTACATTCATGTTGTTATAGATGTGTATTGGTGGATTTGGTATATATTGCTTGCCAAGCACATTTTATTTCAACTGCAACTTTCAGTGCTTTATTTCATTCTCAAGTGTTTTCAGTAGCCATACAGTATTTAATATAAACATATATTTACACAGTAAAATGTGAAATAGTGTAAAACACTATTTTATATGCTCCTTTAATCTGCAATAGATTGGAAAAAAATCCACTTATATGTGTTATATACATGTATACTTGTTTGTTTGTCATAAATCAAGACTTGACGTATAGTTTTATTATATATTGTTGTATAATAGTAAATATACCTTATAAAATATAGTTATATAAGATTTATGTTTTATTACTTATATTATAGACTAACCAGTGAAAAACAATTTAATTGAAAGGAACATGTTTTTATTGCTTCCAAACTACATTAAGTCTATAGAGTTTTGGTTTAGTAAAATTCAAATGCTTTAACTCTGTCGATTTTCATTTAAGTAAAATTTCCTTTTACAATCCCCAGACTATTTAGGTGATAAATGTTCTTCACAGAAAATTTTGACATTATTGATTTGACTTAAGGTTTTTCTAATAAAGAGAATAATATAGGGATAGTAAATTTAATTGCATGACCATCTTATGAATTGCTGAATTGCTTAAAACATATTAAGTAATGAAGCTGGCTAATGATTAGTTTTGGAAAACAATTTCTGCATTTTAAATGAGGAGTAATCGATCTCTTTAAGTCTTAAAGTCAAAGTTTGGTGCTTGAAAATAGACTACTTGTTTATATTGTGTTGAATATGAGAGTTTAGGTAGCAAAAAGCAAACATTAAAAAAAGAACTACTGAATAAATTATAGTAATACTGAATACTTATATACTTATATTTGTATACATATAAGAAGTGATCTTGTGTGATGCTTAAGAGTATTGTTTAATTTGGAAGATATTTTAGGAGACTCTATAAACTTAAATCTAAATTGAGATGGCTCAGGTGAACTCAACCAACTCAACATTTCTCTAAACTGGACAAATTTGCATTGCAATGGTGTTTGGAGGGTGTTTGTCATAGTTCACTCCTATGATTGTTCTTAATTACCAGTATCTAAGGTACAAGTATATGCATTGTAAAGATTTTTTAAGAAACAATTTTTATCAAATTTATGAGTTGAATGAAAAATGCTAATTTATGCACCAATCAAGATTCTTTCACTTATATCAAGACAGTCAGTTCATGGATGGTTGAGAAAACTTGAATTCCCGGAGAAAACAAAAGACTTTCAGCAAAATGACTAACTTTTTTACATTAGGCTCTTTCGAAGTGTAACCTGGACCTAGACGACAAAAGACTGTGTGATCCTTTAATTAGCCAGCACTTAAGACTGAAAATTTATGAGGAAAGACGGCCAAAGTTGATTTAAATTTGGAGGTTTACAAGAAAAATTGTTTACTTTCTATACATTATGTAAACAAATTGTATCACCATAATATGTTGTTAAATGCATCTATTGAAATAAAAATACTCAGTTCATGTTGGCTGCCTGGATAAATTGGTTTCCAGAATTTTGATATCTCAAGGATCAAACAGGGCACAAGAACGATTGTCCTGTCACACACTTTATTTATACATTTATACATGAAATTTGGAAATTACTTGTGTTTGAACTCTAGCTCTTATTTACATTTATATATGTGTATTGAATGAGGGAATGGGAAAAAATCTTTAAATAAGTATATAAAAGTAAACAGCCAATGATTGATTGTATTTACTTAGCTTAATGTTTTTGATATTTGAAAGTGGGAAAAGTAGAATAATGCTTTACCTGACAGAATTTCATTGTTGGATTTAAAATATATACCGATATATATTAGATGTATATATTTTTTTAATGGTAAAAGTCGGTGTTCGAGTCGTATAGGTATGCAATTCTGAGCAGTATTATTTCAGTTCGATTTTTTTTGCATTGTTTAATTTTGTTAAACAAATTTGGTGTTATGTAATACCGGAATTATTTTTGATACCACATACCATAATATATATAAGTAGAGATATTTTTTTATAAATCACAAAAGTCATTATTTCAAGTCTGGCTGTCTATGTGGTATTCTTGGCCCTTTTTTTTTTTTTTTAAAAATCAATTTTTTGACGATGTTTGATTTTGTTAATGTTGTATTATATAATATATTGGACATGTGTATTTTGAGAAACACTTCAAATAAAATGTCATTGAAGTGAAATAAATATCTATGTACATTACCTACTAGAGACAGACAGACACAATAGTTCTTTATATTTGTATGTTTCAGAAAATGTTACATGGTATACCTGTACTATTTTCGCTTATAAATACTTATGTTGAAGTATTGCTTCAATACTTAAGAAATATGATAATTTTCCAATGTCTTTATGAACTTGCAAAGTGTAATGGGCTGTCTCAAATTTTTGCACAAAAGGCTTTGCCTTTTATGCAATTTTAGACTAATTATACTTTGCAGGTTCATAAAGACATTGGAAAATTACCTTAATTCTTATATTTATAATATTTATAAAAAAATTAATTTTATTGCTGTCTTACTTTTCCCCATGTTAATTTGGAACCAATTTTGAAATATGCTGTTGGTGCACCTTTTCATAAAAATGGTTCGTCTCCTGTCAGTCAACGAGAGCATGTGACATCTGACGTCATCACGCCAGCACATGGATCAATGTCTCTATGAAGTTGCAAAGTATAGTTGATGTCAAATACTTTATTGAAGCAATGATATTGCAATTGTAAATACTTGTGGAAATGGTATATCTTGCTACTTGACGTAAACCCTCTATTACCTGCTGTAATGCTGACACAGCATTATATAGTAAATCATTCACTTACAATGCTTGTGAAAGATTTATTGATTTCTAGAGTAGTAATCTTCTAGTCTAGATAATTTTGTATATATATGGTATGAAGTCATTAAGAACTTGAGGTTAAGTTGCAGAAATCTATATACATGTATGACAAAAGCAAAAGCCATGACAATGTGAAAGCCAAATCAAATGTCTTAGCCCAGTCCTGACCATAAAGGGAATAAACATTTAATTTCTGTCTCACAATTATAGTTTTACCGGTACTACAATGTACTGGTACTGCTGGGCTTCCAGATTCCAAAAGGAGCTATGGAGTTTTAAGCCTTAATCAAGATGCTCTCACTTATATCATATTTGTGAAATCAGGAATGGTAGAGGAAACTGGATTGCATGAAGTAAGTCTCCAGCCTTTGACAAGCAAACTGACAAACTTTCCCACACTAGGATCTGTCCTGAATAGGATTTGAGCCTAGGCATTGAGAGAGGCTATGGTCCTTAAGAGCAGGCTTTAGACCACTCGCCCACTGAGGCTCCCTAAAGTAAAAAGGAATAGATATGCTGTGTATCTATAATCAATATGAATTGTATGGGAGTGATTTTTAAAGCATCAGCCATGCTGAATGCTTTATAGCGATCGTTGGATTTTTTCGTATTTAGCGCCGCTCTCATTTCACCTTGACAGCCAATCAAATCCTTCCTTTCGACTGAAATTACGGGAATTTCCATATACGGTATCCCAGGTATGTATAAACTATAATCTGAGTGATTGGCTCTCCCGGAAAGTTACGAAAGCAATGTTTTCATCATGTACACATGTGCCGATCTGAAATGTATTCATACGCGTATTAGTCCGTAATTGTTTTTGCTGGATATATAATTTAATTCTAATTTTAAAATAAAAACCACAAAAATCCATTAAATATACGCCCCTCGGAAAACCCAACAAAAATGACGATCTTGTCAGTTCGTGCCGACGTTCTTCTTTTTGACCTACAGTGCTGTATGCAGTCGCCGCCATATTGGATTTTTTTAATTTACGCAAAGTGACATCGATAAATAAACACAAAGTATGCTCATTAAACAGTTATTAAGTTAAATAACTTTAAACATTGATCACATTTGATGCTAAATTATATAGCCTATATATTTTTAAAAAATGATTGTCAATAATATTTCGTGTTTGGGATATCCCGACCTGGTTCATTAATATTCATCATAACGTCACGAGGATTTTCCGCTTTCATTGGGTATTAAAATACATTCCTGTCAGTTTGCTGGTAGCGAAATTATGCATAACAAAAAAGTAGAAATCAAAGATTCCCAAAAATGTGATACGAAACTAAAAGAGAAGTTTATTTACAAGTTATTGGCTATGTTTATAAATCGTTTGTGACTCGTGAAGTTGTGTAGGATATCGATACCGTAGTTCGTATGCAAATTAGCCATGTGTTTGTGGGCACGCCTGCATTTGACACCCGATGACCCTGCTCAAATGTATTCACATAGCGTAGTGACTGGCCTTTTCAGTCCAGTACACCCTTGCCCCTTTTAAAATGATCATGACACCCTGTCCTTTTCAGTTATCAGTTTAATATAAAAACGACATGCTTTATTCTCGAATCTCTGCTACATACTTCCGATCTTCCGCACACACTCCACTTCTCACCATATGTCTCCGAAGACAGACAATTTCATCATCAATATTCATTTAAATACCTTTTCCAGTTGTTTATTTTCAATCAACAAAATAAATCGCAAGAAAGAACAACTTGAAATCAAAATCTAAACAAAACTGGAAAAAAACGATGTTTCAAAATTTTTAGTTAAAATTTATTTACCTTGTTACAAGTCCATATTAGATCGTTTTTACAGTGGATATCCGATTAAAGTTGTTGTCAGTAGTTTAATCCATGGTTTTTACAACCTTTGATTTCTTTTCATGAAGCCATATTACTTTATTTCACATAAAATAAACAAATATGATGTGAACTCTGGACATGCCGGAAAACTGAAACGTTGTGCTTTCTTAAGTTCTTCCGATTTTTAGAGCACCGTTGGTGTAGTAGAACAGTAATTAAGGGCGGGGAAAATAGGGTACCAATT
The DNA here is from genome assembly GCA_021292105.1 of Anadara kagoshimensis. Taxonomy (NCBI): domain Eukaryota; kingdom Metazoa; phylum Mollusca; class Bivalvia; order Arcoida; family Arcidae; genus Anadara; species Anadara kagoshimensis. The sequence continues at coordinate 33,169,926 of CM037870.1, read as the reverse complement.
TTGTGAACTCAACTCCTCTTACAGTTTTCAACCAAAAACCTTGAAACTTCACAGGATGTTTCTATATATATTGAGGATGAGCACCTGACTTTATGGAAATATTTCAAGATTTTTTCCCCCATTTTTCAAGACTTTGAAACTTAGTCACTTTTTAGCAAGTTTTTGAATGGGGGTACCTACTTTGTGAACTCAATTCCTCTTACAGATTTCAACCAAAAAGATTGAAACTTCACAGAATGTTAATATATATATTGAGGATGTGACCTGACTTTATGGAAATATTTCAAGATTTTTTCCCCCATTTTTCAAGACTTTAAAACTTAGTCACTTTTTAGCAAGTATTTGAATGGGGGTACCTACTTTGTGAACTCAACTCCTCTTACAGTTTTCATCCAAAAGCCTTGAAATTTCAAAGAATGTTTATATATATATTGAAGATGTGCACCTGACTTTATGGAAATATTTCAAGATTTTTTTCTCCATTTTTCCAGACTTTAAAACTTAGTCACTTTTTAGCAAGTATTAGAATGGGGGTACCTACTTTGTGAACTCAACTCCTCTAACAGTTTCTCTTAAATTCAAAGTAATTTTATTGTAACATTTTAGTTGTCTAAATAATAATCAAATAATTTATAATTAATCGTATTCAGAAATATTTCCCCCTTTTGTACACAATTCTTGTCAACAAACTTTTTTTGAAAGAGACAGTTGCCTGGACAACTTCTGTAATTGGGAGGTACAGATTATTGGCTTATGGTTTATACCAATTCAGGCTTTTGAAGCTCACTTGGACAATTTATATATGTTCAACAATAATTTTAAATACATTTAAATTATTTCTAAAACAAAGGTTTTATTTTTATTTTTTTTTTCAAATTAATTGTGAATTCAATGAATAAAATTAATGACTTCAACAATGGTTAATCTGTCAATTGCAAGTCAAGGAAATAGCTGGTCATGGTAGAAGTTTTTTTTGTGATGATGACACTATGTCAATGATGATGTGGCATGATGATCTGGTGGAGATGATGACAATAATAATGATGATGATGACATTCAGTTCTGCTGCTGCCGATGATGATGATGATGTCACCATAATGATGATGATATAACATGAGGAGATATAATGATGATGATGATGTGACATGAGGAGATATTATGACGAATCGATGTCACCATGATGATGATGTTGGACACGAGCAGATATGATAATGATGTCACCATGATGATGATGTGACACGAGGAGATATGATAATGATGTTGATGATGGTGGTGACATGAGTTCTGTTGATGCCGTGGATGATAATGATTATCGTGATGAAGAAGATGATAGTGATGGTAGTGATGAAAATAAGCTCTGCTGCTATGAATGATGATGGTGATGATGACGATGTGACTTGACGAACTATGATGATGATTATGATGGTGACATGAGTTCTGTTGCTACCGATGATGATGATGGTGGCAATGATGACATTACTGCTGAGCACTGCCGATAGTATGATGATGATGATGAAGATGGTTGTGATGATGATGATGGTGGTGATGACATTCAGTTTTGCTGCTGTCGATGATAATAATTCATGATGATGATGATGATGATGATAACAAAGCCAATGTCTTTATGCTGCTGCTGCTGCTAATGATGATGTCAGATGATAATGATGATGACATTCAGTACTGCTGCTGCTGATAATGATGATGATTATGTGACACAAAGAGCTATGATGATGATGTGACCATATTAATGATGTAACATAAGGATTTCTGAAAATGATTAATATAATGGTGGTGGTGATTGTCATGGCATGGGTTCTACTGCTGCTGCTAATGACGACGACGATGATGATGATGATATCTTCATGTTGATGATCAAAATGTGATATGAGGAGTGATAATGATCGTGATGGTGATGATTACAGATCCAGTTTGGGGTTTCTTCCAGTCAACTGCGTTTTAGTGGAGTTATGCCCCTTTCACTTTGTGAATTTGATCAAAATGATGGTTTCTCTGGACTTTTTTCCGTTATGCTTGAGATATTTCACTCAGATTTGGGGTCGGGTCTTTTGTAGCCTCTCTTGGTTTTTGAAAAATTGAAAATTTATATTTATGCAAATTACTTAGTTTACTCAATTGATAAACATTGCGTGGCATGTCCATTTTGACCATTGTAACATATTTATATGTTAGAACCTAACAACTTGCATAAAAAGCAGACTTGTTGTTAGAAGCTTCCCGATCACAGTATCTATTATTTGCATGATTTTCATTTTTTACTGATTCATTAGACAAATCTCAGTTTCAAGTGCACATTTTTTTTTCAAATTGCTCAGTTTAGCTGATGCTTCAGTACCTTCAGTACTTTGATTTTTAAGTAGAGTAGAGTTATCTGAGTAATTAATCCCATTAATAAAATCAATTTTTCTGTAGCAAGGTTTTTGTATATGTACCATACCTGTAAATATAAAATTTCACCAATCCTTTTTCTGGCCCCAGTTTCACAATTATTTTTAGCTAAGATTTTCCTTAATTTAAATCTGGCAAAATTTAAAATCTTTATAATTTTGTTAATTTTTAAGATACTCAGGAATTTAAGGTGTCATTTTGATGGTTAAATTCTAGCTTAAAACATTTATATTTGTTTTTTTTTTTCAAAAATATGCATTACTTGTTTTGAAAAAAAGATAACCAAAATTTGCTAATTTCAAGTTAAGATAAATCTTAATTAAGAAATAATTGTGAAAATGGGAGCAGTACCTTCAAAGATCTGGATGCACATGATTAGTGCAGTTAATAATTCATAAAGATATAAAAATGTTTACAATCTATATAAGTATGATTAGCATTCATTATTTTAAAAAAATACTTTGATCGAATTTATTTAAAAAAAAAGTTACAGCCCACATTTTTGATCGAATTTATTTTAAAAAAAGTTACAACCCACATTTTAGAGGTTTTTTTGGTGACCTTAAATTTAAGTTTTTGATTGTAAATTATATTTAATAATCAATATTGATATATTAAAGGTAAAATGTTGAAAAGTTTAAATTAAGTCTTATTATCACTCTTAAAGTAGGGAAAGTTAAGAATTAAAATACTCAGGTGTTGGAATTGTTGTTAAACTTTAAAATTTCAAATTTTAATCATGCATTGACTACATAAATATGTTTTATTATAGCTGTTTAGTCTGTCTTTAAGCCTTCATTTTACCTACAAAGTTTACAAAAGGTTCATAATCCCCTTACTGGCTTACAATTTAATATTTATTCTCCTTTTAAACATTAAACAATACAACTTAGCCACTGTAGAAATGAACGTCCAATCATTACCGTTTTTTTCATTTTGGTTTTACTTATTTATTCATCAATATATATATACATATAAGGTTTGTTAATTTCCATGTGTCTATATCACCTTTACTTAACAAAACCAGCCGGGTCTGGTATTGTTCATGTTTGCCAATAAATAACGAGAGCGGGAATTTAGAGATTCATGTCGTAACAAGCTGGGCCTACACTTTGACATAAAGTAAGATATATCCAATATTTAGTTACACACTGCCTTGTCTAAATTAAAGGTAATACATTGTTTGTAACAACTCAACTTTGATGCCGTTTATTTTTTTCACGACAGAAATATTAATATTACATACAAGGTAGATATATACAACTAGCTGAACGAGTGAACGAGGCATGGCCCAGTGAGCGGTCTGGGTCGTAATTGTCATTTGATTTTTTCTATTTGGATAAGAATTATTCGGTCACATCATTGAATTAATATAGTGTTTTTTGGCGTGATATTCTGCAATATAAATGAGGTACTGAATTATTACCTATTGAAAAAAATTCTCTGCTCAATTATGGATTTTGAGAAGGTATTCATATATATCAAAGGAGAGGTGACGGATAATTATAATATTGTTATTTCATGCACAATGTAGTTTGCTTTTTGTTAAAGCCACACTCACTCTTTTTTCTTTGCTTGCCTCTGTTTTTGTCATGATAGCACTGTGTGTAATTAACTGCATTTTTAGAACTCTCTTTCTATGCCTCCTAATTTTGTGTTTGCTTGATGTCTTGTTTTTAAACTAAATGGATTTCTGTCTTAGCTGGAGCAGTTGCAATTTCCTTTTCTAAGCCTTAATTTATATTGTAGCTCACCTGAACACACCTGAACAAGGCATGGAGTGGCTAAGATTTTGTGATACTTAGAAAATAAGTCTGTTTATCAAATGGCAGATTTTTTCTTTTTGTATTTTGAATGGTGTTTTACACCCCAGTCAAGATTTTTTATTTATATGCAGGCCTTCAGTTTAGGAATTGTGGAGGAAACCACAGTGCCCAGAGAAAGCAAACGACTTTAGGCAAGTGAACTGACAAACTGTCATACAAATGTTAGAAGCCTTTGGTTAAGGCCGGAGCATAAAATTTTAGGTCAAAGTTGTTTGATTGTCTAGGCGTGAAGGGAAGGTGGTTGGTGCTATTAAATTCTTGAAGTTTGCGTTACTTATTGTATCAACTGTCTAATTTGTTACAAAGAAATAAAAATTTCTTGCCGAATTTATTCCTAATTTGGCTTTCAATGGTTATTTTTTTCAATTTTGGCTTTATAGATAATTATGCCATAAATATATGAAAACCTAAAAATTGTTTTGATTAAAGAAGTAATTTAGACTATAAATGTGATCGGGGTTTTGTCTGATATAAGTTAATTGATTTTTTATTAGGGGGTATAACTAGGTAGATATAAATGGACAGTTTGATTTATTTGCTCGGGACTATTTCCTCCAAGATATAAAATGTCTGACCTGTTTATAAACATGTCTATAGTTTTGTGTTTAATGATACATAATTTTGATATTCTGAAGTAATTATACTTTAGAGTACATAAAACTATGTAAACAACACTATTTTATTATTTTGCACTTTGCTGAACCCAAATAAATCAAAATTCAAAACATGACTTTTTTTTTAATCCTTCAGAATGGCTGGTAGAAAAATGTTGATTCCTGATTTTAGATTTTTTTTTGTCACATTAAGTTGAACTTTAGGTGATTGGAACTTTTGATTTTTGCACATCCCTCTATTTGGTCATGTGGCAGTTGTAAAAGGTATTTTACTGAGACATGCCCCTTCAGTTTATAGTGATTTATTACCACTTCCAGCTATAGGCGAAGGTGCTAAAATTTTGCCTGTGTGTTGCGCTGATGGCATTTTACATCAGGGTTCTTTATTGTGCCACGCCTACTGTGACATCGAACCTCGTTTGTTTTAAGTTCCCATCCAAAAGAACCTTGACTTTCATTTTGTAATGCCGAGTGCTTGGCAAAAAAACAGTCACTACCCATTTCCGGGTCTTTAGTCAGACCCAGTCAGGGTTGGAACCCATGATTTTCCACTTACAGAAGGAGTACTGCCAATTGAGCTACTGCAATGGTCTAATATTGTTACAGATAACTTTAGTATTGCTGTAGAAATTACTAATATTGGTCCATGTTTTGCTTTTTCTGGCTTTTAACAAATTTTGATATTTTTAGCCTAGCAGTATGAATTATAAATAACATTGATATTACCTTGCAATTAACAAACAGGTGTTGAAATAGGAATTTTCAGGAATGACATATATTGATACAGGATTATATGTACTATTAGTTAATATTTTAAAGGGGTAAAAACAATATAAATTTAGATTTTTATCTTATTTAAACAATGGATTTTCTGAAACGAAACCACTTAAATATATAAATTTAAAAATTCTTACTGTAATGAAATATTTATGGTTATTCTACATAAAGCCACTGTTAAAGGGTTACCAATATTTTAAGTTAAAGTCTTTTGTTTTTGTGCATTTATCCATTAAATTAGCCTTATCTCGTCCTGGCTCATAATTAGGTTAAAATTTGTGTGAATTGTTTTGTTTTATGGTCTCATTCTTGAGAAATAAATTTTCGGAAAATGTAATGCAATCAGCACATTTTAATCTTTGCTATCTATCTCAAAGCAGCATTTACAAACAGCATTAAATTGTAACACAACTCATTAGGCTACTAGCTACAAATACTTCAATACCACTGTTGTTGCTTTTATTTTGAGGTAACTCTCCCTACAGGAGCCACTATTTTAAAAGGGACCGCATCTTTTATAGGACTTATAGATCAGAGTTCTAGAGAACCACCTAGGTTCAAATCGTGTGAGAAAGTTTGTCGTTTCCCTTGCTAAAAGTTAGTGGTTTTCTCCAGGTACTCCAGTTTCCTCCACCATCCCTGAACTGACCATCCCAACATAAGTGAATGAAACATAGAATAACATTACTCCGCTCCATGATGCTGACTTTATTAGGACCAATTTTCTACTGCATATAAGCCTGGAATTATATTTTCCAGAGTTACTCGGTAATTTGCATAGACACAAGATCTGTAGTTGGCAATTGTATTTCAAAAGTGTTGCATTTAACAAAAAAATATTTCATAAAACTTTGCAGTGGTCACAAGTCATGGCAGTCAATGCACAGTTGTAATTTCTCATATTTTTCAGGTGACACAATCACACATTCTATAAATTGACCTTGGTAGATAATCAGAATTTCAACATTTTTAAAATGGATAAAGTGATATGGTAATCTTTTAGAAATATTGACCAGTAATTCTATTTTCTAACATATAGGTGTCAGATAGATTTAAAATATTACATTTTTAATAAGCTCTCTCAGCATGTAAGCATTATAATATCAAGGGAGATTTGAACTGTTTTAATCATAATGACCATTGGTGTCTTACAACCAACAGGGATCTCTACCTTGTTAATCATGTTGGACTATCTTAAAAAGTCCCCATTGCCTTGTTAATCATTTTAGGACTATCTTATAAGGTCCCCTTATTAATCTGTACTTAGCAAGTAATTTTCTCTTTACACAACTTTGACAGAAAGTCAATTTGGCTACCAAACAAATAAGCATGTTATCATTTTAATACCCTATCAGAAATTTAACATACCTTAAGATGAAATGACCACACCATAGTGTGAATTAATATCTGGACTGTATGGAAAAATGTCACTTTATCTTAACTGTTTGACCAGAATATGAGCACTTATGTCCACATATCTACCAGTTTGATAACAAGTATTGGTTTTTCAAGTACTAAATGCTGTTTGATTTGACTAAAGTTCAATATTTAGTTATTTTCTATTTTGATACTCGAAAATGTTCAGATAGATACTCTAAGAGCTAATTTTGACTATACATATTTGTAAAATTTAAGAATGGGTTCCAACTTTTGAAAAAGGTGCTCCACTCAAAGAGTTTTTATTTTAAACATTTCCTCATTACTTAAATGTGACACAAGTACAACAGAAATTTAGCAATAGAAATGGTTTTCCTTGTTTTTATAGAAATATTAACAAATTCTAGTTTGCTTTATTGTAAAAAGTTTGTCCAAAGTAAATTAAAATTTCACAAAAATACAATCATTCCTGTTAAAATCCTGTGTCCGAAATACTTGCCTATGCAACCACTTGGCTACTGTAACCTCCTCTTTGAATAGGAGGCATTTTGAAGGCTTGAAGAAGCTTGCAAGAAAGAAATATAAAATTTTTTGTCTATATATCTGTTAAAATCCTGTGCATGACATACCCTAAAGTGAATTTTTAACCACTTGGCCACTGTAACCTCTTCCTTGGACAGGAAGTATTTTGAAGGCTTGGAGCGAGCACTCAGCCGACTGAGCTACTGTAGTGGTTTTGAAGACTTGGAGAAGTTTTCAAGAAGGAAACTGTTTAAAACCCCTTGTGTCTGAACTATATAGCTCTAAACACCTTGTATTGACCTATTCAATTGGGCATAGAATAATTAGTCTGAGATATTTTATAAATATTTTCTATTTTTATAAGGTTTTACGACTACCATTGGTGGTTAAATTCTATTGTGTTGTTATTTATAATCTTATTAAATATATAAATGCTGGCTAATTAAGTGTTAATGGATTTCACACTTCAAATGTCTAAATCCAGGTTTAATAATTTGTGGTAGCTCTTTGAAACTTTAGTTCCATGAATTAATTATTAAAACTCATGCAGAACAAGATGAATATAAGAATTGATTACTTTGGATATGATATTGTTTTTGGATGTATCATAGAAATTCTAAAATACTTTTTTGTTGTCATGACAATCTGCTAAAACTGTTTATAATTACTAAAAATTCAACTTACTTTCATACTACTCTTGAGTTCTGCATTTAAATACATATTGCAAGTATGCTTTTTGGAAATATCACTTGCATAATTTATTTAGATAATAGGGTTAAAATTGTGTTTATTTCTCAGATTTCAAATTTTTTTTTTTTTTATAACAAAACTTTGCAAGAGTTGTCATATTTGATTTATTTTACACATATAATCAGCATGATAAAAGTTATATATCTATAACAAAAATCTTGTATGATATTTTAATTGCGGAAACTGAAAAATCACCCAAACTGCACATGAATTTTATTTTAATTTTTACATCATTTTTGGGGCTTTTGGCATTATAAAACCAGAAGCCAATCTTGTCTTTATTCATATGCAGCATAATGCTCATTGCACCTATTGTTTGATACAGTGTGATGATAAAAAACCAGTAAGACTGAGTTATGTACCTTAAAAGATGACATTTGGTAAACTAATGCATTATAATTTAATTACATGGCACAATATATGGTCATTTAGATACAAAATATACTAACATCAGTCTCTTATTGTCATAAATATCTTGTAATGATGGCTTCATCAATATGTCTGCAAATTTCACAGAAAAAAATGGTGAGTGAATGTTTTGATTTTTAAGTGCATACACAGCAAAACTCAATGTCCAGGGGAATTAATTACACTTGGTCATCATAATTAGTTAGATAAATAATAATCAAAATAGGATCACTCTCATAAAAATATCATGTCGGTGTCAACAATTCAACCATTGCTTTTAGGAAAAATTATGGCTAGTACTTTTGGCTTTGAATGTTGCATTTAGATTTGATTTAGCAACAAGGATATGATTGTGTGATGCAATACCATGATGCATGGTCAATTAAAAGAAAATAATAAACTGCAAAATATTGATACTTTAGTCTCATATTTCCATAATATATATTGAAATATTGAATATCAATCTAGCTGAAACCATTTGAAATATATATACAAATCTATATGAATATTGTATGCATAGCGTGAATTGGATTTTGATTTAACAGCAAGAATTTAAGACAAGAGGATAAAATTAGAAAAGATTTGTTTGAAATTAGTGGCTTTTAACCTTTTCATTTAGAATTAAAATTTAAGTTATTTAGTGTATTAGATATTGAAAGCTATACCAAGATTTTGTTTTAGTGTATTGGGTATATTAAGATTTTGTTTTAGTGTATCGGGTATATTAAGATTTTGGTACTTGTCAGCACATGTACACAAATTTGGTGGTCAGTTTTAAGTCGCATGCTGTTAGTTATGTCATACTCGAGCACCTGATACCAATGTTTATATGTGTATCCAGGCAATATACTTACAAATTGAAATATTTTCTCTAAGTGGGGTTTCACCTGATCCATTGTTTTATTTTACCACCTAGTTAAATAAAATTTATTTAAATTTTCTCTGAATATATCGTGTTGAGTTTAAAATGAACTTAAGCATGGTATATCAAGCTGTTTTGTTGTTCATTATGAAATAACAGGGATTTATCAGGGTGTTTTGGGAAAAGGACCTAAACTAAAAATTGGGAAAAACTAACAACTTTTTGCTCATTTTGGGAAAACTTTGACATCATTTTTGATGCCATTAATGATTAAATCTAATGCTTTTAGTGTATTGGGTTGACTGAAGATTGAGAAAAGCAGCCACATTTATGGCCAGACTTCAGCTATGTATCTGGTACGATTTTCTAATTGGGAATTTTCTCAGCCCATTTTGGGAAAAACCAATGTTTTTTCCATTGGGAATGGGGCTGAATTTCGGCCCTAAAATGGCCCTTGATAAATCTCTGAATAAGCATCTATCAGCTTGATTGGGAATGTCAGTATTTGTTGTAGGCTAGTCATGTAGTTAGTTAGGTTCTTTTGATAGCTTTAGGTATTAATTGCATCAGGACCTGGTGACAAATGGTCTAAGACATTGGCTTACAGAACTACCAGGTATGTGTTTTTCACTGCCTATGTTCAAAACCTACTTTGGCAGACACTAGCTAGTCTGAGAACATTTGCAGATCAATTGTTTAAGGTATTGATATTTTTTCTTGATACACTGTACTACAATGTCCTTCTACATCCCAAAACTGAAGATTTGACTGACTGCCTTAATGTATCTCAACAAAATAATTGAAACACATTATTCCATTCCACCATATTCCATGCCATTTCACCTCAGTTCACACCACTCCACTCGATTCCACTTATTCTTTTTGCTGGGTTTGCAAATTCAATACAATGAAACATATAAATAGTAATGTAATTTGTAAAAGGAAACCATGGCGATTATATTCTATTTGATGACAAATGTTCTGTTTTGTTTTGTGAAAAAATTAATGAAGACTGTCAATATCAAAAGGTCTCCCGTTTTTTTACGGTATTTTAGAAAAAAAGCATTCTTAAATATTTTACCTAGTCTTTTGTTTATCCGGACAATGGATATATATATAAATATATAAGTGGAGGTACCATAGATAAAATGATCAAGTGAGCGGTTGACATTATTCTTTTGATATAGATGAAAAAAATATTTTAAAAAATCAATAAGTGACGGGTGTATTGATCTCACAAACCATTTCAGTTTAATGGAACAATGAGCGTACATACATCCTGTGAGGCCAGTCAGCGGGACTTTCACTTTTGATGCCAGAAATTAAGGTGTACGGAATTTTTGTCCATTTTTTGAATACTGGAATATTTTCATTGTTCATTTCTATACAATAATAATATAATGTCTAAATATTATTACAAAAACATCACAGAGTTTGTTTTTTCTTTAAAATTTCATCCAATGTAAAATGATGGAACCCCTGTCCTTTTGATACATTTAACTTTTTTCAGTTTCTGGATGACAACACAAATGAAAATTTTATTACCCGGTATTTATTTGTAAAACGTGTCAATACAACACAGTTATATAAGTGAAATTGCATCCTACCTAAGCTATTTTACAACAGCTCGTTATAGGCATGTACAGGTGCAAATTTGGACAGGTCTACTTTTGAGTAAATTTGAGAGCTATGTAGTGGAATAAATACAAAATGTGAATACATATATACATGTATATATATATATATAACCTTTATATATATTTACATACATCTATTGGAATTTATTGTAAATTCAAACAATGGCTAGTATTTAGTGACTTAACACTTGTATTTAGCCGCAGCTTTTGAAGAAGAAAAAAATTAGGCCGAGTTATAGGAGGATTTGTATAATTTTAATACATTCATTGGTTTGTTGCATGTATTATAATGTAATCGGGACTTATCAACACTAAATGGCAGTTTGCTCCATTGACTGAGAAATCTTGATCACAATAAAAAATTTGCATACTTTGCAGGTCCTATAGACTTTAAATCAGTCATATTTTATCTACCTGTCATAAATATTTTGGATTAAGTTTTGAACCATATTCTCTTGTCTCCACTGGATAAAAGAATCCACACTTCATGAATTTTTTTCTTCTTCATTTTTTTCGTCTTTTAAATTTTCGGGATATATTACATGAGTTCCAGGTATATTCAAAGTGGAAGATATTTTATGAAATTTATTATCAATGTAAGAAGGGATATTTATCTAGAAGTAGTTAATGTGCATGTCTTTATCGGATCAATATACAAGATCTGAAGATAGTCCGAGGTATTGACAAGGAGTTACGACTTAACTACACAGATTATCTGGGGTGTAGAAATGTTTTAAATGGAGAAATACCATGGCCGATAATCGAGAAAATATTAATATAATAATAACAATGGCCAGCAACCTCCTGCTAAAGCCACTACATCTGGCCCGGCCGCTGGATTTGTTAAACAGAAAATCAAAGAAGTTAGTATATATATATAGTTGTAACTTAATGAATGCTAATCTGTTGTAATTGATACTATGTTAAAGATCAATGCATTAAGTTTTTAAGGTCACAATTTTGATTTTGAAATTCAATTCAAATTTCAATGTATTATGTTATTTTATTTTCTTAATTGTTTTTTATTGAACACTTGAAGTTACTGCTAGAAGTTACTCTTTGCTTGCTGTTAAAGTAATACTTTTTACAACTTGTAGTCATACATATACATGGTTAAAAAGCATGGTCAGAAATTGATGAAGTACAGTCATGTTTTTCATTGACAACAAGAGGTTACTCTAGAAGAAGTTACTTTTTGCTTTCTGTTAAAGTAAAACATACTTTTTTACTACTAATATTGATATATACATTTTGTATATACAAAAAAGCACATTCATGACTAGATAAAGCACATGGATTTAACATCTGTGTCAGTCTTTATTGATAAGTTTCTCATATATTGCATTTATAGTAGCATTGTTAGAGCGTGTGTTATCAACACAGCATTTATAAGCATCATATGGATGTTTTAATTAAAACATATAAAATGTAGATCCACCATCGCACATTTAGCATAATACTGGCAGCTTTTTAACTAGATGCTCTTTAAAATCTATATAGATCAAATGCAACTTTTGAGTTAGCCAATTCAGCATATCATGCTGATTACTTAAGCTACCGTTGTTTTTATTGTTTTCAACAGGAGCTTCTAAAAACAGTGCTTATTTGCAAATTTAGTCTAATGATTTAATATTGCAAGTGTTTGTCGTGTGGCGTAAGGACCTCTTGTGCAAATTCAAATCAGTTTAATGATTTTAAGGTTCGCAATTTTACCCTTCATGTATTGCATGTCTATATTGAACTGAACTGTTGTACTACTGATTTGTCCCTAATTAGTAACATCACTAAAATTCGAACTCTGTTAAAATTCATTCACTATAGTAATGTAGTTTGTAGTTTAATGGTCAATCCATATTGAAAGTGACAATGTTGTCATTGGTGGTCATTAAATCAATAAGTTCTAGAATTTATTTTATTTTAATGCTTTATAGTCCATAGAATCATGACAAAACTTCAATACACATACCAATATATTTTATTATTTATAGTTAATAGTATAATGCTCTACCTTATATAATAATTGATTATAATGTGTATTATAATTTATATAATAATACCTGTATGTTGTAACAATAGGTAAGCTCTGTAACCTGTTATAACTATAATTCCTTCTACCATATCGGTAGTCTATAATATTGGCTATATGTCTACCGTTAGATTCAAAATTTAAGATTGTTCACAATATATAAGAAAGGTACTGGTCTGCACACAAGCTGACAGGCCAGATATAGAGCCTTAAATTGCGACAATCGTCATAAGAAAGGTATTCCTGCCATTGACTTTTACTGACCTACTAATTGGCGTTGAGTGGACAAATGATTTTTTACACCCCCAGTCACGATTCTCCTTATATTGAGATGGTCAGTTTTTTAAAGTTTGAGAAAACCAGGTTACCTTGACCTCTGAGTTGCTGATTCAGATTCAGGGTAGCATTTGAAGTCTATATAAGTGTGCATGTACCTTCAGTAGTTTTGACATCTTTGGTTGTAAAGTTATGTCGGTTTGAAGGTACATAATGGTTTTACCAGAGTAAAAAATGATTCAGAGAATAATGCCAATTTACAGATCTAGGTATGCAGTTCCATATTTAATGGAAATACTTGTTATTCATGTTATGATGAAGTATCAGTCACATGGACCACATTTAATGTTTATTGATAAACCATAAAAATGATGTTACAATGACCATTTCATTTTGTTAGATATTACATATTCATTATCATTAATATTAGATACCTTGAATACTCACGGACACTACATTGACATGCTAGCTAAGCTAAATTTCTTTCGAAGAAACAGGGGATATAATATTCAAATTTCCGTCCTTCTGTCTATCCATCTGTCTGTCCTTCCATCTGCACTAATTCTTCAAATCTATGAAGCACCATTTCATGGAACTTAGTGCAAGTATGTGCATATCGTTCTTTCGGAGAAACAGGGGATATAATATTCAAATTTCTATCCTTCTGTCTATCCATCTGTCTGTCCTACCATCTGCACTAATTCTTCAAATCTATGAAGCACAATTTCATGAAACTTAGTGCAAGTATATGCATATTGTTGACCCGAGTTGGTTTGCTCATTTTCCGCAGAGTTATATGTCCCTTTGAACATAAGAGCAAATCACAAAAAAGAACCTGCTGGCAGGGGATCCTAATTCACTGAATTTGCTTGTTCATACTAGATTCTGCAGGCTTCACAGACTGTTGGCTATCTGCCTGTCTTAAGCCTGACATGAAAATTATGATTTTATTGCTTTCCGTAATTAAACATTTATGTAGGTATACTAAATTATAATAATGAAACAATTAATTTGGTCTAGCCTTAATTGGATAAAAGAAGGGTTGTGACTTTCACTTTTGTTATAAGGCAAAAGAATGTGTATATTAAAGTTATAATAATAAAACAATTAACATGGCCTAGCCTAATTGGATAAAGGAAGGGTTGTGACTTTCACTTTTGTTAAAAGTCAAAAGAAGAATTCAGCTTTTGTAAAAGTTCAGTTTTATATACGGATAAGTAAATACAATTTTTAGTTTGTCTGTAAGAGGGGTACCAGGTGCAGAGTTATAAAATAATACAAGCAATAAGTCGAAACAAATCTATAAGGTCGGACTGTTAGTTAAATAATGGTTTTTCTTATATCGATTCACTAAGCTTTATTGATTTTTACTTCCCGGTCTTCATGTCTGAACTGGTCGTGCAATCATTTTTGCTGGGAGTGCAAAATAATGGCTGAAAGTACAGTATTACCAGTTTAAAGAGTATTGGTATTTATTTGTAACTGATTTTAAAAATAAAAAGATAAAAGAAATAATTAGTGGTTTTCAACATTAATGAAATTTTGAAAAATGATTTTTGTATGATTTTCAAAATTTTAGATATGGACTAGATTTTTGGTCAGGGTAACACTTATACATATTAAATTACAGTTAATGAATTGTAGACTTTATATTCAGTTTAAAAAAATTATTTTGCTGTCATCCAAGTTATTATACCTGTGAATGAGAAAATACAAAATACATTGCACATATTTTGACTCTATTTTTTTTTTTTTAAAGATTAAACGTTTACTAGTATATAAGGTATATAATAAAAAATGATTGGTAGGAATTAACTACAGATTTAATCAATAAATCTCCAGATAAGGCTATTATTTATCAGTTATAAATCTATTTTACTTACTTAAAACATTTTAACCATTAAAACATACCTACAAAGTCTGAACTGTCAGTTTTTTATCCGAGAACAGAATGGCTACATAACGGTAGCACACAGAGTTAAAGGACATAGGTATATGGTGAATAATTAAGGTCTAATTGCAACAAGACTGACTGGGATCCAATTTTTGTTTAAAAATCAATAATTGGACCATTTAATTTTTTTTTATTTTTAAAGAATTGGATGATTATTTCAACTTGGCCGTAATACCTGTTCACCTGTACAAAAGATATAAGTTGACTGTTTGGGGATTTCTATATACCTGTACTGTCATTGGTACTTATATATATATATCAGTCTGGTTTGATTTATAGAAAAAACATGTATTGATTATTCTTGATAGCGCATGCTGATAATGCTTTAAATTTGTGCATATGGATTGTGAAATTTAAACCTACCTTATGTATTAAGTCACTAAAATATTATTCTGTTTGTGGAAAAAGGAAGTTATATGGCGGTGTTGTAAATGAATGAATTGTTTTCAGGGTTTGTTCAGATTTGAAAATTTTGAAGTTTTAGCAATTGTTTTTTATGTCACTGTGTGTGCTACTAATGGAATTGTGTAAAACTAGGATATTTTATTTGTCTTAATTAACACATCAGCTCTAAACACATCACTTTGGGGAATTTTCATGTTTGTTAAATTTCTAAAAAAAACAGCACTTGCATTTGTCCATTTACTTTTATTTCCATGTCCATATGTGACAGACAGTCAGTGCAGGGGAACCTAAATTAGTTGAGCAGATATAAAGTGTTCTTGATACATTTTTTTGGCTTGAATTTTCTCTAAAAAATAACAAGCATGGAAATTTTCTAATTTAGAATATAAACTGTGTGTGATGAATATTTGATCATGATGAAGCCAGTGAATTTTTTTAAACTTTATTTAATCAAATGAATTTAATTATTTTCAGTTGGAACAATCATTAAAGGGAGAGGGAACTGATGCCAGTGAGGCCCCTTCTAAAAACTTGGTACAGCAGAATATAGAGTTACGTCGGAAACTTGAAGACGAGCACGCCAGTTACAAACGTAAACTACAGTCCTATCAGGAAGGCCAACAAAGACAGGCCCAGCTGGTACAGAAACTACAGGCCAAGGTAAAATATTCAACATGATAATGAGCATTCTCTTAGCTGTTCTGAATTACCACAAAGGGAGATAACTCAGATAATATTGGTTAAATTTTATATGAATTGAATTCCGGTTACAGTATATAAAAAAATCTACAACAGTACTTTGTTTTTTCTTTAAGTTTTTTTTTGTGCAAAGAAAAAAGAAAAATCATTAGATGTCAAATCAGATTATCAAAAAAAAAAAAAATTAAAAAAAAAAGGCTTAAGTTCTTTATTGGAAATTTCAACTTAATTTTGGATATAATAGTTGCTGGGATGTGTATTGGGTTATATAATGTTTAATCTGCATTAGTCATGAGGTATAGGTAAATATCTCGGAGTTAATTTATAATTAAAATTTGTGATATGACAATTATATTATTTGTCAGATGGAACAAAGACAGGTGATAACATATCAGCATAGGAATTAGTATTTAAATAAAAACTATTTTGTATTTTATTGAATTTGCTAATAGTATAGACAAAAAATATATGTACTTTGCTGGGTAGAAAAAGTTATTTTTTCGTCTCCTATTATCATGCATTAAGTTTGGCATTATTTCAGAGTTTCTCTTTCTCCCCATTAGTCAATTTTAAAAGCACTTTATTCCAGTCTGAATAAAACATGTTTGATTTGATTTGACCATACTTCTTGTTTTAATAGTCAAGAATATTTCACTTATATCAAGATGTAACCAGCTATAGGTCAAGTGACAGAAATTTTCACCTATGCAATGAGCTCAAATTAATCTGCAGGGAGGGGTCTTTTGAGTGTAGCTTAGATTCCAATGTTTTATGTTTTTGATACCAAACTTTTTAATAGAGTAGATATGCAGGCAAATGAGCTAGGCCATTCTTCTGACAACTTGTTGGCAATTTGCCTTTTCTCACAAGAATTAACCATTTTTGTTTCACTTCCATAAATGAGTGGGATTACCTTTCACTTGCAGTTAGTTGTCAGTGTAAACATTTATGTTAAATTAAACATTTTTGACTTATAGACAGCAGAATAGTGATCAAGTTCTACTACATATATCGGGTACTACATTACTGTAGGACTACTTTATCATTACTTATTGTTGGAGAAGGGATGGGAGTGGGGGTGGGGGTGCTTGGTCATGATTTTTCTACCCAGCTCTACCATTGTTACCATGCATTATATATGAACTGCACAATTAGTTATCTTATATATAAAAATTAATTGACCAGTAAATTCTTGTTTACAAATCGTGACATAATACAAAGACATCATTATATAAATATAACTTTATATTTTAACATGCATTTATTGAATATAATATATGTATACTCATGTAGCATGTCCTTTATTTTAGACTTTGTTTTAGATAGGTCAATTCATTACATAGCCTTTTATGCCGAATGTTAGAATCTTTTATTTCATTTTAGATTTTTAAGTTCAGTATTTTTTCAGCCTGTTAGAAAGTTTGTTTTATTTTAGGAACGTCTTTAATTTTATCTATTAATATTTTATATGCTTTTTACTAACAATATTTTAATTTTCATTTAGTTTCAGATTAATTTTGAAATTTACTACTGTAATCAAGATCAGTCCAATATCTACTTTAATCCTTATTCTGTCTTACACACATGTACTTGTAAAATCTTTGCAAATTTCTTGTTAAAATCTTTTAGGGTTGTGGGTTTGAATATTCAAGCCTTGATCCTGGGGTTGTGGGTTTAAATCTTTGTCATAGATGTGGGGTCTTACTTTGGCCAAGTCATTTTATATTATATTTCACTGCTGAATGTTTCATTTATGAGCTGGCGCTTGGCAGTTGTCAAGATTATGAGCTAATAAAAACAAACATATGCACAGGAGTTATGTGTTGTACTAGCATCATATAGAGTGGAATCTGAACCAAGAAAAGAGAAACAGAAAACTGTCACCTCTGAATCGGTTAACTTGCTATCTTGCATTTTGTAAGGGAGGGACAAGAATCTGTGAAACCCCAGTAATCTATAAACCACTCAGGCACTTACAGCATTAGAAATAACCCAAGCCTTTATATAATATTTTCAATGTAGATGGAAAAACAGTCCCTTAGTAAGTTTGGCTTGCTCAAACTAGTCTTGAAATGTTTGACAGTCTAATTGCCAAAGGTCAATTGGATTTCATAAATCAGCCGATTTCTGTATTCCATATATTTGTTTACCTGGAACTTCTTGCAAATCTTTGCCTGTTTGTTCCTTCTTCCTTGCAATTTCAAACATCAAGTCTGTAAAATTTTAACTTGTTTTTTCCTTTCGTGTTTTTCTTCTTAAAATTGACACAAGTCTGTAAAATTTTAACTTTAATACTATTTTTCTTTCATGTTTTTCTTAATGAAATACCACTCCAGCTTTTAAAATAAATCTTGTATTAGTCTTTTTGGTTTTGTTTTCTTTCCTTTTTTTCTTGTGCATGTGTCATATCTTGTTATAAGTTTGTTGTAACTTGAGACCTGTAAATCTGGTTAATTTTCTTTTTTCATCTTTATTTTTGGCTGTATTGCCTTTAACTTCTAAAACTCTCATTATTTTATTAAACAGACATTTTTATTTTCCTTATGTAATATGTAGGAGATTGTTTTCGTTGCAGCTATTACAATACAAGAAAAAATGCACAGAGCTGGAAAATGTTGTAAAAACACGACGGATCCATCAGTCTCACTACCAGGTAACCACTGACCATATATGGTCATTTAAACGAGATTCATGTATCTATATTAATCATAACTTGTATCATCTTTAGGTCTTGCAGTACAAGAAAAAGTGTGAGGATTTAGAAGGGGACTATTCGGAATTAAAAACTCGTGTTTCGGAGAAGTCGTTGGTAAGAGTGGTTTGATGCACTTAGGAGTAATTGGCAATTTGTGTGCTTCTCTTGTTGTTGTGTGCTTTTTGTGATTCTCTATCTGACTGACACCTGCCAGAGTTATGTCCCTTTGAAATATATTCTATGAATTTGCTTTAAAAAAATTTTGAAATATACTAAATAATCATAATAAATTCTTAATTAACATTTTATGCCTTATGCTGGAATTTATTGCTATGGAATAAACTTAAGAGCATTGCTCATTAGTGGTCAGCATTAGGAATTCATAGAATAACGGTCAAAGGGACATAACTCCTAAGATGGGAATGTTGTGATTTTCTTTCTGTTTTTCTATTAACGATTGTGCACCCTTTGTGTTGGTTTAAGGTACTTCAGTACAAACATAAAGCTGAAGATTTAGAGGCAAGAGTTCTGGCCTCTCAGTATGACCCACCATTACGTCAATATGACCCACCGTTACGTCAGTATGACACGCCATTGCGTCCATACAGAGTAAGTATATAGTTTGATATCGGTATTTGACCGTAAATTGTGTCATGGTTGTGCTACACTAAAGTATTTGTTGAAGGATGTACAATGTTTTTCATGAATTCTATATGGGTTGTCATGGAAAAGGATCTAATCACTTTTTGAGTGCTTGCTAGAATGTTCCAAGTTTTCTTCTGTAGCTCACTGGTTTGAAGTACCCAGAACTGTAGAGCTTATATAAGCATGCCCTGATAAAAATTTTGACGTCTAGTGTTAAAGATATTTGATGGACTTATTTTAAAGTTTTTGGTTAAAAGTTGTTAAATGGATGCTACATTTTCCTTCAGTAAAAGCTTGTGTTGATCAAATTGTTGCATGTTTTATCAGAGGGTGTTGTAGATTAACATAGACCTGTGTGTGTAGTTGTGTAATATGATTTTAACTTTCTCTGTTGTTTTCTGGTATATTTCTAACTTTCATTTATGTAAAACCAAGATATTGTTTACTCTGGCCTTCCTCGTCTGAAGAGAGCCTTGGTTTTTTCTCTATTTTGAAATCATTCAGATGATTTGAAATCCTAAATAGAAAGCAGTATGGATGATCTGTTTGTGATAAGTGGAAAGTGAGAGTTCGAGTTGAGTAATGGTGCTTAACGTCCCAGTCAAGAATATTTCACTTATAATGAGATGCCATAAGTGGAAAGTGAAATCTAATAAATATAGAAAATTTAGTGATTTAGATATTGATGTTTTCTTTATTGTCTTTTTACTTAAGTGATGTTTGTTGTTGCTCTGAAAGCAGACAAAGCTTCACATTGAGCAGCTTTATGCTTGCTTTTTTCACAAGATCAGTTTCCGGCTTGCTCATTTCTTAAAAGAGTGATGCTTTCACCAAATACTGTAAGTTTCTGTCTCAAGTCATCAATTAAAAGAGACTTTGTCTTCTATGTTGTTTCTGTTTCTTTCTGTGTTATCACAGTGAAAATGGGTGGGGCATAATAGAAGAGACATGCTTTCAGTGTTTGTGCTGAAAAAGAGAGATATGTGCAGTAGCCTATCTTTTGGTGTTGTTCTTACAAAATTCACTCAACACAGCAAACCAAGTTGTATTGTTATGCACTCACTGCATTTGAATTGTTATTTAAAGAGCTTGTCAAAAGCTTGTGCCACTTTTTGTACATAACCTTGACTTTTCAGGTGATGTTAAAATATGAGACTAATTGGTGAAATAAATCATGTGACCAAGTCCTTTCTAAGAATTTTGAGAAAAATTTCTTACTGGCTGTGTTTCAGAATATACAGTACATGTATATTTTTTTATTTCAAAATTTCATAATACAGTCAAACTTGCCTTAAAGGCCACCTCTATATAAGGTCCATCTGCTTTTGAAGCCAGTAAAATTTTATACCAATGTGCTCTTTATGCATGTTATTTGAACCTCTATAGAAGGGCCACCTGTCCATAAAGACCACTTTCACTGGTTCCTTTTGGTGACCTTTATAGGCAGGGTTGACTGTAACATAAAAAGAAAAAAATTGGTTTAGTTAAACAAGCATATTTAAAAATCTAATTACCGGTACTGATACTAAATCATAATGTGACACACATTGTCATTGGAGTAGAAAATGCTTTGATTACTAAACCTTGTTTTGATTGGATGAATGGCAAATCATATTAGCAAGTAGGTTAACAATTTGTCTGGTGATTAATAATTAATTAACAAACGGTTTATGCTGTTTGTTTAATTTCATTTGAATAAAACAATTACCTCAAAACTTGCAACCTGGTAACAACAGTAACTTAATATTGCTGGGTTTATAAATTTTATGGTAGTGGGGAAAAATTGTTAAAATTCCAGAATCATTTAATATTTATGTGGAATGTTCTATTTCAAAAACAATTTGTTATTGCTGGTAACTAAAAGATATATGGAAACACTGCAAATTATTTGTGATTGTATAAGGGTTAAAAATTGTGCTTCATTAAACAATATTTATTAGAAAATCACAATTATTGAATAACAGTTTGAAACAATTTTTACAAATCAGAATCCTGGAACAAGAGTAAAATTCTTATACATGTATTAACCAATTTCCTGTACATCTATAATATAACAATTTATACAACATGGCATTTAATACATATAATGAAGTACCGGTAAAGCATTCAGTAGACCATTAAGAATCAGAGAGAGAGAGAGAGAGAGAGAGAGAGAGAGAGAGAGAGAGAGAGAGATGCATACATAAAAACAATGGAGTATAGATAGTTTTTCAGTGACATTGTGTTTCATAATTGAAATACAAAGAAAATCTGCCAATTATATTTTTCTAATACTCATGTGACAATTTTCTAAAATAAATAAAGTTTCATTAATTAAAAGGATAAAAAGAAAAATCTGTCAATTATTTCTATTCATTATTTATATTTCTATAAGAAAATCAGCTGAGTTTTCAACTAAGTTCTATAAATATCAATGTAGGTTTATCAAGTTGTAACCTGCACGCTGTTTGGTGTCGTAAATTTCACCTACGTTATTATCTATTGTTCCAGCTGATTTAAGATCGATTTTGTTTGTGTTGATTTCATCCAAATTTTTATGTAAATTGTAATTCTTTAACATTTATTGAATCTTATTTTCACATATCTTTGATATAAAACTTGGGTAAAGGTTCACCATATTTATTTTTCTATTATTTATGAATTTTTTATTTGACCAGAATTTTGATGACATAAATTGTACAGGCCAGGTCATAAGAGTACTCTCTTATTGTACCTCTTAAAAGTATTTTTTATTGTAAATATTTATTTATACCAAAAATCAATGTAATTGAGACTGACTACTTTTTCTTCAAAGTTAAAGGTAGTATCATTTTGGGAGCTGTCATTATATAGAAGAAAAATATGTAGTGTATTGCGTGTGTGTGTGTGTGTGTGTGTCGTATTGCACCAGAAATTTACGAAAATGTATAAAAATTATTTTGGTGGTAATTTTTTTTTTAATCACATTAATGTTTAAGTGCCAAAGATTATATTGTATTCAGAGCTTTTTTGGTAGGAACAAAAATTTATGTCATATTCATCAAAAATTAAAATTAAGACAATAAGTCCAAACAATATGAATGTTGTAAGATAATGAACTAACAAGGTAAAATTGAATATTACTCTACAGCTGATTACAGTCAAGATTAATAAAATTGTTATGATATAAAAATTGGTTCTAAAATATTTTTGTGAACACTTGGAATATATTTTTAGTTATGAAATTTGAATATTTAAATGTTTTATGTATATTTCATTAACAGTCAGAATCTTACACCAGAGACAGTGCTGCTGATAGCAGAGATCACAACATGGATCTTGAGTCAGCTCTTATCAAGCTTGAGGAGGAGCAGCAGAGGTAGGTCTTAGAAAACTCAGCAGGTTTGAGTTGAGTAATGTTTTATGCCCCAGTCAAGATTCTTTCACTTATATTCACTTATATTCATTCAGTCAGTTCAAGAATTGTTTAGGAAACTAGATTGTCCAGAGAAAACAACTGTCCTTTTGCAAGCAAACTTACAAATCTTCTTGCATTAGGATCTGCATTAGTGGGATTGGAACCTAGGTGCCGAGAGGCACTATGATCTGTAAGCATTTGCTTTAGACCACTTGGCCACCAAGACACCCTAATTAGGAAGGATTGGTTTGTATACTATATTAATGTTTTGTGGAATTATGTAATTTCCCATGAAATGAAACAAATTTTTCTGAGAAAAGCATTTTCAACATTTTTTTCAATCAGTATTCTTAAGTATCTTGGTATAGAAGGGGTTTGGATGAAAATCATATATTGTAGTTAATGTGACACATGGTACTTCGGAAAATAGGTTCTTTGTTACTAAACTCTGTTAATTCCCTATTGCATAGTACAATGCCTTGTCTTTAAGTCCCAGCATGAAGTGACATGTGAAATGTGGAATAGAATCTAAAACAAAATCACAGACTGAGTTAAATAATATTTGTTCTTTTAACAGGAGTGCTAGCTTGGCCCACGTAAATGCTATGCTACGTGAGCAGTTGGATCAAGCTACAGCAGCCAACCAGTCTCTTACCTCAGATATCCACAAACTCACTCAGGACTGGCAACGCGCACGTGAGGAACTTGAGACCAGGGAATCAGAATGGAGAGAGGAGGAACAATCATTTAACGAATACTTCAGCTCTGAACACAGTCGCCTTCTCTCATTGTGGAGACAAGTGGTCGCTTTCCGTCGTAGCTTTGGTGAACTGAAAACTGCTACGGAGAGAGATCTTTCGCATGTCCGCACTGATGTCACCAAAGCTGCACGTAGCATGCACTCTGCCTGTTTGAACCTTAGTGCTAACATGCGTAATGTAGATACCCAATCCCAGGTAAATATTCATACTGATTTATTTTGATACTTTCTCTTTAAATTGATCGTACAAAGTACAGAAGAGGGATGTCTTTCTGTTTGTGAGTAATGCCATCAAATGTTACAGTATTTGGTCAAAGTTTTCTGACAGACATTTTCATGAGAAATTGTGTCATCAATTTACTGTACCTGATCAGGGATTAATTGAATCAGTACTATTGTCCCTGCCATAATCGAAGTCTCAAAGAAGACACTGGTGTTCTCAAGCATACACATCAGTGTTTCTAAACAGTAAGGATCTACTATTTTATTGTAAATGATTTTGTACATGGTAGGAAATAAACAAAACCAAGAGGAAGTAATTTGTATCATCATACAATAGGTGATCATATGGATGATTTATGTAAGAAAACTTTCATAATATTGGATATTAAAAATACTGGGTAGATAATTGTAAAATTAAGAATACATGTAATTGAAATTTTAAGGTATGGTAACGGTACTTTGCATAAAACTGTAAAAACTTTTACTTTTATACTAGTAACCCTTTGTAGAGACTGCAGTGGCCTAATGGATAAGACGTTAGTCTTCATTTCCAGGGTCTCTCACCGCTGTGAGTTCGAGTCCCGCTCGGACCACATGTGGGAAAGTGAATTTTTCTTGTAAAAGTGAATTTTCCTTGCCCTTGGCCTTTACTGATTCACCTGGTATCAGTATAATGGACTTGGGGAGTGGTATGCTTGTCTGTGGCGTACTGACTCTGTGAGCTAGCACGTTAAAGTCGCCCTGAGTGCGCGCTAATACACGGCAGACCATACAACACACTCGCACTTCACATGCATACACAAAATTGTTCATAGATTAATCCATAGAGATTAATTAAATAGTTCTCGTCGCGAATAGCTGAAAAATTGCTAATGCGACGTTAAGTAACATTCATTCAACCAACCAAGTAACCCTTTGTTACATTGCAAACAATATTTTTTAACCAAAATGCACTTGTTCTTATCATTGGATTGTTTATTTTTAGGTTCAACTTGACCGTGAGAGAGGAGAAAGAACTTCCTTCGAAAACCAACTTAGAGAAAAAACAAGGGAGGTATTTGAAATCCAGAGTCGCTATGATGCCCATACTGCTGAACTTAATGCAAAGTAAGTTTTAGAAAAGTTTACTGATGTCCCATGTACATTAGAAAGTCAACACATATAGAACTATATGTTTACTTAAAGCTGCAAATATAAACACATACTGAAGCCAAACTTTAAACAATGCTAAACCCCTTATTCACACCAGTATATACAAATAGTATGATTAGCTTTTGATAAAAACAAACTTCTTGCTATAGCCAAAATTCATATTTTTGTGCATATGGTTAATCCATTTTTTGTTCAAAGAAAGTCATTTTAATTACTGGTGGAAGCTAAAGTAAAAAATGTAGCCATTGTATATTGTTGGTGTTTTTACAGAATTTTTGGTATAACAGGTTTACCAAATTTCATATAAAAACAACTTTAATATGTTACATTTTGTAATTTTTAGGATTAACGAACTGACCATGATGAACGAAAAATTGAAGATTCAGTTGGAAGAGAGAGACAAAGCTAACTCCAATCTCCAGAAGAATATCAACAACATGGAGACCAGACTAGGAGAACGTAGCTACGAAGTTCCAGAAACTGACACTGCACGAATGATGAGGGCCGAGACCGAGGCTGTTCACCAAGCACTCAGAAATATCGCTGAAGCTGTCATAAACGATGCTGATGAAGCCGACCCAGAGGGTGAAGCGGTGACTGAGGCTCGTCGTTCGATTTCGCCTTCACGAGCTAGGTCAACTTCACCTGGAGCAAGAGCATCTTCACCATACAGATCCCTGTCGCCATTAGCAAGGTCAAGGTCACCAGCATTTGCTGATGCAACCTTTTCTGCTGTACAGGCTGCTCTTAACAAACGTCAGTTACAGAACTCTGAATTAAGGGCTAAGCTTAACGCCAGCAGAGACCATAACCAAGCCGTTAAGAAGATGAATGATGATCTAGAAAACGAAAGACGTAGATTAGAACTTCAAATCTTAAATCTGAAGGAAGAAATGGACATCATGTAAGTTATATGAGATCTGGGGACTTCTATCAAGATTTCAAGTCTAATACATGCTATAAGGTCACATTAAAATGTGTGGTGACTCAGTATTTAGAAATAAATTTGGTTGAAAATGATGCCTTGTGTTAAAGTAACTTTGGCCTGAAAAGTCATTTTTGTTGCACATTGCTATAAGTGCAATCATTGTGAAAGGTATTTATTCAATTTTGTCTGCAGCTGGTGACATCTCTGCATTCTATCATGTGTCTATATAAGTAAACTAATTTTGACTGGGAGGTAAACCCCCATTTCAAATCTAATAAATTCTATAAGGTCAGATCAAAAAGTATAGTGACTCAACATTTAGAAAATAATTTTAGTTGAGATTGATGCCTTCTGTAGTGCTAACTTAAGCTTGAAAAGTAATCTTTGTTGCACCTTGCTATAAGTACATTCATTGTTAAAGTGATTTCTGGAACTTTGCCTATAGCTGTGAAATCTTTATATTTATATACCCATTGAAATTATCTTGACTGGGATGTAATACATAACTTTAGGCTAAATTATGGAATTTAAAATATAGCAGTAAGAAATTGCAGGGAGATAACTCTAACATATATGGCTAATATATAATGCAGGAATCAAATAACTAGGCATTTTACCTCTGAATTTCTTTATTTATTGTTTGTTAGTTTAGACCGATTTATTTACAATCATTGATTTTTATCTTACATAAACTTATTGACTAGAATAATGTTTACACTTGAGTAAACTAACATGACCTATCAGCCTGTCTTCAATTCTATCATAAATTACTTCACAATTTTATGAACTTTTATAAACTTATGGGTAATGAATCTGTGAAATTTATCTCCTTTTAAAATTTTATGTTACAGGAGAAGAGATAGAGAAGATACTTCAAGAGATCGAGATCGTATCAAAAACGCACTGAATCTGACGGGATCCGAAAAATCACAGCTAGAGAAAGTCCGGTCAGAACTCAACAATGAGATTGATAACTTACAACGAGAGAATGAGAAACTGCAAGCAGCTAACACTGACTTGCAGAGACAGAGAGACAGAATGGAGGATGAGAGAGACGACGTGTTTAAAGACAAGGAGAGACAAGTTAAAGAAAATGATAGATGGTGAATAATATATTTAATATGGGCCTAATTGTTCAAAGCTCCATTAGCTTATCCATTTGGTTAGCCAAAATTTGTATGTTGTGTTTTAGGCAATATTTCTGAAATTTCTGTTCCAAAAAATTAATGCATGCAGTTATTATTATCAAACAGAAGAATATCTTAACATAGAAAAATGGACAAATCCTTTGAAATGACCTGTTACAAACCAAGCAATCCAAGACTCTTTAACATGATCAAATTACACCATGATATGGTAATATACACGGGACTTGTAGGATAGATGTCACATTAAATATGAGATACATTGTTCTTGCTTCAACATGCCTTGAAACATTTTTTTTAAAAGTTTATCAAATTTAAAAAAAAAAATTCTAGTTTTCTCTTTTTTTTTTAAATTATTAAATTTCAATGTAATTTATTTTATTTTATAGTCACCGTGTCATTGATCAGTTGGAACACAAGAACAGCAACATTAAGGAAGAGCTTGTTACAACTAAAGAGGCCCTCAACAGAGCTCTACTGGACAAGGAAGTACTTGACCAACAGAAGACAGAAACAGGTCAGTAAAGGTTTAACTACTCTGTATAAAATTATAAGAACATATATCAAACCCTCACCAGCATGGGTGATTGAAAACATCAAGGTTGATGCCCAGTGTTATAGATATTAAATAGTTTTTGTATTTCATTGGACTAAATGTGCAGACTGCTATGTGTTTATTTTGGTTGACACAGTGAATTAGGCAAAAGTTTCCTTGAAAATTTCATAACCTTAAATCAGCGTCTATTTCCACTGTTAATCGAAGATGCGTATATAGATATTCCATTACAACTAAATTCAGTTAAATGAAAATTTTCAACTTTCTTCAGTATCATTAGATTTTCTATGAAAATTTTGCATAATTTGAAGCCACAAAAACAGTGAAGCAGATAGTATATACATTGTTATTCTCCGATAGAAATGAAACCTCCTAATTACAGTAAAATATAAAAAGATGCATGGTTTTTTATCAGACCTACAGCTTAGGTTAAAAATGAAAACATTATCTTAATTGGTTTTTATATAAAGGATTGAATGAAGAGTATTGTGAAATCTAAGTTTATGGTCTTAATTTTCTTTTCTAGGTGAAGCACTGTCTAAATCAGAATTAATCAAGGCTGACCTTGAACTTGACCTGAATAGAGCAAGGACAGAAGAAGCAGCATTGAGAGATGCCCTACTTAAGATGCAAGCTCTTAATGAAGGTCTAGGACAGGACAAGATTGAACTTAACAAGATCATTATGCAGGTTAGTGATTTCATTAGTACACCAGTTGTCTCCCCTAGTCCTCAAATAAATTGGGTTCTGTTGGGTTCATTCATGTTCCATAGAATTTTTGAAATGTTTTCCACAACTCTTTTTAGAAACAACAGCTATTTTAATTTTCCATATCTTAATATCTAAGACACTTTTTTAACAATTATTTTAAGATATAGTCTTATTTTATATTACTTAAACAAAACTTTCATATTGTTTTTGATAAAATTAAGACAGAAATTTATGTTGGCATGCCTCTACATTAAGCATTTTTTACCAAGACAAGTAGATTATTGATATTATTGATACATATTCTTAGAAAAGGTATATTAATTTGTTGTGCTAATTTGGATGTCATGGCCAAAGAAAGTAAAGATTGTTAGGTGCTTGACTGCATAATTTATAACTGTGGTTATAAAACAATTTAAGGTATAATGTTTATGTAGTGTTCATATTAAAATTTAAATGTTATTTATTTAGATGGAAAGTGAGAAGGCAGCTCTGAATGGAGATAAACAGGCACTTGAACTTGAAAAGGCAGGAATTAAAGAAGAATTGGTCCGTGTTGAACAAGAAAAGATGGATCTGGATACTGAAAAGATGGGTCAGTAAAACCAGTGTTCTATCTAGGATTTTTCAGAGGGGCCATTTTCAAAAACTTTCCTCTAAAACACCATGACATTATTTTTTTTTACATTAATTGAATGTAAAATATGGTCATCTAAGGCCTTAACAATGAGGTCATTTGGTAAAATAAGAGATCAAAGGCCCTATGACCCTTTCTTAAAGGGACATTGTAAAACTACTTCATAGATATTAGGATGTCTAGCAACCTCCTGATAAATCTTTCCATGACCTTAAACTTTGTATTATAAGATTACAGTACAGACCTGTCAAAAGTTAAACACTGAGCTAATGAAAAATGAGTTAAAACTTGGCTGCCAAGTAACCAAGATTTTGGATACCTATTGACCAAAAACTACCGAGTACAAAAAAGCTACTGAGATATAGGTGATGAGGGGCCAAGATGACCTGCCGATTCGGCATGAATTTGTCTGCCTAGTGTTAAACTTTTGACAGGTCTGTACTGTATATGAGCGTCACAGCATCACAATAATAAAACCTATTCTTTTTCTAATGAAACCATTTGAAAATTTTATAATTTAAGTTTAACTTTCTGTAAGGTTTATGCGTTATATAAAGTACAGAAATACTTGTGTTTTATCTCCCCAAAATTGTAACAATAGAATTCCCCAGCATACCACATGATCAGTAGGCTACTCCTTAATGTTTGTACAGAACATTTTGGAAAACCTTTACATCAAAATTTCTTGGAGTAACGTCATTATTATTGGAAAATGTGAACTGAAACAATTCCATCTCCAATGGAAATAATTGTTCTACAGAAACGTTATGGGGTATCATGTGGTACACTGGCAAACCCAATTTAATGTCGGATTTTAATTAGTAAATGTATAACTGTCTTTGTTACAGGCTTGAATCAAACCCTTGAATTAAGTGAGAATGCCAGACAACAACTAGAGGATGAGATACAGGCCCTTAATAGAGATAAGGGAGAACTGTTTGAACAGTTATCAGCAGTAAGTAAAGTGTAACCAACTTCCTCATCTCATTTATGTGGTAGGGTGCCTCAGTCATTAAGGGATCTAGAATATGTGCTTATGGATCACAGTGCCTCTCACCTCCTAGGTTCCAAACTTAAAGTTTGTCACTTGTGGTTTTCTCTGGGCACTGCTTTCCTCCACTGTCCCAGAACTGGCTACCTCAACACAGGTGAAAGAACTTGACTGAGGCGTAAAGCTCCATTACTCCGTTCCTCTCATCAAAGTTCTTTACTGTTAAAAATATGTGACATATTCATTTTAGATACTGACTATATTAATAAAAGAAATTTACAATTATTTGAATGGCAAACTTTAAGGAAAATGATCTAATTCTAAATATTTTTATGAAATCTCAAATATAGTTGCACTGGCAAAAGAAAATCACATACTTGTCTGTAGCCTCCACAACGAACAACAAGTGACAACAAAACACTTTAACAATCAACGGGTACAAGCCACACACAAAAAAAATCTCAAAACCACTTTTTTCTATGATGGTGCTCAGTGATAGGCTTTAAGGTATTCCACTTACTGATTTTGTAATCAGTGATTCCACAATACAAACATTTACATGACAAACCATGAATAGTTCGTAAAATTTGTTACATTGATTCAGCTTATATGCCCTTGTATTAAGGTATATTTCTTAATAATTCAACATACATTTCTCAATAATTCAACCTATAACCTAACTTTAGGTATCAAGACAGAAGCAGGCACTATCTGAAGAACTTTTGTTAGCTCGTAAAGAAGTAGAAAAACAGACTAACCAGTTCCTCAGAGTCGCTAAGGAAAAAGAAATTTTGACCCAAGACAAGGGAGAATTGATTGTACAAGTTACTGCTACTGAGCGTGAGAACAGAGCTCAGAGTGAGGTCATCTCTTCATTACGTGCCGACAAAGAAAGCTTGGAAGGTAGCTTGTATGAATCTCAACAACAAGCCCAGCAACTCGAAGTCCGCAAGGAGCAACTTGAGGGAGAAAATCAAGAACTTATCATCAGAAAGGAAAATCTACAAGGTGAAAATTTATCTATTTATTCACTAGATGTTTTTGTACAAAAATTTTAATTTTTGTATTTGTAGACAAAATTTTTTTTTTACTTAATTGACATGCTGTGATTATAGATTATCAGAAAAGTTTGGAAACAAACATTGGTTGAGAGTTTGAGACTAGCTTGTCCAATTTGTTCTATATTGGGCATACATGTTAAAGTCAGAATATTCAGGTTATGTACCAGCATACATTTTCACTGTTAATTCACCAGAGAAAGCCAATTTTTCAATAAATTTACTAACTACAAGACGCACTAAACACAAGTTACACTAAGCTACTGCTAATGGGTGGATATGGCCGAGTGGTACTGTCACTGGGTTTAGAAGTCAAGGGTTGTGGGTTTGAATCTCATTCAGGACTTGAAAATTTTCATCTCCTGCCCATACTTAAACTGTACTTAAAAAGCTCAATACTAGAATAGTCTTTCAGATGAGACTCAAAACCGAGGTCTCGTGTCTCAGTGCATGCTCAAAACACCTCTGTAGAGTTAGATAAAGAGTAGGCCATCTGTGGCTTGTACAGAGGACGCTTACAACTAAAAGCGATTAAAACATGCTGAAAAAAGGAAAGGTAAATGACTAACAAAAATGAACACTTTGAATGGTGAAAAATCATTCATTTTATTTTTCTGTTTATTTTTATTGTACAGCTGAGATCAACAGACTTATAAAGGAAAAATCCAATGACAATGAGAAATTTGACTTCCAGAAGGAAGACTTAAACAAGAGATTGGGTCAACTTGAACGTGACATGCAGATGGCTTTGACACAAGAAAAACAAACTCATGAGGAAGATGTTGATAGACTTACCAGGGAAAGGGTAAGGATTTATGTCAAAATACTTCATTTAATACTCTCTCTCAAATTCAAAAGTATACCCAATTGTTGCAAAATTTAAACTTCATTATGTAGTGTTATTCAATATTTCTTTTTACAATAAGTTTCAAAATTAGGAATTTATTATTTATATTTGCATGTGCACCAAGTTGAAATCAATAAATTATATCCCTGGGATTGGCATTAGTGTCTAGTATTAACATAGTTGACATTTTCTGATGGATTGTTACATGTAAAGGCAACCTAAGGTGTTTTTCTTGCATTCCATGTTACTTTCATTTTAAATATTACCGGTATTCAAAATCCAATTAAAATATCTTACTAAAATATCAAAAGCAGAAAAATAGTATTGTAGCTAAAAAGGATTATAAATCTCACATTTATATTTATATTTTGTAGGAAGTACAAAGACAGGAGTTTGAGAATGATAGAGATGAACTTATCCATCAGTATTCCATGGAGAAAGAAGACATGACACAAAGATTTGAACGTGAAAAGAAGAATTACAAGAAGAACTGGCAAACTTACAGAGAGATAGAGATAACTCCCTCCTGATGGCAGAAAATGATAAACAACAGGTAGGTAGCATATACTGTATAATGCTTATTTTTCGCTGTAATTTTTTTTTTTACCTATATTCGTGGTCAGTTGTATTCCCGCAGAAATAAAACAGCAACCAAGAACACGCTACAAGAATAAAGACACGTTTTAAAAGACATATTTCCCATGCAGTTGTTTGAAGCTTTGTTCGTTTTAATAATAATTTATACAAATTCAAAATATTAATAAAAGTCGAATCATTATAAAAACGATTTGTAACACTCATTGAAAATAATACAGCTTTTTGATGCATTCAGTAAATGTTTCAGGTTTGAACCCCAACCATGTCTGACCCAAGATTTAAAAGTGGGTAGTGACTGTTCTTTTGCCAAGCATTTGGTATTACGAAATGGAAGTCGGAGTTCTTTCTGATGGGAACTTAAAATAATTGAGGTCCACTGTCACGGTAGGCATGGCACGATGTTGTAGAATGCCATTAGCACAATGCACAGGGTAAATTTCTGCACCTTCGCCTATACCTTGCAACGTTTCAGTATAAGTGAAGCATTCTTGACTAGGATGTTAAACGCCATTACTCATTCTAAATACCACTGTACATGAATCTATTAACCAGTGAGTTAATTGTGATTTTCTGTACCCTCTGATCTTTTGTAGACCATGTCACTTTTGGAACAAGAGAAGAGCACTCTTGTTGAGAAAAACAACAACCTGAATATGGACTTAGCTAATTCTAATGTAGAGTACGAGAGACTGAAACGTGAATATCATGCTCGTCAAGAACAGGATAGAAATAGCATTAACAGTCTACAATCGGAGCTGAAGAATTTCAGATGTCAGTTTGAAGAAACATGGTAGGTTAAACGCTAAGTAACAGTGCCAAGATAGGTTTTATTCTTTATAATGATGGCCAAGTGGTTAAAGAAGTAGTCTTTTGACAAAGTTTTAGTCTACAATTAAAGATCTTTATTGTGCATTGTCATTTGTATAAATGTATATTTGGATAAAAAAATATTAAAGGATAGTGTTGTCAGCTGGCTGAGAGCCAGCTTAAACCAGTCTGACTAAACAGTCTACAGGACACAGCATACATCTGCCCCATATCTTGTAGTTAGTGAACCAACCTAGTTGGTACCATCCCTATGCTTAAATTTTAATCTTAATTGGTTTGGTTTAAGTCAGCTTAAAAAAGACATTGTGGTTGACAGCATTAATCTCTCATGTATTTACCATAACTCTGGATAAAGAATCGAATGTATTCATCTGTCTACTATTAAAATAGACTTCTGGCATCACCAAAAGCTATCAATGAAAATTTATTTCTATATTTTACTAAATTATTACCGTATTTGACATTTAAATTCCAAATATTGGTATTTCATAGTGAGGCCCATGATAAGGAACTGAAGAATCTCAAGAATGCCATAACAGATCTAGAGCACCAAAGAGAAAATGCTCTGCATGAAGTGGCTGAACTTAAAACACAGCTTAAATTGGTCGAGGAAACCAGGGACGCTATCCGCCGGGATCTGATAGAGGCAAACAGAAGAATAAGAGAAGGTGAGTTAGGAAAATTATGGTTAATAGTACATGTATAATAAAAGAACTTGGATGAGTTAGAGCAAATCTTGTACAATATATATTGATTTCAGCGAAAATTAAAGATATTCTGGATCTTATAGTCAGTTTCATAAATCTGCAAATGTTACACCCTGGGAAAGGGTTAAACATTTTAAATCAGGGTTCGTACAGGCCTAGAAAAGTCCTTAAATTTTGAGATTTGTCCTTAAAAGACCCTAAAACAAGTCTGACCCTAGAAAGTTCTTGAATTTATTCTGAAGGCCCTAAAAAGCCCTTGAATTTGGTCATTTGAGTGTCTGTATTTCGATATTAAGTAATTGCAAATAGACTGATATAAACAAATAATTAAGTAATCAATGTTTTGTTGAAATGAGCAATTTAAAGGTATTTTGCCCAACCGAACACCCAACTTCAACCTCCACTACAAGTGTCGTTACTATGGACACATAAATAATTGTTTTATTGATTTAATTGCCTTTGCACCAATATATTTTTGCTTAAATTATCCCTCTGATTAGACCTTAAATTTGCAAATAAGACCCTGAAAAGACTCTAAATAGTCCTTAAGTTTGGAGTCCAAATTTCTGTACGAACCCTGTAAATTTTAGAAACAGTACATGTAATTCATTCTTGATGTCAATTATTCTTTGTATTTACTAAGATAATTACTTAGTGAAAATTGATGATAAATTTTAAAAACGGTACATATAATTCAATCTTGATGTTGAATATTGTTTCTGTTTACTACATCAGGTGATGAGATTAAGGAGCTGATGAGGAAGGACATTGTAGAACTAAAACGTAACATCAATGATGAAGTAAGAGAGAAGGAAACTATTGGAAGAACTGCTGATGAACTGAGACACACAGTTAAGAGGAATGAAGCTGAGAAGACTGAACTTAACCGTGCCTACCAAGATACAAGACAGAGAGCTGGTGGTGAGTGTTAAATCTTTGTATCTTAATAAACTTAACTACGCTTACCAAGACACAAGGCAGAGGGCTAGTGGTAAGTGGTAAATCTTTGTATCTTAAAAAACTTAACCATGCTTACCAGGGCTGCTGGTACAGGTATGTGTCAGCAGTTTACAATGGGTGGTAGAATCTGTATGTAAGATATGGGTTCAGATTTTTGACCACTGAAGTAGTTCAGTAAGTTGTGTCCACTTCATTAGTGAGAGGTTGTGTTGAGACAAATTATTCATTAAGTTTTCCCTTGTGTGGAGTTTTGAAGAATGAGGTATTAGTAGTGATTTAATTTTACTGGAATATGTTACATGTGTAAGTTGATTCATACAAATGCAAACTATAACCTTAAAAAAATATATTTCCAAAATTTATGAATGACAAACTTGTTTTAAAGTAAGGACTGAAAGAGAACTTCTTAAAAATAAAGTGTCATCTTAAGTTTTATCTGATAAAAAGATGTTATGTGTCAATTTTTTCACAGAATGTAATTTTTATGATTTTATTTTTCAGTTTTGGAAGAACAGAAAGCAGCTGGTGAGAAAGAAGCCTCTGATCTTAGAAATAGTTTACGTGAAGTCGAGAGAGCTCGTCTTGAGGCCAGACGTGAACTCCAGGACTTGAGACGCCAAGTGAAAATGCTTGATGGAGAACGTAACAAACTTGGTAAAGAAGTGGCTGATTTGCAGACCAGAGTTGCTCGTGATGAAGAGAAAGAAGAGGAATCCAGAAGAACCTCGTTTGATCTTAAACAGAAGGTATTACTTGCATACTGTTAATCAAACATTTTTGCGTCCTTTAATTTGTCATTTTGATATAGCCATGTACTTTTGTTTTTTTCGTGTTGTCTGATATGAATTATATCTAAATAAAACACTCACTAAAGTTTTATTTCTGTGTGTTAATGCTGTTACAAATTTACTTGAAAATAAAAAAAAAAACATGGAAATTTCCTGATTTGCAGTATTCATAACACCAAAGTTCGATATTAGTTTTCTATTAAAATCTGTATTTTCTGGATTAATCTTTTTGTCAAAAATAGTAAAACTCATTTGTTTGATTATTGGGCTATAAAGGAAATCTGATTAGCTGAGGAACTACATGACCATGTACTACACTTATGATAATTAGTACAATTATCCAAATGTTTACTTTAACAAGTCAAAGAGTTGATGTCTTGTCTTTGATAATTTCACTTTTTCACAATACTGACTGACAGAATGTTTGAGTCCCTAACTTAGAAGATGTGTAGAACTGCTATTTAGAACTGTTGTTAGGTTATGTTCAATAATTTCTAATTGTGGTGGATTTATAACAGAATTTAGGCTCTATAACTCGTACCAATTGTGATATCACTTTAGGTTGTCGAGACAGAAGCTAGCCGTGAAGCTTTGAGGAAGGAACTGGCAATGACACAGCGTAAAATGGCTGAATTTGTTGATGAGAGTCGTCTTAAAGAAAAAGATTATCAGTTGGCTTTGGAAGAAAGTCGCCGAGCTGAAAAGAAACTTGAAGATCAGCGTCATAACTTGGAAATTGCTCTGGAAAATACAAGTGCTGATGCTGCTGAACTTAAATTACGCCTCAGTGGATCTGAAGGCAGAGTTAATGCCCTTGAAGCTCAGCTTGCAAGATTGGAGGGAGCTAAACAAGACATCGAGTTCAAATTGAGTAGTATTGTATCCAGTTTGAGAAGAACTATTGGATTCAGACAAGAAATGCCTAGAGCTAGAAGCCCAGTAAGATCTCGTACACCAAGCCCACGCAGATCAAGACCAAACTCACCAGCTAAAGGTAATATCACTTATTGTACATCAATGTATTGTTATTCATCAGATTTTATTTATCTGTGTTGAAATAAGTAAAAAGACAATTGATTTATTTTTAAAGCAATATTTTTGTTGTATTAAGGGAACCATAGAACTGTGATTAAACTTGACTTTTTTCACTGACATATCAGATTCACAAAAGGAGGTTAGCACTGAAATACTGTAGTATAATAAGCCCTTACTAGACTTGTAAAAAGCTAAATAATAATATTATCTTTCCGATGAGATTCAAAACCGAGGTCTCAATGCATGCTAAAGGCACCTCTGTATAATTTCAAAAAAAATAGTATGCCACCTGTGGCCGATACAGAGGACGCTTACATTTAAAAAGTGATTGAAACAGACTGAGCAAAATAAGAAGTGGTTTCAGATATAAGAATCGAGAGATTTAAAACTCCTACCGGTGAACATATAACATATTCCCTGTATCCTGTTTCTGATAATATTAGGTATTCTCTACTTTGAATACTGAATCACTGAAAGTTAATTTGAAGTTTTAAATTACAATGGAAATACATTTTACCTGCATAAAATTATTATTATCTGAAAAATAAAAAAATTAAACTGACTTATTAAAATTACAATTTTACAATTTTAATTTTACAGGATTTGATCAGACTTATGCCACAACCACAGATGGAAGAGGAAGTCCCATACCAAGAACTGGTTCACCAGACCGTATGGGTAGTCCCACACGTATGTCCTCACGTGGGGTATCTCCATCACGCATGGATTCCTCACAGATTGCTGCCATTGATGTTGACCCAGAGGCCGTCAGAATGGCACTCCGTGACTTTGTACAGCAGCTGGCCAGAGCTGAAAGAGAAAGGGTATGTTGGCTTTGTTTTATATCACTACATAAAGTTGATTTTTGTGGTTGCCAGTAAAGTATGAAAATATCTCATCTGTGAAAATTAATATCAGATTAACTGAGTGAGCAAAAGAGCTCTGGATACAAAACTGTTAAATGTTTCATTACATGGTATACAGTTGTATCGTAGAACAATAAAACATCAAATGTTGCAATCTTAATTTCTACCATCTTAGAATCTAACTGGCTTTTAACTACAAGTGTACCAAGAGTCACCATGATATAGACATATACTCGGATTTCTTGTAACAAGTGTAGATTCCAAATTTCTTGTAAAACTTGTTCTAAACTGTATGCTGAAATTTTGAATGCAGATATATTAGTATAATTTATAAAACTGAAAATTGTGATGAAGGGTATTTGATGTTTTAGTCTAGAAAGAGATCAGTTTTTGTTAAATATACAGTTGGAAAATTTGGATAAATGATTCGTCTTTCTCAGTCACAGGTAACTTGATATTTGATTTATACATGAATATCTCTTCTTCATTTTAGGATGATGCCATTGCCAACTCCCGCAGTTTGGCTGTACAGATGAAGGAACTTGAAGAAGACCGTGACAGGACAGAGAACAGACACAGTGTATTACAGAAATCATTACTTGATGTAGAAGAGGGTAAGTTTAGATTAATTTAAACTTGTTTTCAAATAAATGCTTTCCATGGTTACTTAGTTGTTGGAATGTTTGCTGATCAGAGACTTGTCCAACTCGGCTTTTGGTTTCCAAAGCATGTACACAAGCACATTGTGTCTATTGAACAACAGTGTTCAATACTGTTGTTTCCCAGTTATGTTAATCATCTAGATGTTTTATCAATTATCTCCCTTAGACTTCCATATCAACACTGACTGGATAACAAATGCCAAGTAAATATCATAACTCACATTTATAATCTGCACACAAGTTTTAATTAATTTTATCATTCATACCCAATACAGAAAGATATAATACACTTGCACTAATATATAAACAGAAATGCATGTTGCCAACTGCTGGTTTCAAAATTGATAAAAACCATCTCTTAAATTTAGTCTATGAAATACTATCTTGAATCTAAGAAAAACACCTTTCGACATTGATTTCTGTCTTTTTATTTATTTATTTTTTTCTTGCATGAACAAACAATCACTGTTAAGTGGCATGTTTACCACATGAACTGTTGAACAGGCCTCAGAACTAATAATAATGTATACACGATTATAATATACAGAGTTGTTTTCCTTTGATTTGATTACAAAGATTTTGTTTTACTGTGTCAGTCAACCAGTATTGGTATGTCAGTTAAGAGGCTACAAGTGGAAGAAAAAGACTGCCACCACACATTGACATTAAGTTATAGCAAAATTAAACTTTCTACTTTATTCTCTTAATTGCTTAACCTTTATTTAATAATGCTATGAAAATTGTAAAAGTGCAACAGACATACATAATTATGAAAAGTTATTAACATAGTTGTTTGGTAGCTAGAGTGTTTGTTCAGTAAGTATCAGGTTACATTTAAATTCCTAGGCAGGTCACACCCAAAATATAAAAATTGATAGTGACTTTTTCAAGAAGTATTCAGAGTTTGAAAGTTATGCAGGGGTCATTGAAATGAAGCAACAAGAAAAACAGGAACCCTTTCCCTTGAAGTTTTCTTGGCTCTAATCAATCAGCCAATCTAAAATGATTGTCACTATATCAAAACAAGTTATAAAGACTGAATGTAAAAATATAAGATCTCATAATGCCATCAGCACAACACACAGACAAAATTTCTGCACCTTTGCCTATAGCTGGCAATGTATCGATATAAGTAAAATATTCTTGACTGGGAGTTAAAATAAACCATTACTCAACTCAACTTCTGTAGAGATGGACATACAGTCATAAAAGAACTGGATATCGATTCCTTTTTTTTTTTTTTCTCAAATTTTCACCCTAACATTCATATTCTAAATGCAAAGTCCAATTACAGTGACAAGAATTTGTTACTTAAAATACCGGTAATATTACTTCAAACTCTCAAACCTTGACCGTATGCTCTAACCAATAGGCTAGATTTTATTGACTGAATGAGTTGCTT
The DNA here is from genome assembly GCA_021292105.1 of Anadara kagoshimensis. Taxonomy (NCBI): domain Eukaryota; kingdom Metazoa; phylum Mollusca; class Bivalvia; order Arcoida; family Arcidae; genus Anadara; species Anadara kagoshimensis. The sequence goes on along the minus strand of CM037870.1, from coordinate 33,129,822 downwards.
GTATTTATGTTCACTTGCAGTCATATAAAAATTGTAAGTGAGTATGTATGTAATTTTGAATAAGGTACCTGTACTATTTTTGGAACTTTGTCGTAATCTCCAATTAAAAAAATGGAAAATCAATAAAAAGGTGAAAAGTCAATTAATTTTAATTGTTTTCATTTAACAAAGGCAGAAAGTAAAAAATGTAATTTGATAACAGTTGCCAATCCATTATGATTTATTTTAATTGTTATAAATAAATACCATAGATTTTGTGATAATTTTCTCATTTTTCTGTGAAATCCAATATCCAATATAAGAAGATTTAATCTGAGCTAGTTAATGTCAGCAAAAGATCATAAATGAAAGCCATTACATCATAAAATATAACTTTATTACAGACCTTCCCTACCGGTGATTAGTTCTTGTAAATAAATGTTTAAAAAAATGAATACCAGGTACACAAAAAAATTTGACAGGATTTACAACTCATTTTATTTAACAAAGCAAGGTTATGACCAAAATTTGATACCTCTATAAAAATATTTTTTCTAATTTTAAATTTTCATTTCTCTTCTATAACCTGTCTGTTTTATCAGGTAGTTTATACCTTTATTGAACATTGTGGCGGCCAGGTAAAAAATCATGTCCTGACTTGTTCCAGGTGTTTTAAGTACCTGGAATGTTAAAAGGTTCGACATATCTCCCATCTACGGTCTTATCTTTTGAATATTTGATCATCTTATAACAAGTGTATTTATCAAGGCTTGTAGTTGTACAACTGTTGTGTTAAAAATATAATTCAATTTTGACGATGTCGTGAAAAATAAAAAGTTAAAATTTACAATGGAATAGTTTGCAGTTCTATTTGGAATTTATTTTTGCCTCTCTCCGATGAGGCATCAGTGTCAATGTTGTAATAAAAAGGTGTTACAGAATGGATTGATAGATCAATTTATTGATTATAATTGGATGGTCTAATCAGTATATATATAAGGAATAAGAATGGCCTACCGGATTTATATGTTAAACACTGATCTAGCCAAGTTAAGTCGGCCAGCAAATAGTAATAACGGCTTCACAACTTTTTATGATGGTTAGTCACATTGATTCCAGTTTATTTCTCTCTCTCTCTCTCTCTCTCTCTCTCTCTCTCTCTCTCCTCATATTCTTGTGTTGCATTTTTTCTTTTGAGGGGCAGGAAGAGTTTTTAATGCATTATGATAAATCTGTCAAAAATGAAGAAAAAAAATAAAATAGAAATCTGACATAAATAGGTCACTGTGACTTCATCTAATTTATCCCCTTAGCTATTTGCATTTTTCGTTGTAAATTATAAACTTTTGGTTTGCACAAATATTTATTTTGCTTTAAATTTTGTAGAATTTTAATTTATCATTTCAATCTCAATGCATTTAAGTTTCCATATGAGAAATCTAAGTGTTATATGCAGAATTTCATTCATCCAAGTCAGAACTAATATATAAAAAATCAAATAAAAAAAATGATTAGCACTCAGTGTTCTATGTTTGTGCTTCTAATGTCATGTTAATATATATGATAAAATTTATGAAAAAATATTCAATACAATTTAAGCAGATATGTTTATCGATATTAAAAAGAAATTCATCAATTTTGAAGAGTTGTATTGATTTGTGGGTGTGACTCGATTTCGTGTGAATCTACATAAAAATTTTAAGTACATGTTCGTATTGATCAACTCTTTATTATTAAGTTTTTATTCTTTTATTCATTGTCAGCATTATCTGGGTTTTATACCTACCAGTATACATTACTTAACATATATTTACATTTTACTGACCTGGAAATCTTTAAGTATGGGTCTATTGTCTGAAAATACACAAAAACAACAAATTTTCTTACTTTATATTAAACTTAATCCTCTAGTACCCTGGTAAACTATTTGTTCTTATTATATTACTAACTGGACATTTATTTAAATGGACAATTATATATTTATTTTACTTATTGGAATACCAGTTATTCAGTGGAGAGAAAAAAGGACAAATTTTAATTTTGGGTTTAAAATGTGTTATTGCCCCTAAATAATGGAAGAAATTAATGACTATATTTATTTGCAATTACTGTGACATGCTTGTGATTTACTATAACAAAAAATATGCCAAAAATTCACTTGTACAATAGTTTTTTGTAAAGAAAAAAAAAAAGAGTTTAAAAATTTAAATTTAAATGCTAAATTTTATCTACGGTAACTAGTTGTTGTGCCAACTTCAACACTATCTTTTTAGATAAATTCCCATTTTTTTATTTCTTTTACAAATAAATTCAGACATAAAAAGTACCACCTAAATTTAAAATGCTGATTACAGCAAGTTTTGATAAAAAAAAAAATTGGTTAAACCATTCCATATGTAAAATGAAACTCTTCGTTTTGTTTGACAGTAACTATGTTGTACAAGTCTCATTTTGTAACTTAAATTTACCATACCAGTAATCTCTGCTTCCAGAATAGAATTTGATAACTTCATTTTTGGAATTTATTACCGATTTATACTGATATAAGTCAGCATGTTGTCCATGTACAACTGTATTTGTTTGACCTATCTGAGTTATTTTCCCAGCTATAATTTATAGTTGTATGGATTAAGGTAATAACAGGTAGTGTCACAATGAATGAACCTTATTATCAGTTAAAGAGATAATTCTGTGTATTGGTAAACAAAAGCTTTTGTCCGTTTCCAGTTTAGATATTACTATTTTTTGTTGACTTCCCCTTTGTGTTCAAAGGTCATGCTTGGTTACATTCAATGGTTAATAAATGATTTAATTTGTTGATTGCTGTGTGATATTGACTTGTCATTAAATTGTAATCAGTTACACATAAAGAAATAAATCAATAAAAATTTTACCCTATCAAAGGCCTTTGTAAAATCAATAAAAAGGCTTTTATTAGATATTAATTTTATGATAAGGATTATAATGGTACTGCGGTGCATAAAATTGTTGTACATAATTGATTTTCTAGTTTGTCAACATTGAAGTAAATGTCATTTAAAAATAGAAACATTTTCTACAAGTACATTCACATTGCTTATTTCTGATGCAGATACAAGTCCAAATATGTAATAGGGTCCTTAGTGACAAAGTGGTTTTAGTGTCAGCCTTCAAACAAAAGGTGTTTCCCTGCTGTGGATTTGATCCTCATCAGCCTTAGGTTTTACTGGTTGGCTCAGTACCATTATAATGTACGGAATGCAACATTTATCTGCAACATTACAGGTGCACTAACGCCCTAGAGATTGTCATAGTGTAAAACTAGTACAACTAGTTAAGAAATAATTGCACAAACTCATGCACCACATGAACTTGTTTAGATTATTCCTTGAGATTAAAAAAAATTCTGTCATCCTGAAAAGCTGAAAAATTGCTAATGCAATGTAAAACAAAATTCAGCCAGCCAACCAAATTTATTAACTTGTGCACTACTACATGAGATTATTATCAATCAATACAACAGTAGTCTTACAAAATAAGACAATGGCATTGACCTTTCACCTTTAATCAAGGAATCTTTTTGCTGTCTGCACCATGTTAATTTGTATTAATTTCACAAGCATTTTTTGCATTAAAAATTTATTATGGCATTTAAATTTGGTGGTTAATACTTTCAGACAAACGTGGTATTGATGGACGTCTCTCCAGTGCCCAGACAGCTCTTATGCTTCAAGAGGAGACAATTCGTCGTAATGAGAGGGAACGTAAGACTATGACCGATAAGATCAATGCCATGGAACGTAACCTTGGTACAGCTGAAACAGAGAAGAGACAATTACAGGTAATATTAATATCAAAACAGATGCAATGCAAAACCAGATGCTATCAAGAATGAGACTATGTAAACAAATATAGGGAGAAAACAACTGATTATTGAAAGTCATGAGTTTGGAATGGTGCTGGATATAATGAGTTGAGCTGAGAAATGGTATGTAACATCCCAGTCAAGAATATTTCACTTATATTGAGATGACACCAGCTATAGGCAAAGGTGCAGAAATTTTACCTGAACATTGTGCTGATGGCTTTATACATCAGGGTTTTTTATTGTGCAACACCTACCGTGACATGGAACCTCGTTTATTTTAAGTTCCCATCCGAAAGAACCATGACTTTCATTTCATAATACTGAGTACGTGACAAAAGAACTGTCTCTGCCTGCTTTTAAGTCTTGGGTCATACCTGGTCAGGGTTTGAACCCACAACCTCCAACTTACTGAGCGAGCACTATACCGACTGAGCTATCACAGTGGTAACTGGGTATAATGAAAAAATGATACTACTAAGTAGTTTGATTTTGGAGGCCCCTTACCATCTCACTTATCCATTTGCTGGCTGTTATAATGGCATTGAGAATATAAATACACTGTTAATCTTGTCCATCCAAGCAGTTATACTCACTATTGTTATATTGTCTTCAAACAAAAATAAATTATTACTCAAATTTCTTACTTTTATTTAAATTCCACATTTAATACAATAAAGTTTATACAAATGAAGGATTCATGAAATTAGAACTACCCTGTTATCGAAATACATGTAGTCCACTGTTCTCTTGAAGGTGAAATGAAGAGTTTCAAATTACTGATGTAATGTAGAAATAATAATGAGTTGTTGTTTTGTAGGAGAGAATTGCTAAGATGAAACAGAATGAGAGTAAACTTGAAGAAGATAAGAAATCTCTGAAAATGACCCTGGATGACGCTGAAAATAGATGTACAAAACTTGAACTTGCCAGACGTTCCCTTGAAGGTGAACTACAGAGATTTAAACTGGCAATGAATGACAAAGAAACTGAAAACCAGGTAAATAGCACTGCAGATGCTGTTCTTTCTTTATATACACATTTACTTCTTTTAGATAAGGCCTGGGCCTCACAAGTCAAATATTTAAAAATATACAAGTCAGAAATCTTTCTGCTATTTGATGACTGGGGTTAAGATTACCTATGAGAAGTGACTATATTTCAAGTCTTGGACTGTGATAAGATTACCCATGAGAACAGGATACATTTTAAGTCTTGGGATGGCAGAGCTATTTTACCCTATGGCCTTACCTGTCATCAAGGACATAATATCAGCATAGCTGATCAGAGCTGTGTTGCTGATGTAGGAATTGTAGGTGTTTCAAGTGCCTCAGTGGCTAGTTCTGTTGTTTTTCACCATTGCAGCCCATGTTTGATCTCGGGTCTTGTATTAAAAATGGGGTCCTCTGTTTGAACACATGGGTTTTTTCATCAGGTTGTCAACCTATTCTACGACCAGCAAGACTTAGTGAAAAGTCACTTGTTTTTTATGGATTCTCTGGTTACCTTTTCCATACGAAAACTGTACAAAGATACATTCAGGTTATATCTTGTTAAGACAGTAGCACTGTTACCTGTGTACACGTGTACAGGTAAGTATACTTATTGGATATGAAATCAATGGATATGTAAGGATGTAGATATACTGGTATTGATACTGTCATTACATTTCTGTTTCATGTACCTGTGATAATTACTGTAGCAGAGAAATGTGAGAGTTATTCCCAATATTTATTTATTTATTTATTTATTTATTTATTTATTTATTTATTTATTTATTTATTTATTTATTTCAAGTTGATTTAAATCATGTTTTAGTTGAAGTTTATTGTTTACATATGTTTGTTATGATCTTAGTCAAAAGATGAATGAATCTTCATTGTTCTGGATACTGTGTAAGAAGAAACATTTACAGAGAAAATGTTCACAATTTTCACTTTGACTCCTGTACCCTAAATATTATTTCTTTTGGTACACTTTCACTACAGTTGGAACCATGAAATATTCTTTCTACGAAATAGTTTAGAAAATCAAAACGACGCAAAGTTCCTACCGCTAATGTTTCTTCTTATACTCCAGCATAAAAAAAAAAACTGCCTCTTAAATTTCTTATGTTTTATAAAAAAGATAGAAAGAAAACATAATACCATAGCAGATGTTAATGTTGATGAGAGTTGATACCTGTTGTCAGTTATTACCTGTTAATTACAGGTATTTGCTGTTGATTTCATTATACCTTTCATGTATTCATTTATAATTCATATATCAGTCGGTTTGTTCAAAGACCAAGGTTATCTAAGAATGGACTCAATCATTCTAATGAAACAGATGCAGGGAGTTCTTAACTCGCTGAATTTTTAATGAGTTTATAGATTTGATTTGTCATAAGTTAGAAGTCATTGTGTTCCGAGTCGTCCGTCCTGTACTTTTATCAAGTAGTCTGTTTCTTTGAGTCATATGTTGATGTATTCCCGATCTGTGATGATGTTTTAATTTCATGATAACACACAAAGAGAATACTTATTACATAGTTCATGATTGAATATGACGGAAACGTTCTGTTTGAAAAAGTTTATTCAATTCCCTGTTTGAAAAGATCAAGAGGCAGTCAACATTAATTGAATATTGGAGATTATTTCTTGAAATCTGATGGAAATAGATATGATGAATATTGATGTTTAGGTTGTCAATTTCATAAAGGGGTTGGAAATTTTATGTCTTTCTAAAAAGAGTTTTATATATGTATTTAATAGTGACAATGTGTATATAACGGAAAATATCTTAACTTAACCAATTGGATTGATAGTTGAAATTGTTAAAAATTCTGATAGAAATTAATATTAAATGGAAGTCCATTTATGTGCCATTAATAAGAATAGCTTATAAGTATTTTTGAGAGTTGAGCCAATAACAGTTGTTCTGAAATACAGTAAATATTTCCAATGCATTTCGGATCAGTACCTAGTGAAAATTTAAAAATGGATAAAAATGAAAGACCTATACCTGATATGATGTTTAGACATTTACAGAATGACAAATTTAGAATGATTTTAGTTGGAGAGGATAAAAACAAAAACAAGTACTCTGAGTCTTCCGAAAATAAAAAAGTCGAGGTTTGTATTAACTGTCACAGAGAGATGGTTGGTAGCAATAGATGGAATGATTGAGTCCATCTTTTTTGTTTGTCAGTCTGTTCGTCTGTCTGTTTGTAGGTTTTGCATTTGCATTAAATGCGACAATCATGTGAAACACAGTTTTTTACAAACATTGTTGAAGGGTTTTAGTATATTCAGCACCACTTTTACATTTCTGAAAGACCAAGCTCTTTCCTTTTTCACCACTGTGTCCCATACGGTATGTTAGATTTTATCTATTATTCTTGTAACAGAGATTTTATATGTTAAATCCAAACGTACCTACTTTCCACGCTTCAAAATTTGTATCCCCATTGCTAGGTTTGGAAAGGTGTTTTTCCAAAACTAGTACCAGTAATGATTATTAAAGCTTAATGAAAAAGTCGTCAATATTCCAGTTATGGGGATGTGTTAATTACATGCATGTATATTTTTTGTCAGGTATTACAAGATAGAGTGGACAGCCTGGTCAGACAGATACAAGACTTGGAAGCTAAAGCCCAGTCACTACAACTGACCATTGATAGAATCAGCCTCGCCCTTGCCAGAACAGAGGAAGAGGAAAGCCTTCAGAAAGATAAGGTAAACTTTATTTACCTCATTTGTTTAAAGTAAAGTTAAATTGGAATATGAAAATCACCATGGGGCCTAAGAAATATAGACTTAATAGACAAGTGGTCTTTATATAGAGGTTCTTGTTGGTTTATATGAAGTACAGGTAAGAGGACCTTGAAATGTTACTCTTAATGAACAAATGGTCTTTAAATACATGTGGTTGCTATATCAGGTTTTACTGTACAGAAATGATGTCTTGTCCTGTTTGTAAGAATTAGCATCTGCATTCATTGTAAGTATTTTCATGGAATAATGTTAGCTTTTTGGTAAAGGTTGTTTTAAGGACTAGCTAATTAAGCTATTCTGTTCTTCTGATAGTCTTGTATAAGAGTTTCAACAAAAACTGAACTTTTATTTTAAACATTTTATACTATATTATAGTTGAATCCTAATTTATTTTAGGTCAACAATTTGAACATGTCATTGTCTGACAGTAACGCTACAATTAACGAGCTCCAGGAACGTGTGAACCACCTACAGAAAGCTCTACAGAGTAGTGAACATGACCGCAGAGTTCTACAGGAAAGACTTGACGCTACCAGGTACATCTTACTAGATTCATAGTTTATATTATGTATAGTCTTGAATAACCACCCCACCTATTCACCTGTTTTATCCCTCTTAATGTGGTACTGGGGTCGTTTCATGAATGGAGTAAAGTCACCCACCCCACCCACTCAAATGATCAAACTTTGTGTATGATCTGCATCCTCCTTATCTTTAGTCGTCAGTGCCAGTAATTGGTTATTACCGTATATCTGTGTGATCATTAGGGCTATGTCATCACAGTTTGTTAAAGACATACAAGCAGTCAAAAGACCTACATTCATTTTATCAAAGGGGATTAATTATCGTATGTAAATGGGCACTAAAACATTTCTACTAATTTTATTTAAAAATAATTGAAATGGGTTTGCATGGTTCAGACGAATTTGTAAATTTATGTGCAGTATACCGGTATGTAAAAAAAGAAATTTTTAATTCTTATTAAAGGTTAAACAGTTTTGTATCTAAGATAATTAAAAATTTGAAAATATACAAATAATTTTTGATTTATTATTTAGACAAGATTTGAATGATGCCAAGAAACAGAACCACAATCTTCTAGAGCGTATCTCTGTAGTCCAGAATGAAATGGCAGATACTGAGGTCAGACGGGCAGAATTAGAGGGTCAACTTAGACAGTCACACACAGTAAGTACTTCATTAACAAATGATCATTGGTCACATTCTTATAATACCCCTGACTCACAAATAGCAACTTTTCATGAGATACAAAATAGTTTCATTCTGCTTTAAATGTCTGTTCTCTCCAAACCTTTGCTCTTTTCATCCTATGAACATTAGCAATTCTTAGAATTTTAGCAATATAGGTGAAAAATGACAAAAACACCACAAAATACAGCATTTTGACTTAATTTATTTTACTGAAATTCCCTTTATTTTACTGAAATTTCCTTCATAAATGGTGTTTGTTTGACTAAATTCCTGTATAATCAACATTTCAAATTTCCAACGTTTTCATTTAAAATCCCTTATCAATGCACACACACAATTTGTTAAGAAATCTCTATGTAATTGGTTGTATTTTCTTTCTTAGATGTTGGTACAGAGACAGGAATCAGAACAGGACCTTAACCAACAACTTCAGAAAGTTCAGCTTGATAAGCAGAACATACAGGAACGTGTCTCATCACTCTCTCGTACTCTTGCCAATCTAGAAACAGAAAAACGGGAAATGGAAAGGTCACAGGTCAGACTAGAAAAGGACAAAACTGCTTTGAAAAAGACATTGGACAAGGTTAGTGATAAAAATGTTTATATTGTTTTGTTTTCAGATACTTAACTAGATCGAAAAACATCACACTTTTTGCCAATACTGTTTTAGCTTTTTACAGCTCCATTTTGGGCAGGAAATTTGTTCAGATTTATTTTTTATTCTTGAGTGAGGTTTGAACCACAGTCTTGGGCTTTGCAAGTCAGTAAAACTTGAATACCACTTGGAATTTTTAGCCCATTAAAATTGGGTCTTTATTAGTTTCTTGGTGTACTGATAAAGACTGAACAGTTAAATTTTATATTTATATGTTTTTAAGCATTTTGGTTATTATTTTAATGTGGTCATGCTAAGAAAAAATATTTTCGTTCATTATGTTGCATGTTTATTTTTGGTAGGTTGAACGTGAAAAATTAAAGAGTGATGATATCATTAACGTATCCATGAATGAGCGTACCAGTTTGGATCGTTCTCTGCAAAGATTGGAAGAAGACAATTCAGAATTCCAGCGTCAAGTACAACAGCTTCAAGCTCAGCTTGCCGAGGCTGAACAGCAGCATGCACAGAGGTATAAAAAGGAGTCTTGTAGAGTATTTGTCTCATAAAATTTTGAAAAAAAAACATAATACAGATACACAATATAGAAAAATAATCAGGAAATTATAGTAAAATCTCAATAACTTGAACGACATTTTCTTGAATATGTTAGATCACTCAAAGTTAGTATTTGGTCTCGGTTGATTTGTTTTTGTTTTGTATGTTTTCTGAAAAGATAATATTTCAAAGTCAAAATTGAAGTCCCATTCAATTCAAGTGAATGAAATTGTTTCTGTTTATTTACTTGTGATCATTCTTTACATATTGATTGCGGAATAGATATTACAGTAGGTTGAGTAGTGAGTACCTGCACTTGATCCCGAAATTCTAGGTCAGAGTCGCATTTCAGTTCACTTGTTCGAGTAGTAGGTACTGCTTTATTCCTGCAAAATTCTAGTTCAGTATACTTGATTTAATCATGAGTATTAACCACTATGTGTTCTAGGTTACGGTGTCCAACTTTCAGTTTTAAGTTTTTTAATGGGTATACATTCTTTATTTCTTTCAAAATAATCAAGAAAATTTTTTGAAATAAAATGTTTGTCAGGCATAGAGCTATAGAGATTTTGTTTGCATAGGACATACTTTCCATCATGCAAAACTAAGAAATTTACTATAAATTTTGTTAAACTTCTGTGCGGCATAGAATTTTAAAGTTAAACAGGGAACATACTTGGAGGTGGGTATAGAAATACATGTATTGTTACCCACAAAATTCATTTTCAAAGTTTTATTTCATATTTATTTTCATAAAACATTTATTTATAGATAATTTAAAAAATATATCATTTTCATTTTTGCATCTTGAATAGATTTTTTTAATACCCACAACATTTATTTCATTTCACATACATTGTATTAATTTGTATCAGTTTAAAGCATAATCAAAAAAATGGAACCACAGATTTTTCACAATCATAATTATCAGTTACAATTTTTCTTAAAGGAACAAAAATTCACCAAAAGATATACCAGTACATACATATGTATCATTATTCTTTTATTCCTCGAAGCTGATGCATAAATATTTTTCAGATTACCCTTTTATGCAAATGTATCATTTTGAATGAATACAGTCAAACCTGTCAATAAAGGCCGCCCAAGGGAACCAGTAAAAGTGGCCTTTATTGGCAGGTGGCCTTTATATACAGGTCCACATAATATGAACTAAGAACAATCGGGATATAATTCTACTGGCATTTATAAGCTGGTAACCTTTATATAGAGGTGACCTTAAGGCAGGTGGACTGTACATGTATTACAATCTAACAATATCATGCTAGTTTAATTATTAATTCTACATTGCTCGTAAATAATGCAGCATGGATGTTTTTAATTTCTAATATTAAAATCACAGAGCAGTATAGTTAATGTAAATGTTGCATCGACCAAATTTCTGTAAAAAATGCTTAAGTACTTGAAATATATGCATAACAAATTTACAACATATTCTAGGATTAAATCCAGAACAGCAAGGTAAAATTGTAGGTACCTAACTTAATGACTTATTAGGAGGAATTACGATTTATTTTTGCCCTAAAACTTGCATGAATATTGATACCTGACTTTCGTTGAGTAGACATTTCACATTTTACATACACTTTTGATACAATTTTGCCGCTAACAAGTTTGTCAGCTTCACATTATTTCATTTAAGCATTTTTTATCATGTTTTGAATTTAGAACTACATGTAACATTGATTTTTGTGGCATTTGTTTTCTCATCTAAAATCAAATTTAACAATTTTGCATGTCGAAGTTTGTTTTTTCTCTCTCTCATTATTGAACAGTATTTTAAGAATCATATATCGAAGTCATTACATTATAAAGTAAAACTAGCTATAAAGTCATATTTTGCATCATGCCTATATATATAACAATACCCATCCATATCTTTTCTTAGCATATGGTCATATTAGCTTTTTGCCATAATTTGGTTTCATTCATACCTATCATTCCAAGCATCTTACCTCTGATCAATCTCAACAGCATTTGAATATTGTTTCTTTCTGCAAGTTTATTTTTCATACAAGTCACAGGACTTGTACAGATATTACTTTAAGGAATCCTTTCACATAATACTCATAGCATTGTGATTACCAGTATCGGTGCTTGAACTTCTTTGATCTCATCTATGGCTTTAACTGATATGGCAGTCATTCTTGGACCTAATCATGATCATTTTTTCATTAGAAACCCTTTATTTACAATTTGCTTAGGTTGTAAGCCTTATAAATGTAGACATATTTATTGGATGCTGGGATTGCTGGTTTTGTTCTTATTCTTACTCAATATCTACCTTGGCTTTTTTTCAGACTGATTGATTTGACAACTCGCCACAGAGCCGAGACCGAGATGGAAACCGAGAGACTGAGATCAGCTCAGATGCAGGCAGAGAGAATGTTGGAGGCTCGGGAACGTGCAAACAGACAAAAGATTAAAGGATTGGAAGAAACAGTGAGTAACTTATTAGCTAAAGTTAAAGTCTGTACCAAGTCTATATGCTGATCAGGCAGGTGCTTGTTTTGATTTCAGTGATGTAAAGTGACAGTTATTACTTCTTAAATTAAAGAAGATGAATTTTTGCTAAAAGTTACCAGTGCTTTTTATAATTATCTGAAATGATGCAAATGGTTACCGATATATTAAACTTACCAAACAAAACACTAGCTTTTTCTACAAGAGATAAGGTTAAGTTACAAAATTAAATACCGGTAACTATCATACAACAGCTTAATTTATTCAGCTTTTTTTTGAAAAAATGGTTTGGACTTTGTTGTTAAGGCCTTTATATTCAATAAAAAAAATTGGTTTTGCATTAAAATTTGGAGATCACAATATCAAAAGTCAAGATGTTTTGCCCATAACTTTATTTAGGTTGGAATTCATAATTTCTCAACACTTCAGTTCTATTCAGTGGATTTTTTATTAGTTGAAAAAAATATCCTTAAAGTGTGTTTTACTTGCCTTGCAAAAAATGTTGTGCTTGAACTTTTTTTGTTTACTGGTGAAGTTCATGAATGTATTTCTTTCTTCACAGATTGCTACATTGAAAGATCAGCTATCAACAGAAATGAGAAAGAGACAGCAGTACATTTCTAGAAGTGCTCGCACCGGAGATGAAATCAAGGATATCCGTAATCTCCTTGACAACAGTATGTCAAATGTAATCAGAGACCAGTCATTGGATCCAATCCTTCTAGAAACAGAAACCAGAAAACTTGATGATTCGTTGGAATTACAGTCAAGTTTTCCAGTAAGGGGACCATCTCGCCGCAGAATCAGCCCAGTCCGTGGATCTCCAGCAAGATTTTCCTCTACTCCAGTATTACGAAGAACAGGCTCTCCGATATCACTTCGCAAGAAATTGCAGAAATAATACCACTGCATTTATAAACAAACTGCCATTTTTTTAAAGAAAAATATTAGACATTTTAATATAATAAGAAAAATCTATTTTCTATTTTTATTACCTGTGGTGTTGTGATTGTGTTACATCTATGCAACCTCATTTATTTATTATCAGAAACATTTGCTTGATTGAGAGGAGTATATTTTTTAGCGTTTAGTGTTTATATGTGATGAAATTCAAATTTTAATCATTCCGATGAGCCTTCTCAAACATTCCAATCCCACCAGCATTACAAGAGGGATGAATTCTCGTGTTAAAATGGCAGCAACAAAAATGGCGAATTTAGTCAAGATATGTGCAAAAGGTTTTAATCAAAATGAAAGATTTCATTAATATCATTATTTTAGGAGTATATGAGATGTTTCAATTTGTAAACTTGATTATTATTAGTTAGATCACACATGTTTTTTATTATTTAATTGGTTGTTTTTAATAGGTATAAAATATATATATATTAATTCACAGTAACCGTATCATGGGTTGATGTTGTCATGGCAACTGGATTTGGGATATAGGTGAGCATTTTAATCTGATTGTGTGCAACCAAAGAATATGTTTTTACTAATTATTCTGTTTTTTTTACTTTTTGTGTATAAGATTATGTTTTGTATGTTTAGATACCAGTATTATGTTGTAAATGTGTTCTGTGTGTGACACACGGACACGACGAGTAAACTGCTGTGATAAAAAACAAATACTGACTGTAATCGGTCAAAATGTACTAACATGGACTTACATATAAGTCCAAATGTACAATGTGATCAAGTTGTGAATTTTGATATTTTTGTTCTTTTTGTTTTGCAAAGGAAGTTTTTTTTTAAACATTGTCAATTTGTGCAAAGAAAAAGACTGAAAAAATATTTCTGCTGTGCAAAAATGCACTGTATTGAGTGTATCAAGGAAAAAAGACAGATTTTTGTTTCAAAACTTGTAAGATGCTAAGAAGTACAATATAATTTCATTTTGTGTTTAAGAAAAAAAATTCTGAATAAATTTTAAAATTTTATTTTGTATAAGATATGGAGAGGGGTTTAGCATAACTAATAGTTGATTGCATTGGAGAGTGCTATATTACTGTATTTCTTTTAGAGAAAAATTGATGTGTGATAATGACAGACTTAGATAATCCGCAGTATTTTGACCGAGCGTTAATGAAGCATCTATAGATAGGGTTTACTGGGGTTGAAATTGACCGAGGCAAAATAGATGTCGTAACCTCCTCCCTGATTTTATACAGGTGACACAGTCATAACCATGTTGGTGAAACAGACTGGCTATTTATTCTGTCAAGATACTGTGGACAAGTTGTACCTACATTTTATTTATTTACATATAATTTTTTGTTTAGTTTATAAAAATTGAATAAAAAGGTGTTTTTAAAAAAAAGATGTATTTTATCATCAAGCACTGGAGTTTTTATTGTAGTGTGTGCATGTATTTAGGTACCAGATCACAATAATGTAGTGAAGAAAACTGATAATGTGCATGATTTTGATGAAAAAAACACTACTTTTTTATTAGCATAGTTAGGAGTTATTTCAAAAGATCTTTAAAGCAGATAATTACAATTTTTCTATCATTTTCCGACATTGAAACATGAAAGTTGATTAATGGTCTTAAGTATTTTTAACCAATCAAAACGGTCTAATTCAGTTTTAATTGTCCAATCAGATGATGGTCCTTAATTTTTTTAACCAATCAAAACAGTCTAATTCAAATTTAATTATCCAATCGGGTGATAAAATGTGATTTTATATAAAATTCTATTATTTATTTTAATTGATGAACTTTATTTTTTATGGTGCCATATATGTAACAAAAATTAAGGAAAATTAAAAAAGACATTGTTGTACCCATTTGATCTTCTAGTAATGATATTATTTTTTAATAAATAAAACATTCAAAAGGTACACAAAAAATGTTAAAATTTAAAAACAAGTTTTTTCAATGAAAGTTTTTTTGAAAAGTTATTTATATTCGTTTTAATGAAAAGAATTTTGTTGCTGTTGACTGATGACCTCATATATAAGTTAATTGTTAATTTTTGATAGTAATAACGATTTCTTCATTAGGGAGAAACAGATCATGTGATAACGTAGAATACCTATATATAGATTATATATTATATTTACCACTAGATTGTTACGTTGGTTTTTTGTTTTTGTTTTTTATTTAATTTCCCCAAAAAGACAAAGACTGTGATGATAGTTTTATTTTATTTACTTAAAACAGGCTTACTGATCCTTCTGAGTAGGAAAATTGTACTTGTTCCTTATACTAAGAAAGATAAAATGATTCATAAATAATGGAGTTTGCCGCTGTACCATGTGAACACATGCAGTAACACTTGTGCAGAACAGTTATTTCTAATGAATATGGTATCTCATAAGATGGTGTTTTCCAGTAAAAGCGACGTTATTCCAGGAATTTGTGACATACAGCGGCAAACCCGATTAAAAAATCTTCATATGGATTCATTGATTGTAAAATTTTCTGAATTCAGAATTTTTAGAGTTGAAAGTGACAGTTATAAAAATAGAATTTGACTTTGGCATTTGATGTAAGACATTTGAAAAAAATTGTCAGGTAAAAACATGAAAATCGAGTAATTTCAAGGAAAATGTCACCAGGTTGTAGTCAATAAAGTCAGAAGTTTTGGGTCTGCCTGCAATAGGAAAAAATGGTGTATGTCTAAGTCACAGTAATATTTCATCCGTCCAGACCTTTTTGTCGACACTTTATACAGCAAGCTTTTGTTTTGTTTCTATTTTTTCAATGTGTTTTGCTATCTAGTTTCTTTCTACAGAAATCCATTTTTCTTTTACAATTTTTTTTTATATATTATATATATATTATATTTATGTCACTTTGTGGACCAAACGTTTTCTTTTTTCTCACAATAATTTTCATCAATAAAAGTGTGCAAATCATTTTAGTTTCTTTTTTTTATGATTTCATTTGTGGAAAGGGAAAATGAGTGAGTGAAATAAAGTTTATAAGTCCAGTCAAAATCATTTCACTTACGGTATATCAAATCATCGCCAGGTTAGGTAAAGTTGCCGAGATTTATACCCATGCAAATTACACCTGGTACACAAATTTTGTCTAGAGCTTAACGCAAAAATTATAAGATGCTTTTGCATGGCACTTGATTGGTATATACATCTCTCTATGAGGAGAGGTGAAGTGTAGTAGAACCATAGCTTTCTCTTGCATAAATTGATCAAATGGGTTTTTGTCCCAGTCCAAGAATATTTCACTTTTATTGAGATGTTGCCACCTATTAGTGAAGTGGCAAAAATTTGGACCTTTGCAATGTGCTCAGGACAATGTGAAGGAAGGGTTCTTTTATGTGCCATGCCTGCTGTGACGTGGGACATTGGGTTTTAAGGTCTCTTCTGAAGAACCCAGTTTCTTTCGTTTCTAAATGTCGAGTGCTTGGCTAAAGAACAGTCGCAACCTATTTTCAAGTTTTGATCAGACTGCTATGTTTGAACCCATGACCTCCCACATACAGAGCAAGCACTGTGCCAACTGATCTACCATAGTGGTCTCTTGCATAAAGTAGATAAAGTGTCGTTGTGAAACTGTAATCTTGACGTAGGATACATTGATTGAATGGTTTAAGCCACAGCCTCGAATATTTCACCGATATAAGATGTCACCAGTTACCAGGTACATGTAAGGTGACAGAAATATTGATTTTGCAGTGTGTAGAAATGTAATGTGAAACAAAGTCAACAGGCTTTGCAAACTTGCAGAGCTTGATATCCTAATGATGTATATCAAGATTCAAACATCTTTACCTTTTCCATTGACAGATGTATTAAACTTTCAGTATAGTAAAAACTTCAGGTTACTGCAACCTTGAATGCAGGTCAGGGTCAGCCATCTTTGCAAACTTTCTAAGCTTAATGTGTTAATGTTATATATTAAGTTCTAAACTTTTATGCCTTTAAGTTCACGAGAATGTTTTACTACTGAAGGTCTCTGTAACCTTGAATATGGGTCAAGGTCAATCTGCTTTGCAAACTTACATTCAAATAAAAACATACCAATCCATGTTCAGATTAAAAGCAAAGTGAAAACTTTGAAAACTGGTTTTAAGTAAAACATGACTTTCCACCAGAGAAGTGACACCAGGTGTTCTAGAAGGATGAGCATCTCCCATATATGTTTGGAATGAAAGGAACATGGGACTAAATGTCATCAAATATATTCTGGATAATTTTGGATAGGGAAATCATACTTATGAACAATATTGTGATGGCAACCATAAAAAGAATGGATCCTGGCAACATCTTGCAAAGTTTATTACCATGATTCTTGAGAAGACGTTCAATTCAAAAGTTTACAGACAAAAAAGCATTTGAATAGCTCACCTCGAGTATTTGCTCAGGTGAGCTAAAATACCCATTTTGTAACTAGGTTTAATTTGGGGAGCATCCATCAGTTCTACCTATTTTCTTATTATACAATGCTTACCTTGACACAGAGCATCAAGATCTCATCCAAAGGAACCTGGGACTTTGTTTCTGAAAGCCTACTCTGGAAACAGCTCATTCAATACCCATTATTAGATCTTGATCACACATGGGTGAGAAAAGAACCTGATCTTGTATATTATAGAGCAAGTACTCTACCAGCTGAGCTACAACAGGGGTAAACATTAAAGTGGAGTGATGGTGTTTTATGCCATGGTCAAATTATTTCACCTATACGAAGACAATTCATAGATGGTGGAGGAAACCGAGTACCCAGAGAAAACTACCAACATTTGGCATGGGAACTAACAAACTATCTCACAATATGATCTGCCAGGGTGGGATTTAAATCTAGATGGTGAGAGACACTGTGATCCTTCTGTCAAAACTTTGCCATCAATCAACTCGGCCACCAAGGTCCATCGTAACCATTAGCAACAATAAACAAATACAAAACAATCAACATTTCTCATGATTTTATTAACAAGAAATAAATCCTTATATATATCATAATCATGATACTTCATATAAATATATATCTTTATATAATTTACTAAATATTCAAGAATAAAATCAAATTGGTCCTAACAGCTTTAGCATCCTAACTTACGCAAGAATAACTAACACATTTCAAATCCAGAAATGAACAATTTGTATGTCGCTAATAAATAAACAATGAGAAAATCAAACAATTATGATAAAAGAAATGATATACAATGTGTATTGGAAATATTTCTAAAGATTTACAAGAAATCAACTATGGTTTTTCATATTGTTATCTAGGAAAATGGCTACATGTACAATATACCTGATTAAAGAGGTCTACTGATAGCATGAATAAATTGCGGACCTAGGCTAGCTAATGAATGATTTGCGGCGATTTTGATTTTGTTTTATTAACAGAAATCTAAACATATCCAAATGAAAACTGCTATAAAAATAACCATTCATTCTGCTGCGAGTATACTAAACATAGTTCTGCATTCAAACAATAACACTAAAGCAAGTCTCAATTGTAGAAGATATAATACATCAGATTGTCACAATACAATTTTTTTGTCTTTGGCAAATTGACACAAACTGAGCTTACATATATGTGTTTGTGTTACAAACATGTAACTGTTTGAGAAACAAGAGGCCCATGGGCCTTATACGCTCACCTGATAACTAATGGCTAGCTGATAGATTTAAAGAAAACATAAATACTAAACCCCAATGAATTTTTTCTTTACATCAAAATGATCATTGCATCAATACCTACAACATTCTAATATACATGCCTATACAAAACTTTTATAGTTTTCAAGATAATTAACCATTTCAGTATTGTTTTCGCATCTGTGACCTTGACCTTTGAACCCATGACCTTTTTCTATACGTCAAAATGATCATTGTATCAATACCTACAACATTCTAATATACATGCCTATACAAAAAGTTTATAGTTTTCGAGATAATTAACCATTTCGGTATTGATTCGCATCTGTGACCTTGACCTTTGAACCCATGACCTTTTTCTATACATCAAAATGATTGTTGTATCAATACCTACAACATTCTAATATACATGCCTATACAAAAAGTTTATAGTTTTCGAGATAATTAACCATTTCGGTATTGTCTCGCATCTGTGACCTTGACCTTTGAACCCATGACCTTTTTCTATACATCAAAATGATCGTTGTATCAATACCTACAACATTCTAATATACATGCCTATACAAAAAGTTTATAGTTTTCGAGATAATTAAACATTTCCGTATTGTTTCGCATCTGTGACCTTGACCTTTGAACCCATGACCTCTTTCTGTACATCAAAATGATCGTTGTATCAATACCTACAGCATTCTAATATACATGCCTATACAAAAAGTTTATAGTTTTCGAGATAATTAAACATTTCCGTATTGTTTCGCATCTGTGACCTTGACCTTTGAACCCATGACCTTTTTCTATATATCAAAATGATCGTTGTATCAATACCTACAACATTCTAATATAAATGCCTATACAAAAAGTTTATAGTTTTCGAGATAAGTAACCATTTTGGTATTGTTTTACATCTGTGACCTTGACCTTTGAACCCATGACCTTTTTCTATACACCAAAATGATTGTTGTATCAATACCTACAACATTCTAATATACATGCCTATACAAAAAGTTTATAGTTTTCGAGATAATAATTATAATCAGAGGTAAAAAAATTAGGTCATGACCTTCACAATTGACCTTGACCTCAATTTGAAGATACTAACAAGAAGATGTCAAAACTGAAAACCCCATGTCATTATCTGGCCAAATAGTCAAGTTATAACAATTTGAAGCTATTTTTACGATTTTTTCAAAATTAAACGCAAAAACGCGTAACCTATTTTTTGTCCGAATTTCACAAAATGAACAAACTATAGGCTAAAGACCCTAGAGAAGCCAAATATCACATCAGATTTTTTCTCTAATCAATACTTTCGGAGAAGAAGATTTTTTAAGATTTTTGCACCCCTAGGTCACCTTGACCTAGTTATGGTAGCCATGGCAACACCACGAACAAATTTGAATTGCACCGACCAAGACATGCATCTGACCAAGTCTCGTTGAAATCTGCCCAGTGGTTCGTGAGAAGAAGATGAAAATGTGAAAAGTTTACGACGACGACAACGACGACGACGACGACGACAGACAACGGACAAATTGTGATCAGAAAAGCTCACTTGAGCCTTTGGCTCAGGTGAGCTAATAAATCTTGTTACTGTCCCAGCAGTAAACAACTTGTTAAAAATAATCAACAAATGAATTTAAAACAACAGTGTAACTCTTTCTAGGTGTACACAAGATAAAATATAATTTTGCATAAATTAAAAAATTTCAACCACTTGTAGCTTTAGTATTAATAAATAAATATGACAAATATATATATACAGTAAATCCTGTCTATAAAGGTCACCCAAGGGAAGCTGTAAAAGTGGCTTTTGTTGACAAGTGGGCCTTATATAGAGGGTCAAATTATCTGGATAATAAACGATAGGGATAAATTTTGACTGGCCTTTAAAAGCAGGTGGCCTTTCAGGCAGGTTCGACTGTATATAGTATTTTCTTCTTTGAGCCACAAATATAACAACTATTTTTGTTCTGATGATCACACCTATTATGCAGTAAAACCTGTCGAAACGGAAAACCTTCTAGGCTAGGACAAAGTTATTTTTGTCTACATTTGCTAATTAAACAAACAATAATTGTGATGTGTCCTAATAAAGTCATTCAGTTTAGACAGGTTTTTTTTGGGTTTACTTAAGGCTTGAATTTCATAGGATAAAGCTTATTGTATTTAGAAATCAAAGGAAGCAATGCCATACATGTGATTCCAATATTTCATGGCAACAAGCTATAAATTCATATAAACAAGCTTCTAAGATAATGATATATTTCTGTCTGAATATTGTTAAACAGTCTTGTGTGTCCATAGCAACTAACCAAACGGTCCAATCAGAGAAAAGCTGCTGGCCATGCTGTTAGCAGAATTATGGGTATTCAAAAATCACATTCACTCACTGCAATATAAAAAGGACAAGTTATTACTAAATGGGAAGAGGATGAGAAGATCAAACTGGTTAAATAAGGGAAAAACAAAAGTTCAAAGTTGGCCATTAACACTTGACAGCTGACTGAAAATGTAAATATTTGGTTTTCTTATTCAGTATTGTTTAACGTTAAATCTACCATGGTTTGATTTACTGGAAAGTTAGCCATTCAACACATGTTGGGAGTTTTAGCTCAATATTTACATATTTTTAACAGGCTCTTAAATTTAACCCAATCCTGTTCTCGTACATAGGAAATGTTAACTTTTATCATTTCCTGGCAAAAATTAAGACACATATCTTGACTAAAATTGGTACAATGACAATGTATATACACACAAATATGCACTGATGATGCTAACATGCATTCATACTTTGGCATTTTAAACAATGATTCAAACAAAAAAGATACCAAACAGATCCAATGAAGATTTTGAAATGTTTCATGCATGAATATCTTCTCTCCAATCTAAAGAAAGTCTACAAGAAAATTAGCATTATATCAAGTGCTAAACTGATATTAGAAAAGGACAGGTTTTGTTTAAATGACATGCATGAAAATGTTTTATTCAAAATCAAAATAAGACAATCTTTACCAAAAATGTTAAGCATGAAATGATACAGACATGCACTAAAGTAAACATGCTGAATCATGCCACTTGACAAATGTTGTTGACCAAACAGTAAAGAAAACATCTCGGCATTAACCAAACATTAAGCATTCCAGCAAAGGAAATATCTCGACATCAAAATTAAATTTCAATCTCCAAGAAATAAAAAAAGGATTTCTCTTATGGATTTCTGAAAGTATCATACTTTGATTTAAGGCAAAGAGAGAAAAAACATGTCTTTCTTTACTCTCTTAACATTGTCAAACATTTAATTTCCCTAAATCTTGTGGTTTTACATAAAAGTGTCATACATTTTGTTTTCTGAGACACTCAGACAGTTTTAGATATCTAAATGATACATTTAGATAATACATAATTGTCCTTCTTTACATTAAGTAGGTACTTTAGTATGTTACGTACAAAACCAGAGATTTCTCTCTGCTCGTAAAAATATAACAAAGTTATAAAATGTAAGAAAATATAAAAATATCTACCAATTAATACATGATATAAACTAAAACAACAACAGAGATTGTGCTAGAGATAGATATGTTTACGAAAAATAAAAACAAATGAAAAATAAATGAAATAATGGAATAAGACTGGAAAAATCATTAAATACTGCTTTCTGATTATCATACTTAAGTCCTAAGATATTTTGGTTATTATGACCATATCTATTTTAAAATCACAGATTTTCACATAACTTTAAACACTGTATAAGTAGAAATATCCACTGTTATAAAGTACCACAGTAATACTAGGCCATAAAACTACAAGTGTGTTACTGCTAACTTGACAGACCCTAAATGAAACATGCCTGTACCCTTAATTTTTTATAACAGTAATTTGACAATTACTGTAAAAGCTCGCTTTATTTCCCTATATAGTCAATGTTAAAAAAAATTAAAATGCATACCTTCTGCCCCTTATTTTAGCAGGTGCACCTATTGGTTTTTTCTTTGGCTATATATCACGAGTGCCTTGAGTGGTAAATTTAGCTGTATCAAATATTTGATATGGATAATTAAATTTATGATAAATTTTTTTTTTTTTGTAGATAGGCCTCCAGAAAATTGTGAAGATTTAATACAGAGAATATTTATACTTATACAGTGGCAATGTATTTAAAGTTCATTATAATTATAATTTGGATGACCTTTGACCCCTTGCATTCTTTAGCCCTGCTTCTAACGCTCGTAGAACCATTCTAACATTATCTGGTTGAGCATTAAATCCCATAATTCCTATTCTCCATATCTTTCCTGCTTGATCACCTAGGCCACCGGATATTTCTACTCTATAACTGAAAACAAACAAAGAAATTTATCACAAAATGGAATGACGAGGTATCTTATTTTTGAATAAAATAATGTACAACCCATCCCTAATTGTGATTTTACTTTCTGCAGAAGAAATGCGGAAGACATAAGATGATGAGATGTGGTTTTCTGTTTGCATTCAGATGATTTATATTTACAGATCACCAGCTGTATGCAAAGCAGCATAATTTTTAAGTATGCAATGGCAATGATCATTTAGGGTAATTTTTCAGACCACCCCTACCTAAACATGGAGCATTTGTCTTTAAGGTCTCATTTTAAAAAACACAAGAAAGACTTGTTGCTGAGCAGCACAAAATGAGCCAATAAAGTCCAATTGATTGATTGAATGGGATTTTAGATCCCAGTCAAGAATATTTCACTTGTATCAAGACCTCGCCAGCTATAGGTGAAGTGGCAGAAATTTTTACCTTAGCAGTGTACTTAGGTCAATGTACAAGGAGGATTCTTTTATGTGCAATGACATGGGCATCGTTTTTTAAGATCTTTTCCGAAGGACCCTGTGACTTTCATTTCTAAATGCCCGGTGCTTAGCAAAAGAACAGCCACTACCTATTTTCAAGTCTTGATCGGGCCAGTTCCAACCCATGACCTCCCACATACAAATCGAGCACTCTACCACTAAGCTACTGTAGTCGTCACTGAGGTCCCAGACTATTCATACAGATTTGTTACTTACTTTTTCATACAATAATCTGACACATCTTTTCAGTTGACACCTTGTGCTGGTCACATTATGAGATCTAGAGACCCTTTGCCCAAGGACAATGGTGGAAGCCTTGTTGCTCAGCTGCACAAAACCAGCCATTGAAGTCTGAGAATATTTATATAGATATGTTACTTACTTTTTCATACAATAATCTGACACATCTTTCCAGTTGACACCTTGTGGGACTTTGACAGCTGTTACACATGGTAACCTAACAGCCTACAGTAAAACAAACATACAGTTGGACTTAATAACAATACTGATGGGACTTAACAGCTGTTGCATACCACAATTAAATGCCTGAAGTAAAATAATGTCAAAACACATCCAAAAAAACAGGTGCCCCCTCCCCTTAAAGTTTGAATATTTATTTATTCAGTCAATATAAAATCACTATAATTGTTTTACTAGGAACATAACTTGAATTTCAGATTGCAGCATTTAAGATGTCATGATGATATATTAAAACAGCTTTCAGTTTTTGCCTGTGTGAACACTGTGCAACCTTTGGGGTGAGTTGAGTAATGGTGTTTAACGTCCCAGTCAAGAATATTTCACTTATATCGAGGCGTCACCAGCTATAAGCGAAGGTGCAGAAATTTTTCCTGTGCGTTGTGCTGATGGCATTATACAGCAGGGTTCTTTAGCGTGCCAAGCCCACCGTGACACGGGACCTCGTTTATTTTAAGTTCCCATCCCAAAGAACCGTGACTTTCATTTCGTAATGCCGAGTGCTTGGCGAAAGAACAGTCACTACCCACTTTCAAGTCTTGGGTCAGACCCGGCCGGGGATCGAACCCACCAACCTTTGGCTACAACTGAAATGAGTTGAGTAATGCTGTTTAACGTCCCAGTCAAGAATATTTCACTTATATAGAGATGTTGCTAGTTATAGGCAAAGGTGCAGAAATTTTGTCTGTGTGTTGCGCTGATGGCATTATTAAGCAAGGTACTTTATCATGCCAAGCCTACTTTGACACGGGATCTCGTTTATTTTAAGTTCCCATCCGAAACAACTGACTTTCATTTTGTAAATGCCGAGTGCTTGGCGATAGAACAGTGACTACCCACTTTCAAGTGTTGGGTCAGCCTGACCTGGGATCGAACCCACGATCTCCCATTTACAGAGCGAACACTTTACCAAATGAGCTACGCAGTGGTCTACTGCTATGATAAAAAGAATTTGAGGTTGAAGATCAAGAACTTACTGGATCTTGCACAAAAAGTTCTAGACCAAGATTCTTTACACCTTCATATAAAAGTTCTACACACTTCTTATGGTTTTTCCAACTGCTTTCTAATCCCTGCAATGAGAAAAGTAAAACAAGGTCAACAGGGCTTTATTTGATAGTAGAATCTACTAAATGGAACAGAGGGTGAACTTTTATTTATCAGAGCAGAAATTTGGACTAACTGAAAATATACTGTTACATTGGTTGTGATGCACATAAATAATAACTATGTTGGTTTTTAAGGTAACATGTATAAATAATAACTGTGCTGGTTTTTATGGTACCTTCTGTCTAATCAAATTAACATTGTACATGTTCATATTTTTGACAGATTAACCATTATGATGGACTTCACCCTGTGCATACACAGGGCATTCTGTCAAAAATGTTTCTATCAAATGGCTGTGCAACACAAATATGAATATTAGGAAGAATAAAACTATAACTATGAATGAAAACAAAAGTTTGTAGAGCAGGAAATACAGTAAACCTATTAAAGAAAAAAGTATTTATTTTCGTGGTAAAGGAAATTAAGACATATCTGTGTAGTTAAATTTTCGCGGTTTTGAAATATGCACTATAACACAATAAGCATAATATAATTTTCACAAAACAAACGACTGTGAAATAAAGCGAAAATTAAGACACCATGAAAAGAAATACGTTTACAGTATGGGGTAATTGTAAAAATATTTCTAGGTATACAGTATATAGTTTTACCTCTTCAACCAGTCTGGCCAGACCTTCTCTAATACCATATATACTTGTTATAGGGCCTGTGTGGTGATACCTGTCAAATGAAAACATGTATTTTCATGAAACCCTACCAAAACAAAAATCTCACAATAAAAGGGCTCAATCTGGCTGGTTTTTCAAATGATGAAAATGTTGGTCCGACAAATCCTGAAGACACAACACATCACCAGCAAATTGTAAGATTAGCATCACTCTCATCACAATTTCAAGCAGATCCTGAAGACACAACACATCACCAGTAAATTGTAAGATTGGCATCACTCTCATCACAATTTCAAGCAGATCCTGAAGACACAACACATCACCAGTAAATTGTAAGATTGGCATCACTCTCATCACAATTTTAAGCAGATCCTGAAGACACAACACATCACCAGTAAATTGTAAGATTGGCATCACTCTCATCACAATTTCAAGCAAAAGGGAAAACTGAATCCCAAACTAGTACAGTCCAACCTGTGTTAAAGGCCACCTCTATATAAGGGCCACCTGTCTATAAAGGGCACTTTTAATTCCTCCCAAGCCATTTTACTCTTTATTTAACCTCTATATAAGAGCCACTGTTCAACTGAGCCAGAGGCCACCCTATTTTTGTACAAAATGGCTCACGAACCTGTCTATAAAGGCCACTTTTTATTCGTATTTTAGGGACAAGTTTTGTTATAGTTTCTAAAAATTGGTCAAAAATGTTAAGCCATGTAGTTTTTTAAAAATCCTGAAGCTAAAATTAGATTTTAAACATTGATTATTTAACTTTAAACCATTGATAATTAAACTAAGTACATGTAACCAAATCTGTATGTTGATAAGAAAAGAATTTTTAAAAAGTATATTTTTGAAACTTTTTTAAAAACTTAAAAAAATTCATAAGGGCCACTTTTGCAACTTCCCCCGAGTGGCCCTTATAGACAGGTTAGACTGTATACTAATTGTTAAAGTCATTACTTGGCAAAACTGCAATACATATCACCAGGTTTTATATGATTTAATGTGGCCACCAACATAATAAGGTTTCAGATCTATACTTATTAAGCTTGATTTCAGTCATAAGGATTTAAGTTAAAATCTGTACTAAACCTATAGTACTCTGCCATGGGTGGACATGGTCGAGTGGTACTGTCACTGGCTTTCAAAGTCAAGGGTTGTGGGTTCGACCCATACTCTGGACTTTGAAATTTTTTGATGTTCATCTCCTGCTCACACTAGAGCTGTAAAAAGTTTGTTACTCAGTTGTGGTTCGGATGAGACTCAAAACCAAGGTCCAGTGTCTCAATGCACGCTAAAGACACCTCTGTAGAGTTCGAAAAAGAGTAAGCCACCTGTGGTCACTACAGAGGACGCTAATTAGAAGCTATTGAAACAGACTGAGCAACATAAACTAAACCAAATTCAGAAATTATCCAGTTTCAGAGGAGGTGAGTCAACTGAAGACTACAATAGTGAAGGAAACAGATGTCTAACACATGGTTAGAACAGTGCGTATACCCATTTACTTAACCTGGATTGGATGAGCAATGTAAAACTTACTTAAGAAAATTTGATGCAGCCCAGCTGGGGCTGAAACCCAAGCCCCTTGAATCCCGAGTCTGTAGACCATATGTCTTAACATCAAGAGGACATAAGGGGTCTTGAGTAATTTGCCCATTTTGTTTTTACTGTTTTAGACTTTTTTATTTTTCAATACTATGCTATGACTTACCTTCTAGGCCCTTGATCACATCCCCAGTAATTAGCTAGTTCATTCATATCAAAGTAGTATGACCTAACTTTCGTTTTTCTGTTTTGAACTTTTTCTCTGGAAAAAAAATCATAAAAGAACATTAGGCAAGTAAAAGACTTTGTATTTATTACAATCATTATACATATAATTCATGTTTATACTGTCAAAATGAGAGAAAGAGAATTGTCCAGACAGTTAAATACATCTACGTCCTTACTCAAGTTAGTAAATACAGGGTTGTAGTTCACAATTATTAAAAACTGCACATTTACCATCAATCAGGATGCTAATTATATACATGAAAATAGTTATAGTTTCTGCATTTATAGAAATTTTAAAGATTTATTCAGATTTTAATAATTCATTTTTGTATGAAAAAAAAATGCATTACTCTAGTAACAAGATGGATAAAAGGGTAATATATTTGTGTGGAACAATTGTTTCCATTGGAAACAGAATCACATAAGATGTCCTTTTCCCATAAAAACATCATTACTTGGTAAATGTTCGAAGTAAATGTTTTCAAAATGTTTGTACAAACCCTAGGGTGTTTTGGCCTCATATGTAGGTAAACTCCATTGTCCAAAATAGCCTCATTTTTGAGATGTGTATAAAGTAAGTAATTGACCAAAATGAAGCTGAAATCTACATTACTCTTTCTGTGACTATTTTAACTCTCGAAAATAATGTCAGAGATTGAATTATGTGTACTTACTTGGCACGTTGAGAGAAAGACATTGGACTGGCACCAGGTGGAGCACTGAGAACCTTCTGTGCACCGGTATATAAAGCATCAATTTCTATACAACAAAATAAAATGTATATTTAACAAACATAAAATAAGGTTATAAAAATAGGAAGAAGTAAGTCTTATTTATTCAGTAATTAGCCAGTATGCCACAGAATATACCAGTCCCCAAGTCACATTATACTGACACCAGGTGAACCAGTCGATACTCTCCTCTGAATACTGAGCATCAGGTGAGAAAGCAATATCTCAAATTTTAAAGTCTTGAATTCACAACCTCCTGATCTCAAGGCAAAGGCTTTACCATTGAGCTAATAAAGGGGTTGAACATACTGGGATGATATCAGAAGGGCTCAAACATAATAGAAAAGTAACAGAAAAGTGGTCTAATGCTTCCAATATAGTCTTCATTTTAAACTCTTATCCATTCACACTACAATAAATCTGAATGGTTAGTACAATAAATAAACATTTCTTAATAATTTTATAAGCAATTTTTACACTCCTACTCAAAATATTTTCATTAGATCCAGTGCCCACACAGAGTTGGTAGTTTTATAATCAGTGATTCAAATAATGGGCATCATGTCTCAATTTCCTTATCCAGTCCATTATTGTGTGTTTTAAGTTCTTGATTGTATTGACTATTACCAAGTACATGTTTTTCAGCAACCTGTTACTTTATTCCATCTGAATAACTCACCCCAGTCATCCATGAACATGGGTACACCTCCACAAGCTGCTACAGAATCTACCAGTAATAAACAGTTGTATCTGAAAAATAATTATAATATACTATAAATTCAACCATGCAAATTACTGTATACGTAGAAATATTCGCTGTGTATTAATGTTCACTATTTTCGCGGTCGCTGATCAACCGCGAAAATAAATCCACCGTGAAATTTTATATCCTTGTCAGATGCTTACAGCCTTACACCACCTACGTGACCGTGAAAGTTTATACCAGCGAAAATGCTCTCCATACCAAAACCGCGAATGTTTATGCCAGTGAATATTTCTACGTATACAGTAATCACATCTAACAGAAATGATTTCTGGTGAGAAACTGACAATCTATTATCAAGCACTTAAAAACAATTTTGAAACTAAAGTAGACCTCTATTAAAAATAATGAACAATAGTTCAAATACCTAAATATAGACCCTAGGTGTACCCGTAGTCTAAAGTGACGGATAACAATCATACCTCATCAGAATCATGTTTTAAAATCCCTCCCAGCCAGTTAATGTGCAAGAAGTGAAAACATTTGTCAGTTTGCATGCCAAATGTTGGTGGTTTTCTCAAAGAACTGTAGTTTCATTCCAATACCAACTACCATGATATGCCAGATTATCTTGACTGTGGCCTCAATAATATTCCATCAAACAAACAAACCAAATAGACGTGGAAAGAGTTATAGGTCCTGAATAACATACTTATGACACAGCTTTCCTACACCCTCTAGTGGCTGTAATGTGGAACCTGAAGATTCACCATGTGTTAAGAACAGTAATACTGGTTTGTGTTGTTTTAAACCCTGTAAAGAAAAACATTCTTAATTTAATTCTAAATTCAAAATCTAATCCTAATCAACTGATGCATTAAGTTTACCAAATGTGCATGTGTACAGTTATACGGGTATAAAAAATGTGTGGTAATAACATTTGCCTAAAGAAAAATCAAAGAAATTAATTTTGGTACTTCAAAATAGCTAGGTGATAAGTAAGATGGCAAGGTTATTGAGGGGTATCAAAACTAGGTTTTACTGTACATGTATTCAACTATTATATAACCAGAGCGATTGTACTGGGAGCCTTCACATTTGTTACAGATAAAAATTAAGGCCATAAGTGATCTTAACTTATACATTGGCAATAAAGAACATAAATATTTACTTCTTCTATTTCTGATAATGAAAATACTTGTCCCATTGGCTTAGAAATTTTCTGTACAACGGCTCCTATATAAAAAGTAAAATAAAAAATTAATAAACATATATTCACAAGCATTCTGTAAACTTTTGTATTTAGGAAGATTGCTGATGATTGAATAATGCTTTATACTTTATAAAGTTTGCAAATCTCCAGCGATCTGCAACCAGAATGATATTACTTTTTACATAAATCCATGTCTGTGTTAGAAGTGTGACAATGCATCAGTGAATAGTAAACACTTTGACAGAAGTCTTATAAATAGCCATTACTGTCATTGGTTGCATAGACTCATTTGAAAGCTGTTGTTTGGTAATATTTTGAATCCCAGAAAACTGAAATGGTTCAGATGTTTCAGTTGCATCCTCTTAAACTTTACCTTATTTTCAGTAAATTTTTAATGTATTTGTACATGTAGTACAGAGTCTAAATATTGTGTATATTAAAATATCAATTCTTGTTATTTACAATCAGTTTTATGACAACCATTTTCATAGAGAAGGCATCAGAAAGTGTTTACATACCACCTCTCTCTGCCATGTCAGAAAACCTTGTTCCCCAAAGTCCATTACAACCAACAAGTACTGTCTCTCCGGGCTCTAGAAGATTACAGGCAGCAGCTTCCATAGCAGCATGGCCTAGAAAATATTAATGTGCACATTATAATTATGTTATATACAGCAAAACTTGTGTAATGTAACTCCACTCAATTATCATTTTCTGTGCATAACTTGAAGTCAACCCTGTGAGCTAATCCAAAACACTTAACAAAACAAAAGATTTAAGCTTACCTAAGACATTGCCAAAAGCAAGCTAATCAAGAACACTCACTCAGGTGAGACAACCTTAAATTCAGATTGGATTACCATGAATATTGTACTAAAGTTAGATAAATGAAAATATTGGTTTATGTAAATTAACATAAAATAATCACTGAAAAAAGTTAATCTAGAGATTTCATCAGAGTTGGCTTACTTATAATATTTATTTCTGTAAGCTAATCTAGAACATTCACTCAAGAGCGATAAACTTTACATTCACTCAGATGAGCTAACATAGAACAATCACTATGGTGAGCTAACCTAGAACAATCACTCAGGTGAGCTAACCTAGAACAATCACTCAGGTGAGCTAACCTAGAACAATCACTCAGGTGAGCTAACCTAAAACAATCACTCAGGTGAGCTAACCTAAAACAATCACTCAGGTGAGCTAACAGGTGAGCTAACCTAGAACAATCACTATGGTGAGCTAACCTAGAACAATCACTATGGTGAGCTAACAGGTGAGTTAACCTAGAACAATCACTATGGTGAGCTAACAGGTGAGTTAACCTAGAACAATCACTCAGGTGAGCTAACAGGTGAGCTAACCTAGAACAATCACTATGGTGAGCTAACCTAGAACAATCACTCAGGTGAGCTAACCTAGAACAATCACTATGGTGAGCTAACAGGTGAGCTAACCTAGAACAATCACTCAGGTGAGCTAACATAGAACAATCACTATGGTAAGCTAACCTAGAACAATCACTCAGGTGAGCTAACCTAGAACAATCACTATGGTGAGCTAACAGTTGAGCTAACCTAGAACAATCACTATGGTGAGTTAACCTAGAACAATCACTATGGTGAGCTAACCTAGAACAATCACTATGGCAATCACTATGGTGAGCTAACCTAGAACAATCACTATGGTGAGCTAACAGGTGAGTTAACCTAGAACAATCACTCAGGTGAGCTAACATAGAACAATCACTATGGTGAGCTAACATAGAACAATCCCTATTGTGAGCTAACAGGTGAGCTAACCTAGAACAATCACTCAGGTGAGCTAACAGGTGAGCTAACCTAAAACAATCACTCAGGTGAGCTAACATAGAACAATCACTATGGTGATGTAACCTAGAACAATCACTCAGGTGAGCTAACAGGTGAGCTAACCTAGAACAATCACTCAGGTGAGCTAACCTAGAACAATCACTATGGTGAGCTAACCTAGAACAATCACTCAGGTGAGCTAAAAGGTGAGCTAACCTAGAACAATCACTCAAGTGAGCTAACAAAGAACAATCACTCAGGTGAGCTAACCTAGAACAATCACTCAGGTAAGCTAACCTAGAACAATCACTCAGGTGAGCTAACACAGAACAATCACTATGGTAAGCTAACCTAGGACAATCACTCAGGTGAGCTAACAGGTGAGCTAACCTAGAACAATCACTATGGTAAGCTAACCTAGGACAATCACTCAGGTGAGCTAACAGGTGAGCTAACCTAAAACAATCACTATGGTGAACTAACCTAGAACAATCACTCAGGTAAGCTTACAGGTGAGCTAACCTAGAACATCCCCTCAGGTGAGCTAACCTAGAACATTCACTCAGGTGAGCTAACCTAGAACAATCACTCAGGTGAGCTTACAGGTGAGCTAACCTAGAACATCCCCTCAGGTGAGCTAACCTAGAACATCCCCTCAGGTGAGCTAACCTAGAACAATCACTCAGGTGAGCTTACAGGTGAGCTAACCTAGAACATCCCCTCAGGTGAGCTAACCTAGAACATTCATTTAGGTTAGCCAACCTACAACATTCACTCAGGTAGGCTAACCTAGAACATTCACTCAGGTAAGCTAACCTACAACATCCCCTCAGGTGAGCTAACCTAGAACATTCATTTAGGTTAGCCAACCTACAACATTCACTCAGGTAGGCTAACCTAGAACATTCACTCGGGTAAGCTAACTAAAGCATTCACTCAGGTTAGCTAACCTTGGACATTCACTCTGGTAAACCAAACTAGAACATTCATCCAGAGGCAATTTATCAATGGAGTTAACTGTGAGCTTGATGAAATGCCTTGATGACCTTAAGAAAAGGTTGCCCGTTTATGTCAATGATGTCCATGAGACTGTAATCTTACCGGTTCCTGATATACAAACTGTCCACTCATTTTTTGTTTGGAACAAATACTGCACCCCTGCTTTTACTTCATCCATTATCTAAATCAAAAATTGAATTTAAAATTTAATCAGTAAATTCATCAAAATAAATACTGAAATTTATTATTAAATAAAACTTAATAAACAAAATTAAATTTATATTATAATTTTATTCAGAAGGATTATCTCCCTTTGTGTAATCAAAGAATGTGTGCTCATTTTAATTCTAATAAATCATTGCCATACTGTCATAAATTTGAATTCAATTAAAATGCAATCCGTGCATTTCTTAAATAAATATATCCAACACTATCAACCGTCGTGTTGTTTATTTATAGAGACGTGACCCTGATAATTTGACCTAGATATTTTTATATACAATGTATAAATTTATGAAATGAAAATACTCCCACGGCGATACACCGATACATGAGAACACTGGTGTCAAATTATAGACCTAGTCCTGTTTAGTATAACTTGACACAGTTTTTATGCATTATATGAATATATTTTACTACCCACCTGTGTGAATTCTAGATGCAAATGTCCCAGTAACGGTAATGCGCTGGCATTTAGCACTCTTGGAGGAGCATTTGACGGTCCTGGTCCCATAAGAAGTTTCTGTGGAAATGACATCGACTTTAACAAGCTTGCAGGAGGTGGCGATATGATACTCATGTTGGCTTTTTGCTGTAACACCAAAACACTACCAGATATTCTGTTCACTAACAAGCAGCTTCTTAGTGAAGTCAGTCCCTTGCGCACAAACATGCTTTTATCAAAAGTGACGTAGTCTCGAACTTTAACCTGTTAATGACAGCTGAAAAATGGCTTGGTTTAACATGGAATTTCAATAAAAAGAATATTTAAAAGAACAATTAAAATTGTCATTACATCTCCAAATCCACTAAAAGTGATGCAGATACGGATCAGGTGAGACCATATGGGATAGATGACCGTCCAATCAAATACTTCATATATGAAGGTCAACCTTAAATTTTAATCCCGCGAAATTTAAATATAGGTAGCTCACAATGATTGCTTATGGTTGTTATTCATTCATTTATTATTTCTTTTTATTTATTTATTAATATTTGTTACTTTGGCTATTTGAAAAAAATAATTTGAAATAAAAAAAATAATAAGATTCTAATTGCAATAAATAGCATAATCTGTATCGAGGTGGACAGTTCAGGGATGGTAATTTTACCGTAAAGAAAACTGAAGGAAACCACATGTAAGCGATTTGGCGAACTTTCACACTGGATGCTTCCAAAAAGTGGGGTTCGGTACTAGTATCCGTAAGCGTGTGCAGACTACCCGGCCCCGCGGCGAGGATTTTAAATAGGAATTATTGATATCTATAGGTAACGAATAAATAGTACAGATTTAGAGCTACACGCACCGTTTTATGTTGAGATCTATTGATTTTATATTTCAATTCAATTCAAACTTTATTGTCATATAATCAGATGACAGATTGTGACAAACAAATACAATACACACAAGCAAGAAACATAAAAAATACTATAAGTCTGGCATATATCGAATACAAAGTAAAAAACAACTAAGAGTCTCCCGTCCTCAGTTCCAACGACTGTTTAATGAAGGATTCTGTTCTTTTTACTTGACAAAAGTCTGTAGGATTTATCAGGTCCACCAGTCTTTCGATATCGGTAAAATTACATTGTTGCAGAAAAAACATTGTCACAGCAAAAAGTATACATTGTTAAAAAAACTTGTACAGGTATAGACAATATAAATAGTATTTCAATGCATTGTGTCGTAACTTTTGTCGATCAGTGCCGGGATGGTTAGAGCTTCACAACAGGACTTAAACCAAACCACACCATTATATGATACAATAATTTTTCATTACATAGTTTAGTCTAAATTCGGTCATTTCTAACCAGCTCGTTACCCGTTTATTTGTCAGTTTGTTGGACCATGATTGTCTGTATTTCCTGTAAAGTGTGAACCCATCGAAGGAAGTTATTCTGTCTTTAATAAAACTGATTGATTTTAGTAATGACACAATTTATTTTGTGTTATCTACCGGATAATGTACAGCCGAATCCATGCAATACTTATATAGTCTCATGGATAAGACTTCCTTTTGCCAATCAAATTAGACGAACTATATATTTGTGTAAAAAGTTCTAAAATTTTTGAAAATTAATTTTTTACAGAATGTTCAAAATGGCGATTTCGTCATTTTCAGATGAAATCAACATTTTAGTGAAATAATAAAGGGAAAATCTTCCCGTAACAGAATACCGGTCAATCAGCTTCGCTAACTTGGTAGATGTTCCATGTCTTGATACTACAGTCAAACCTGTCTATAAAGTCCACCTAAGGGAACCATTAAAAGTGGCCTTTATATGTAGGTTCAAATAGTATAAATAAAGAACAATTGGGATACAATTCTACTGACCTTTATAAGCAGGTGGTCCTTATATAGAGGTGGACTTTAAAGCAGGTTGAACTTTGTATATTAAGTTTCAAACTCCTACACATTTTATTTATGACAAGACGTTTTAAAGCTTTACTACTTTAAGTCACTGTGACTTTGAATGTGGGTCAAGGTCAATCAGCTTCGCAAATTTGACAGAGCTTCATTCTCTGATGCTACATATACAGTTTCAACAATCATATCCTTTTAGTTCACGAAAAAAATGGTTTAATGTTTTACTACTTTCGGTAACTGTGACCTTAAATGTAGGCCAGGTCAACCAACTTCAAAAACTTGCTAGAACTACATGTTCTGATGCTATATAGGAAGTTTCTGGCATCTCAACCCTTTAATTCATGACAAAAAGCTGTTTTACGGTTTTACTATACTTTAAGTCATTGTGACCTTTAATGTAGGTCGAGGTCAATCAGCTTCGCAAACTTGGTAAAACTTCATGCCCTGATGCTTTATATCAAGTTTCAAACACTTATACATTTTTGTTCATGACAAAATTAAAGAAGCCATTTTAAGGTTTCACTACATTAGATCACGGTGACCTTGAATATAGATCAAGGTCAATAAGCTTCACAAATTTGGTAGAGTTTCATGCCTTCCCTGATGCTACTATATATACAGTTTCAAGCATCCAGCTGGTCAAAAACGATTTTTAAGGTTTTACTACTTTAGGCAACTTTGACCTTGAATGAAGCTCAAGGTCAGCCAGTTTTGTAAAAATTGTTGAGCTTCTTGCTCTGATGCCATATGTGAAGTTTTACACGCCTGGGCTTTTTGGTTCATGACAAGATGTTTAAAGGTTTTACTACTTTAGGTCACTGTAACCTTGAATGTAGGTCAAGGTCAAGCAATTTCACAAACTTAAAAGGACCCAAGAGACGTCCTTATCAAGTTTTACTATCACTGGCCTACTGGTTCTGGAGAAGAAAATGTGCAATTGTTTACAAAGCACCACAAAAACAAGGATCACTATGGGTCTCCTTGAGCCATTAGCTCTTGTAACCTAGAGGTCAAGGTAATCCCACTTTTCAAACCCCCTGCAAACTAGTTTGAGGGGGGGGGGGTATATAGGAATCACCATGTCTGTTTGTCTGTGTATAATCGTGTCCAGGCCATATCTCATAGCTGCTTTGAGCGATGGTCATAAAACTTCACATGAATAATCTTCATGGTCTAAAGGTTTGTCATGGCCTTGAATCTAGGTCATATTTTTAAGGTCAAGGTCACAGGAAAACATTAAATGTTGGGGGGTGGGGATATTTGGCTCTCAAGAGACAGTTCTAGTTAATCTTGGATGCATTTGATGCTATATATAGTTCCAAGTATTTGCCTTTTGATTAATATTGAAAAATGTTTGAAGTTTTATTTAGGAAGGTCACTGAGACCTTGAATAAAGGTCAATGTCAACCAAATTCACATGCAGCATTTAAAATGTTAAGCCATAATAGTTATGGAGGGTGTTCAAAAGTTTTATTATAATGAATAATTAATATGTATAGCAGCCAAAAACATGTGGTGGAAACAGAAACCCCATTTTGACAGAAAGCACCATAGTAAGTTGACTAATGGAGTTTAACTTCCCAGTCAAGAATATTTCACTTACATCGAGATGTTTCTAGCAATATGCAGAAATGTGCCTGTGCGTTGCACTGATGGCATTATACAGAAGTGTTCTTTATCGTGCCACAGAACCTCTTTTATTTAAGCTCCCATCCAAAAGAACTGTGACTTTCATTTCGTAATGCTGAGTGCTTGGCGGAAGAACAGTCACTACCCACTTTCAAGTCTTGGGAGTTCCAATTTGTTAAAATGTGCTTTGCTCGAGTTACTACCCTTTCTGGACTAAGTCTGTCAAAATGAAGGTTCCATTCTCCTTATAAGTTTAATACATGTACATGTACAATGTTTTTGTTAAAATTCATTCTATTGCCCCGCCACTGTCATAGCTCAGTTGGTAGAGTGCTTGTTTCATAAGTTGGAGGTCATAGGTTTGAACATAAGGCACAAGGCCTCAACAAGCTCCCTTAATTTTTGCTGTGCTTTGCCACAATTTATGCTGCGTTGGTCCCCAAGGGTAGACCATCTCTTTCACTTGTAGACCGTTAATACAACCATAAAACAGAAGATGTTTTCTATGTGGTAATATTTTCAAGACGGGGATTTATTGATAAATGAGACTTTCTCTTGATTTTAGCTTCGTTATAAAGCGTCTTAGCTATATTGTTTTATTTAGACTTATATAGAGAAGTGGTCAGGCCCAATATTTGACTTTGTAATATCCATGTATTCGATTTACCGAATATAATATATCCTATTATAATAAAATAAAACTGAAGACATTCTCTATGTGGTAATAATTTAATGACTGGGAGTTATTGATAAAATAGACTGGAATTTATATATATAATATATACTATACAAAATATTGACATTATATTACACAATGTACAATCAGGTACATAGTTAATTATGTAATTAAACAGGTGTTATAACAATAAACAAAATATCTATAATTTCATTAATGTTAAAAAATGGGAGAAATAAAACACTCAACTAATGTTAGCATACACACATCAAAACACAATAAAACCATCAGGGAAACTACTCACAATAAATCTGAATGAAATCATTCAAACAGGATAAAATAATGAGAGAAATTCAGTTAATTTGATTGAAATCGCCCAACAGAGAGAGGAAGAGAAGTAACATTGTGAAATTTATAAAATTATCAGGAAAACTCGCAATAAAGTTGAATGAAATCATTCAAACAAGATAAATATACAGTCAATTTGATTGAAAATCGCCCAAGAGAGAGAAAAAGAGAGGTAAAAATACGAAATTCATGAAACCAACCAGGAACCTAACAACGAATTAATCAAATGCAATCAAATAACGAGAGAAATTCACTGTTGATTTGATTAAAATCACCCATCAGAGAGAGGAGAGAAAAAACTCTGACATTTATAAATCCGTTAGCGAAACTAACCAAGAATCTGTCAAACACAAAATCATAATGGGAGAAATTGAAAGTTAATTTGATTGAAATCGCCCAACAGATAGAAGAAGAGAGTTAAAAGTCTGAAAATTATGAAACCATCAGTGAAATGAATCAGTCAAACACAATCAAATAATGCAAGAAATTTACAGTTATTTTGATTGAAATCCCCCAACAAAGAAAAGAAAAAAAAGTAAAACTCTGAAATTATAAAACTATCTGGAAAAACTCACACTGAATCTGTCAAAGGCAATAGAATAATAAGAGAAATTCAAAGTTAATTTAATTGAAATCGCTCAACAGAGAGAGGAAGAGAATTAAAAGTTTGAAAATTATAAAATCATCCAAAAAAATTCAATGAATCAGTCAAACCCAATCAAACAGTGAGAGAAATTCACAAATAATTTGATTGAAATCGCCTAACAGAGAGACGAAGAGAGGTAAACCTCTGAAATTTATAAAACCATCCATGAAACTCACAATGAATCAATCAAACACATTAATGAGAGAAATATACAGTCAATTTGATTGAGCGAGGAAGAGAAGTAAAACTGAAATTTATAAAACCATCTGGAACACTCACATTGAATCAATCAAACACAATCAAATAATGAGAGAAATTCAAAGTTAATTTAATTGAAATCGCCCAACTGAAGGAGGTGAAAGTCTGAAATTTAAAGTAGGAGAAATGAGTTGGGTATTGAATAACGATTTCTTATTTGTAATGATTAGATCTTAAATCAGCATACACTACAGAACAAATTGATTTAATAATGTTATTATAGCAATAATTTTATATTTTTGCTATATGAATGGTGACACAAGGGCCAGTTTCGTAATATTTATTTATTTTTAAAAAAATACCCATAAGTATCTAAAAATGAGTTTTTTAATATACTTATGGGTATTTTTTAAAAATTTTATAATGAAACTGGTCCCTGTTGTTCTTGAAAACCTCTGTAAATAGTAATTTTTTTTGGGAATTTTTATGCATGAAAAACTGTATACACACAAACCAAAATCATTTAATATGGCATATAAAGTTATAACATTCAGGGTGTTAGTAAGAAATATCGGTAGATTAAACATGAAAAAAATAACACGGGTAGGGTAAATGTGAAAAATTAGAAATACCTGCAGAAAAATAAAATTAAAACATCAATACAATAAACCTCCCCAATTTTCACCAAACACAAAAAATAATACATGTATAATAATAATATATTGTGAGAGAAAAAAAAGAAAAAAATTGAAGAACTCAAAAAGCACTGGTTCAAACTATCACAAGCATCGAGCTTTGTAAAACATTCATGCATATTTCAAAACATAGAGATACATTTCATTTTTTTTCTTACAAAATTTACAGTTTAAAATGTCCTCTTCAACCAATGATCTTGGAACATCCACTTTTGCAATATGCTGGTCAAATACAGAAATTCAGTGGTTCAAGACAGTGAAATTCATAAATGTCTATTCCTCTTCTCAGACAAATGGGGTTCGCCAGTGTACCACGTGATATCCCATAACGTTTTTGCAGAACAATTATTTCCCTTGTAGATGGAATTGCTTCAGTTCACATTTTCCCTTAAAAATTATGTTGTTTCGGGAAATTTCAAAGTCAACGTTTTCCAAAACGTTCTGCACAAACGTTAAGGGGTATTGATCAAGTGGTATGCTGGCGAACTCCATTTGTACCACATTTTTACAGATCAAAAAGTCCAGAGGACACTGAAAATATTTACTGGTACAAAGGTCAAGTTATGGAATCAGTGGAATGTTCTAATCTGACATTTTTTCACAGGACAATCAATAAAAGTTTGACAATCGGTACAACTTATTTAACTATATTCATTACAAATGTGAATTAAACCACTGTTATAAAACACAAATCATTCTGGTCACCAATTCGAATATAAAAACCTTTTTTCCAGCTTCAAATTTGATGGGATACAATGTTACTCCACAATTTATATGTATAGTTCTAAATTGTATGACATATACATGTACGAGTTTTGATTTTACAGCATTAGACGGCTGTTTCGGAATACAAATCCTCATCAGTAGTGCTTGGACCAAAATTGTGAAACCTAATTTTTTTCTTTCAAGATGTTGAAAAGATACCCAAAAGATTAAAGTATAATTTACCAAAATAAGCTATGGAAATACTTTGAATGAGGAAATATACCTCAGTTTTTGAGGAATTTAAGATTTTAACTACAATGTATATAAATTCCTTTATTATTTGAAACATTGCAGAGTAACATAAATAGTTAAATGGATCAAGTCAAAACTTATTTTGAGGTAAAATCTAGTCATTACAGGTACTGTTACCGCATAATAAAGGGTATTTGTAAACTACATACAGTCAATCTTGTCTATAAAGGTCATCCAAGGGAACCAGTATAAGTTGTCTTAATTGACAGGTGGCCTTTATATATAGGTTCACATAACATGAATAAAGAGCAATCGGGATAAAATTTCACTGGCCTTAGAAAGCAGGTGGCCCTTATATAAATGTGACCTTTAAAGGCAGGTTCGACTGTATTTTCAAAACAGATTACTGGTAGAAATATAATACAAACAGCATTTCAGTCAGTCAGAAAACCTATTTTACAATGAAAAAGGTTCAAGAAGTAGTCAATCCCACATCTTGGGAGGGACGGATTTACGAGATAAAACTAACTAGGTCCATCCTGTATGACCCATATTTTATAGGCGAGGGCTTTAAAACTACTGTTTTGATAAAAGAAATCCCGAAGATATAAAATTACTGACTATGTGAATATGTAAACATTGTTCTGACATGAAAAAGTTCTAGATATAGTGTGTCAAGTTTGACCTGCCCGTTTGATCTTTAATTTGAATATTCAAACAGACATATCCATTGTGTAATTTAGGTGCTTTATAAAGTTGATATATAAGGATAGATGATAGTAATACTGGGTACCAGGTGTTTATGGTAATGAAACATGTTGCCTTACCTAAATGACACAATCTATGAGCCCAATCTAATATTCAAATTAAAGGTCAAACCCGGTCAAACCCCCAGGTCAAACTTGACACACTATAACATAAAATTCCTTGTGATTTTACACCAAGTATGTATTCTGTTTGTACCAAAATCAGTAGTAAAAAGCAACCTAAGGAACAATTTCACTAGTGCTATAAATACATCTAGTTATACTCCTTACTTCATAGACCTTCAATCACTAATGGTTTAATTCTGTTTGAACCTACTGTCCGTTTACTCGGCTGGAGAGAAAGGAATAACGCTAATATCTCAAAGATTTGAATGGCACGGTTAACAATCAAATAATCATTTACTTACATGAGCCGAGTCGTTGCAAATAATCCTTATATCGATCTAATCCGTGCATTATAACTCCTTTAATGCACCAAAACGTGTTTTGGATGGGTGTTTACAATGGTAAATATTTTGACAATATGGCGGAGTCTTTCGTGTGACGTAGGTTCACGAGGGGTACAATGAAGGGTAGTTCAAAGGTCGGTTTGAGTTTAAAAGTTTGAATTTATGTCAATTTTTTCAAAAGTTTGAAAATGCAGAAAGATAGTTCACTTTATTACTTTATTAAATCGATTTTGGTCATCCCGGTTACGCAAAAATCAATCAGTTCTTGAGCTGCACTAACCTACGTAAATAGTCGACTATTTCGTCATGACTACGTAACATAAAGAACCCCGCCATTTTTTAAAAGATTACCATTGTAAACACCCACCCAGGTTATATTTTGTCGCATAAAATGATATATTAAGCAAGGA
Organism: Anadara kagoshimensis; assembly: GCA_021292105.1. Taxonomy (NCBI): domain Eukaryota; kingdom Metazoa; phylum Mollusca; class Bivalvia; order Arcoida; family Arcidae; genus Anadara; species Anadara kagoshimensis. The sequence goes on along the minus strand of CM037870.1, from coordinate 33,087,168 downwards.
TGGAACCGAAACAGAAATTTTCAGTTACGACTCGGCTCATGTAAGTAAAAGAATCATTGATTTGTACCTGTCGTATTGAAATTTATAGAGTATTTTGTGATCTTGCTTTCTCCAAAATAGGCTAAATAAACAGTAAATCAATAGTAAAGAACAATTTCACTGGCAGAACAAATACTGTGTTATAAATACAAACAGTTACACTTCAAAGACCTTCAATTACCAATACTAAGAAATCCATTGTTTTGCTTTGAAGGAAGTTAAAGGAAAAACATAAAAATATTAAAATATTTTTGTAGTGTTCTGCATGTTGTAAATTTCATCTTCGTTTATTGACATGTCAATTTCTAGGAGTGACAAGACAAAATGTAATATGTTTCTACACTGTATATCGAAAACTGACTTAATTCAATAATATTTACAATATCTTGCCATCATACAATGTAAAAATAAAAGGCAAACAATGAAAATATTGATTTTTGTCAAAATTAATTGAAGTAAAAATTTTCCCCAATTTCATTTCAGTATTTAATTGAGGGAGTTAAAATAATAACAATTCATAGTAAATGGTCAATGTAGAATGCTCCATATATGTAGGAAAACAACAATGACCTGTCCGCTTGACCTTTCATTAAGAATATTAAAATAGAAGGATCCACACAATACCTGGGTAGTAACAGGATTCACAGTTGATAATGTGTTCACAGGGTACATGATTAAGTGTTCTCATTATGTAGACAAAATAAACCCTTGTGATCCCTATACTTAAACATGTTAAATACACTCGTCCAATATAAATATTTAAATCAAAGGTCAAACAGACAGGTAAAAGTTGTTTGCCTATATCATGTTATCAACAGCCTTAATCCTGAAGAACATTTTTATAGAGCTAAAGGGGTAAATGATGATGATGGGGATTTTAATTATTTTGTAAGTTAACCTGGAATTAATTCATTGAATTTTGTTATCACAGTGCAAGCTTCTGTAGGTCAGGGGTATGTATTTACAGATTAATATATATGTATGTCTACATGCAATATATCAAAACTAGTCAAAACATGGCAAACATACACATGTCTGATAACACACACACACACACATCAGTAGTAAAATATACTAAAATAAACCACTGGTATAAATAACATACCAGCGACAAAAAGTGAGAAAAAAAAATTGATTTTGATTTTGAAAAAAATTCATTTAAAATGCAACAAAATCTAACATATCAAAATAATGTATACATAGTTCAAAGGTCAAAATTAATGATTTTTTAGGGGGAGGGGTGTAAAATAAAACCTGAATTTGTCTCTCCATTCAAAATTCAATGTTATTCACTAATATAGTGACCACAAGTTACAATAATGACATAACTAAACATATAGAATAAGAAAAATGACAATACAAAATTGGGGTAGGTGTGGAGGATTCAGGTAGGCGTGGATTCAGGTAGGCATGGATTCAAATGCCATCAGCTTTTCAGGCAAGCTTAAAATTGAACAGTGTCACAGACAAATGGTCCTAAAGGTATTTGGTATGATGAGGTAATTATGGTCTTAGTTTGGACAACTGTTTATCTGTATACATCAATATGCAATATCGTGATTACCCGTTCGTCGGAACTCTCTAGTGATGAAGCTAGAAAGGCTGTGCCGTCTGGGTACAATTATGGCAACAAATTGGTATCCGTCACAATTGTCAGATTCCAGATGAGAATTGATAACCAGAGAACTGTTAGAGCCGTTAAAAAGAGCAAAACTTTGTCAGTACCTTTGGGGACACAGTGTTAACCATTCTAATGAAAGAAGAGTTGGTGGCCCTTTGTCTACAGACGGCAAGATTTAACATACCGATTGACAGAATGACAATTATTTATTACACAGTTTACAATTAACAGTTAAAGTTGCTAAATTTAGCTAAAAAGTCAAATACACAATTAAGTGGGAAGGAGTAGTATTATTTACCTGGACAAAATAACCATGGCAACCTTTCCTGCTGAGATAACATATTTCACACTTAGCTTGAAAATCATAACAAGCAGTTCAATAACCACTAAAATTCTGCATGGGAGGTTTTCTTGTGGGTGTAACATTGTGACTCATATTGTATGATGAACATGCAACTATGGTAGAGATTTATAACCAGTTAACACTTAATTTGTAAACCTTAACCATAAAGTTCAATGACAAACACAATTCTGAAAAAAACATTTTATGTGTGGGCATAAGGTCAATCATCAGATGTCGGTTAAGCAACAACAATTTCAGCTGAGTTCACACCTTAAACAGTCCAAATAACTACTGCACTTAATTTTTAAAGGGAGTGAGGGGTTGTGTGAGTAAAATTGTCATACCTCTTAAGGTAGATCCATACCTTACAAATCGCTTGAAAACATATATCAAAGTTTTGATATGTTATTCATGGGCATAAACCATTCAACATGCCAAAATTTCTGTTAAAATATACATTTCGTTCTTAAAAAGTATATATTATTGATAGTGTGAATTCTTATCTTTTGCAAATGCAGATAATTATTCTAAATTATATGCACAACAGCATTCCCGCTATAATTCTGTAGGCGCCGAAGACCACACATTCGTGACGTCATAGATAAAAAAGATGTCAAATCAGTCATTTCGACCATACGCACAAAGCGACGATGTCACCATGGTATGGATCTACCTTAACATTGTTTACTGCCATAAATGAAACTGCTAAATAATACAAGCAATATCTGTACTATAAACCATTTAACCTCCATCTCTCGCCCCTTTAACTCAAACTCAATCCATTACAGTCAAAACCTCCTCAACTATCAAACTAAAAACCTCTTCACCAACCCAACTAAAATCTCACCCAACACACTCAAACTTCAACCCTAATCAACTATTTCATACCTCTTTACCCACCTAACTCAAATCTCAACTCTAACCACCCCCAAATTCAAACCTACTGACCAACCTAGCTCACACCTCAACCCTAATCCATCCAGCTCAAAATTCAACATTCAAACTCAAACCTATTGATCAACCTAACTCACACCTCAACTCTAACTTACTGGGCTCAAAATTCTCACAATCCAACTCAAACATCTTCTCAGGTCTAATAAGGCATCTGATAGAATAAATTACCAAACCTTGATGTGAACAAAGATGGCATTTGTAGGTGCCAACAATGAAATAAAGATATATCCAAATGTGTGTATGTGTATTTATGCGTTATTACTAAATAGGTCCTGGATTTGATATTTTACTGATGTAAAATGTATTGAGATGCTTTTCTCCCATACTTCATCGAGTTATTCCGTCGGTTGCTAGGTGTAAGATATCTCTGTCTTACACCCCCCTGTGTAAGACAAGCTACACACGCTGTTTGGCTAGTCGTGATGTCATAACCCCAACATCACAATCACTTACACACGATTGATGATGTCATAATCATTTTACGTGAAAACGTCAACAAAAATTTATTACTTCCATTTTTATGGATGGTGACATGAAAACTGAACTTTTTGTTTACAAATCATATTTGATGTTGCAAATATGTGAGAAAAAGAATCCTAAAGCTCGTTCTGGACAGGAAAATATTCATCCTTATTTGAGATATCTCTGTCTTACCCTGTTACTGGTGTAAGATTTTATTATTCTTAGCATTTTTTAAAGAATATTTTGTATGCATGGTAATAAGTTTTTAGATCATAAAACTAATGGGATGAGTTACTACATTTTTTCAAATTCTAAATTTCATTTTTATTTAAATATACCAATATTAAACATTAAACTGGCCTTGAAGATGCATGTGGGTATGATTGTACAAGGAAGTAAAAAAAAACAACTTATAATTAACTATGTTACTTTGTGCTGCTGTACAATTTCTTTTTGACTGAATAAAAAAAATCAAATTCCATAAAATGATTATCTACCTTTACCATAAAATTTGACCTTGTAAGTACATGTACTATACTGTAAAAATCTGTCAAATCAAAATGTCAAGATTGCATTGAACTGAGCTCCAGAAGGAAAAAACGAGAGGGAAATCAATAGAGACCTGGAGAAGAACTAAGCTCCAGAAGGAAAAAGACGAGAGGGAGATCGATAGAGACCTGGAGAAGAACTAAGCTCCAGAAGGAAAAAGACGAGAGGGAGATCAATAGAGACCTGGAGAAGAACTAAGCTCCAGAAGGAAAAAACGAGAGGGAAATCAATAGAGACCTGGAGAAGAACTAAGCTCCAGAAGGAAAAAGACGAGAGGGAGATCGATAGAGACCTGGAGAAGAACTAAGCTCCAGAAGGAAAAAGACGAGAGGGAGATCAATAGAGACCTGGAGAAGAACTAAGCTCCAGAAGGAAAAAACGAGAGGGAAATCAATAGAGACCTGGAGAAGAACTAAGCTCCAGAAGGAAAAAAACGAGAGGGAGATCGATAGAGACCTGGAGAAGAACTAAGCTCCAGAAGGAAAAAGACGAGAGGGAGATCAATAGAGACCTGGAGAAGAACTAAGCTCCAGAAGGAAAAAACGAGAGGGAAATCAATAGAGACCTGGAGAAGAACTAAGCTCCAGAAGGAAAAAGACGAGAGGGAGATCAATAGACACCTGGAGAAGAACTAAGCTCCAGAAGGAAAAAGACGAGAGGGAGATCAATAGAGACCTGGAGAAGAACTAAGCTCCAGAAGGAAAAAGACGAGAGGGAGATCAATAGAGACCTGGAGAAGAACTAAGCTCCAGAAGGAAAAAGACGAGAGGGAGATCAATAGAGACCTGGAGAAGAACTAAGCTCCAGAAGGAAAAAACGAGAGGGAAATCAATAGAGACCTGGAGAAGAACTAAGCTCCAGAAGGAAAAAGACGAGAGGGAGATCGATAGAGACCTGGAGAAGAACTAAGCTCCAGAAGGAAAAAGACGAGAGGGAGATCAATAGAGACCTGGAGAAGAACTAAGCTCCAGAAGGAAAAAACGAGAGGGAGATCAATAGAGACCTGGAGAAGAACTAAGCTCCAAAAGGAAAAAGACGAGAGGGAGATCAATAGAGACCTGGAGAAGAACAACTGAAAAAGAAAGAAATGATATGGGCTGGCCAGGTTTAATGACTGCCAAGATAGATGCTATGAACAGGACGAAGTGGAGAGATCTGTGCCTCGCCTTATGCTCCACTAGGAACAAAGAAGATAGGTAGGTAGGTAAATTAAAATGAAAACTTTTAAATGCAAAATTTGGCAAGTATTGAAAAATTTCAAACTACACAATACAAATGGGTTTAGTGTGTATCAGGTGTTACATGGTATTTCATAATTACAAGCATGTTACTTAACACATACTGAATAAGAAGAAACACAAGTGTAGGAAACTATCATGGTTTTTAAATAGTTTCGCAGTATGAGGGATGAATTTTTCTGATTTTTTATCGTTCTCGACTGTATGAAAAGTGTACCACGGGATATAAGGAATTTTTGCCCAGATAATATATTTGCTGAACAAGATTTGGAGTGAAAATCATAAATGTTTTTCCCAGCAAATATTCCTTCTTATACAGTAGTTTTTACAAATGTTGTTTTGTTTTGTTTTGTTTTTTTTTTCGTAACTCCTTAAGCTTAATTTATTTTTTTTTTTTGTGAAAAATGTAAATATTATTTATTGAAAAGTTAATGTACCAAATAACTATTTCAGACAGAATTCTACTAGTTTAATATAATGGGCTTCATCATTGTACCACGTGATACCCCATAATGTTTCTGCAGAACATTTTATTTCCATTGAAGATGGAATCGCTTCAGTTCACATTTTTCCGTAATATTACTTTACTCTAGGCAATTTTGATGTAAACATTTTTCAAAACATTCCCCACAAACATTGAGGGGTATTGATCACGTGGTATGCTGGTTTATTTAAGCTAATAGAGCTTTGAACAAATAAGGGCTAAAGTTCAGTTTTATCAAGGTGCCCCAAAGAATGTCTAAATTTTGAAAACCATTCAGCTTTCTATTCAGCTATTCAATGACAAATCACTTGATCACCTCACAGTAAAACATAGAGACAAACTCAATTATAAAGAGAAGTTACATCAAACGTAACACTCATACATATAATAAAAATAATTAAGTGGGATTTCTGTACTACCGTAAAACAATATAAAACAAAGCAGTGTTATATGGCAATAAATAAATAGAAACATGGCAACATGACAATAATAATAATAATTAAAAATAATAAAAACAGAACACATTATCATCATCTTCATTATCAGATGCTGAAAGTTACATCATCAGATACTAATGCTGAAACTAACATCATCAGACTCTGATGTTGAAACTAACATCAGATGCTGATGTTGAAACTAACACCATCAGATGCTGATGCTGAAAAAAAACATCATCAGACACTAAAATCCAACTTCATCAGATGCTGATGCTGAAAATAACATCATCAGATGCTGATGTTGAAATTAACATAATCAGATGCTGATGGTGAAACTAACGTCATCAGATGCTGATGCTGAAACCAACTTCATCAGTTGAAACTAACATCATCAAATGCTGATGGTGAAACCAACTACATCAGATGATGATGTTGAAAATAACATCACCAGATGCTGATGTTAAAACTAACATCATCAGATACTGATGCTGAACCTAACATCATCAGATGCCGAACCTAACATCATCAGATGTTGAAAGTAACATCATCAGATGCTAAAGTAACACCATCAGGTGCTTAAACCAACTTCATGGTTGATGATGCTGATGTTAAACCTAACATAATCAGATTCTGATGTTGAAAATAACATCATCAGATGCTGAAACTAACATGGTCAGATGCTGATGTTGAAACCAACCTCATCAGATGCTGATGTTAAAACTAACATAATCAGATGCTGATGCTGAAAATAACACCATCAGATGCTGATGCTGAAAATAACATCATCAGATGCTGATGCTGAAAATAACATCATTAGATGCTGATGTTAAAACTAACATCATCAGATGCTGATGCTGAAAATAACATCATCAGATGCTGATGCTGAAAATAACATCATCAGATGCTGATGCTGAAAATAACATCATTAGATGCTGATGTTAAAACTAACATCATCAGATGCTAAAACTAACATCGTCAGATGCTGATGTTAAAACTAACATCATCAGATGCTAAAACTAACATCGTCAGATGCTGATGTTTCATTGATAAAACCATTAAAAAGTGCACATCAACCAAGATCTTTTAGTTATATACCAAAACGGGTGTTAATAATTGCCAAAACAGCTCTCATTAGTTAATCAACAACATGGGTGGTAAAATAAAGATGGTAACATTTGAGACTGAAAAGAATAAACGCTGAAACTTCAATCCATTTAAATTGTCCATCACAGAATTTAGGAACAAAAAAAATATTTATATAACGTCCAAAAAAAATTAAATTTTAGAGCTTTTTGGCAAGTCAGTTAAAACTTTACCATTTTTTAGAGTAGGAAACTAATTTGAAGTAATTTGAAACACATATTTAAGACATTTATGTGATAAAAAATCTAGTTCTGATCTTCATGATAATAATGCCCTTGCTATTAAAAGATAGGATTCCACTTGTCCTCTTGAAAGCAAGTTCTTCCCTTCGTGTACCATAGTCTTGAATAGCTTAAAAACAAGGCTATAAGTTCCTATCTCTGGCATACATACTACTGTGTTCTGGATGTGACACATGTTACCATAAAAACAACATAAAACGACTTTTCCCTCTAGGTGAGCTAACTAGTAGAGAGGTATCTTCTTTGTAATCGGTTTTCTACACATATGACAAATCTTTAATGAATTTCCACACTGATTACACACTGTATGTCCACATAAAAACGCCATGTCTCTCCGCCGTTCCATACATATAGAGCACAAATAGTTTTCCTCCATTTCTTGCAATTTTTTCTGTAACACTGTTGTCCCCGGACTGTCGTCATGGTTACCAAGTACGGGACCATTATCTACAATTTTAAAATAAATATGTCTTAATTGCTTTCCTAAAAGTACTGGAATTCATTTTTTTATTGCAACTTTACTTTCATGATATTTGTGAAGTATTGAAATATGTATGCAGAAATCACAGTTCATAAATGTGAAATAGCAAATAAGAGGTTCACCAGCATACCATTTGATATATACAGTAAAACATGTTTATAATGAGGCCCTGGGGACTCTATTTTTAACTGTGTTTTAAAGGGACTTCGTTATATTGTTATATATAGAGGAGCAGTCAGACCCAATATTTGACTTTGTATTATCCATGTATTTGTTGTAAACATGTTCATTTTATTTGTGTAAAACTATTATTACCAATGAATATGGAGTCATATAATGACATTTTTACACTTAAAGGGTCATTATTGAAATAAGTGGAGTAATGGAGTTTTACATGGCCAATCAAGAAATTTCCAGTATGTTGAGGCAGCAAGTTCAGAGATGGTGGAGCAATCTGGAGTGCCAAGAGCAATCCAACAACCTTTTAATCTGCTCCAATCAAGAATTTTTCACTTACATCAAGACAGTCAGTTCTAGGATAGTGAAGCAAACTGGAGTGCCAAGAGCAATACAACAACATTTTAATCTCCACGAACAAGAATTTTTCACTATGCTGAAGCAGCAAATTCAGGTATGGTGGAGCAAACTGGAGTGCCAAGAGCAATCTAATAACCTTAGACTCTGCCCAGAGTAGGGTTCAAACCTAGGCAGTTAGAGGCACTTTGATCTGCAAGCATGGAGTTTAAACCACTTGTCAATCCATTATTGCAGGGATTTGTGACTTATGGGGTTATGAGGCACTTGTCAATCCATTATTGCAGGGATTTGTGACTTATGGGCTAATGAGGCAGTAACCATTACCTGGACCTAATTTGACTTCTATTGAAGCTTTACACTGCAGACATTTCTTCATTTTGTGACAGCATTCATAACAGACATTCACATGATTACAAGGTAGAAACTTAATACAGGCAGGCTGTTCTGAACACACCATACATTCTGAGTCCAAGGGTGGTACTTCTGTTCTATTCCCAGCCGCACTGCAAAAAAAAATATTGACATACATTTTAAATTGGAAATTGGAAATTTAATCTTTAATTAGACCCAACAAAAATGCTCAACATAGTCATCCTTTCAAGAAAATGAAAACTTAATTATAATATGACTAATGGTGTGACTGTTAAGAAAACGCAACAGACACCTGTTGCTGAAGTATTTCATTCTTATTTTAGCATAGGCCTCATACAGATCGTCAAACCTTTTGGAACCCTAATCTATTTTCTTACATTTCCCAGGAAAAATCTCAAATCCATTCAAAATGATTGGTTTGAAAATCTCTTGAGTACTTGCGAGATCCTTTTCTGTTCATGTTTCAAAATGGCAATATAATGCAGGAAATTTCACATGATTTTGACACAATTTTTTCAACTCACCAGTATACAAATTGTTGTTTAAGAATAATAGACTTTTTTGTAGTTTGATTGGTTTTAGAATTATGTACACATGTTATCTATTGTGAAAGGCTTCAAAAAGAAGCTGAGCTTTCTATAACGCTTTAAATATTTACCAGTAAGTAAAACAAGGTGCATGTACTGTCCAATTCACCAAATGTATAGCACTAGTTTTTCAAGGATCAACAAACTGTCCTTCATACGTGTATTCATACTGTATATGAAGAAATATTAGCGGTAGAAAGCTTTCGCGGTTTTGACCTTCTTCACCATTTCATGGTAAGAAATTTTCACGGCTCCGACTGTAGTAAATATGAACCAAATGAAATAAATAATTTTCGCTGAGAAGATATATTCGTGGTACAAGTGTCACCATGAAAATCGTGAATATTTCTTCCTTGCAAATGTTACCTCTTATACAGCACATTGTTGTAACTAAAACACTGTTGTAACAGAGTTCTTTTTAAAATCCTTACATCATTTTTTATGTCATTTCGAGGCCAATGTGGTATTTGCAGAAAATGTTTACTGGGACTATAAAAATTTGATGTACATGTATATAGCTAAACTTACTGGGCTGTAGCAAACTGTTTAACAACTTCTTCTACTCTAGTATCAGTGGTGACATCTAGAGGTGTTTTTCCTTGATGATTTTTCTTGGTAAGACTAGCACCTTGTTGAGCAAGGTAACAAGCAATAGCAGCACCCATCTGATCTTCGTCCTCCGCCATACCAAGCTGTGCTCGTATCTACAACAAAATAATATTAAATTTTATCTTACTGTTATCAGTTTTTAGTATAGAAATTTCATCACTGATTACAAACACTAATATGACAGTAAGTTATAAGAAAAAATCTGAAAACTTAAGCCGTAACACCCCCTGCCTGATATGAAGTTCATAAACTTAAACATGTTAAACAAGACCCTCAATATGAAAGTTTTATATAAACTTCATATATACAACTATTTCATTTATAAAGTCCATTTATACTTTTCCCTCTGGTGGGTTTCATCAAAAGATCCAACTGTTCATAAAATTTCAAGAATCTTCTATTCATAACACAGAAGTCAAAAGGTCAAGTGAGCGCCTTACAGCATCTAACATTGGTGTATCTTCCCTCTCTGTAGAAATGGACTGTCTCATCAGAGCTAAATGAAGGCATGTGTCTCCATCTTCATCCTCGACATTGACATCAGCCCCTCTTGTTACCAGTAACTCTATAATGGACGTGTGACCCTGAGACACTGCCAGTAACAGTGGCGTCTGCTGACGATTGTTTCTGATTTCAATGTCTGCTTGTCCCTGTAATATAGATAATTAAATACTAGAAAATAGTTTTCAGTAACTAAATTTCAGCATCTCCATGTTGATAGTAATTAAAACAGTAACTATGGTAACTAACACAGTAACTATGGTAACTAGCACAGTAACTATGGTAAATATCACAGTAACTATGGTAAATAACACAGTAACTTAGTAACTTACTGTACCTAACACAGTAACTATGGTAACTTATACAGTAACTATGGTAAACAATTGTGTCAATGTTTTGCCTTGCTTCTACTCCTTCGTTACTTTAAGATAAAAATAAGAAAGTAAAGAAGTACAAAAGAAACTGTTTATTTTGATGATCAACAAATTATTATCAACTTTAGCTTCAATTTGTTTTCTTAATTATAATGCTTAATTAAAACATCATGTATAAAAAACTTTGAAACAATAACTGAAATATTTTCAAAATAAATTTTAAATCAATGCAATTTCTTAGACATGTTTGTTAAAATAATCAGTTTGCCTGTTATTTTTTCGCAATATTTTTAAAGTTTCCACCCACTTTTGAATGAGAAAAGCAAACCAAGAATGTTTTTAACATACAAAAGCAAATAATTTGTAAAATACTGTAAACGTATTTAATTTTGCATGTTTGATTATTTTCGCGGTGTAGTTACCAGTAAATTTTCGCGTTTTTGAATCATGCACTGTAACACACTAAGCACAATTTATTTTTTGCTCCGCATTAATTTTTGCGCGCGAAATTAAATATTGTATTTTTACAATATTTAATATGTTTAAGAATATAGTTATCTCTGTTATAAATGGTATTAATTGTGATCTTCAGGAAGTGATAATTGTTTCGCAGTTTAAAGACTAAAGTAGAAAAAAAAAATGTTTTAATAGTTCGACCTTTCTTAGAACATACTTTTCACAATCTTTAAGTTTACAGTAATTAAGCAACAACAATTTACCGCTGTTAACAAAATACTGGTGACGTCTTTATGTCCATTCAGTGCGGCTAAGTGTAGTGCTGAAAAACCATCATCTTTCTTAATGTCTGCTATCTGTCTGCACTTCTGTAAAATTTTCTCTGTAGCACTGAAATAAAATGTTAAAAGTAAAATCCCTTTTGTCTTCACAAGCTATTCGGAGTAAGATACAGTCTATCCTGCCTTAAAAACCACCTCTATATAAGGGTCACCTACTTATAAAGGCCAGTAAAATTGTATCCCAATTGTTCTTCAATCATATTATTTGAACCTGTATATAAAGGCCACCTGCCCACAAAGGCCACTTTTACTGCTTCCCTTGGGTGGCCTTTTTAGACAGGTTTGGCTGTACTTAAAATTAATTTTATTGCATTTTTTAGCCATGAATACCGTATAATTGCTTTTATTCATTGGGGATTTAATTTTGCTATATTCCCAGTTTGACTTTATAGGGCGAAATTAAATACAAAGTGAATATTTTCATGTAGCATTTATTAAACATAGACTGAGATAATCTGTACAAAAAATTGTTATTAACTGGACGCTGCACTACGGAATTTTATACCCTGGAAAAAGTTCCAGAGTCTGAACCACAAAACCACAACTACTGAAAAGGGGATATTTTCGCAGGGTGAAAATTTCGCAATTTCTGAAATCTCGCATTTCGTGTGGGTATAATTTTCGCTTAACCAATAAAAGTGGGTGTATATTCTATATGATATATTAACCTGTATGGTAGACATTTTCGTGTGGGTAAAATTTTTCGCGGCAATTTTTTTGAGCGCGAGATAAGCGAAAATTTCCCCCTTTACAGTACACAGAAGCTGAAATATGCTGATGTGGCTTAAAACAATAATTCACTCTCACTTATTCTCTCATTCAACATTTTATGTGTGTGTAACATTTTACAGTAAGAAATTATTGTACGATATCAAAGTCCTTATGTCTTGTTACCTTAGGCGGGAAATTGAGACAAATGGAAGAAGATAATCCAATCAAGATAGTAATGGGCGGACATGGCAAAGTGGTACTGTCACTGGTTTTCAAAGTCAAGGGTTGTGGGTTAGAACCTCACTTGGGACTTGGAAAGTTTCTGAAATGATTTTCATCTCCTGCCCATACTAGAGCTGTAAAAAGCTCATTACTCAGTAGTCAGTTTTCAGATGAGGCTCAAAACTGAGGTTCTGCACGCTAAAGACCCCACTGAAGTGTTCAA